>VWZT01016098.1:1029566-1092934 GCA_013397055.1 Pachycephala philippinensis
AGACGTGGGGGGAAGAGAATTCCATGTGTAGCCTGCTGAAGAGAAATGTGACCACGCCAAGGTCACTTAGGGGCTGTAAGAGACTTTTAAGAGAGTTGTTACTTTTCAGGCTGGAATTTGTTTATCCTTAAAAAGACACCCCATGCGTGGCTTATGATAGCAGTTGTGAGAAGACTGCAGAATTCATGAGAGAGATATATTTCACGGCAGCAGATTTTCCGGGCGGGTCTGTTTGCTTGTGCCAGTTTGAAACACCACACTAGAGCAGAAGAAAAACCTCTTTTTTTCTTTCAAATATGAAAGAGACTTAAGAACTGCAATTCTGACCTAAAATCATGTGTGTTATCCTTTGTGCGAGTTGGGAAATAAGTGGGGAGAGGTGCTGGAGGGAAAGGGAGAGTTTGTTGTAATCTTTATCATTCTTTTATTACCTTTAATTCTGTTAGCAATAAACTTCTTTGTATTCTTTTAACTTTTGAGCCTGCTTTGCCCTTCTTCTAATTCTTATCTCACAAAAGGTAAAAGATGCAAACTAAACCACCACACCATATCACATTATCTGTGAGGAACAAGTTTCTAAGGGTTCTGATAGTGGTTTGATGGACAACAAAGCCATTTTCATATAATAAAGTTTGTGAGATATTGCAGAGATTTAAGTAGCACACACATTTAGAAACACGGGTGCAGTGCATATGTTGTATGCAAATAAGAGGCAGGAGCAAAAGCTGGAGGAGAGGGCAGCCCTCTGGAGACCAGCTTCTCAGAGCAGGTCACAATTCAGAAGATCTCTGTCACTTCATGAGGAGTGAAGAAATCCCCACGGAAATCTTTCAGTACAAGCAGTGTTTCTTGCCTGCCTCAAATAGTGGCATTTGACTAGTCGTCATCATCTTCCTCGAATGAATAAAGATCAGCCAAGTCAGCCAGGGTTGCAGGCTGGAGGGTGGGCTGTGGCCATGGCTGGCAGAGCAGGGTGTTGGGTGGTTGGTCAGAGGACACTGGGCACCCAGCAGAGAAGTGACATTTGGCAAGGCATTAACACAGTGCTTTTTCATCAGCCCAGGGCATTAAGCACCGAGGGCTCTGCAAAGCCTGGAGGTGGCAGGTCCTGCTGGTGAGCCATGTCTTGGTCTGGCAGGAGCAGAGTGCCTTGGGTTGCTGTATGCAGGCAAAATGAAAATAAATCCAGCCAGCTACCACTGTGGAGTCAAACTCCTTTTAAGCAATTTATGTAGCTGATTGATTAAAGGCATCGTGCATTAAGTTTTGCTGTGGTTTTCTTAAAGAATGTACTTATTTCTTGTCTTAATGGAATTCTGCTGATAGAGCCTGGCAAGTGGAATGTCTGTCACATCGGCAGAGTACAAATACCATGGGGGGAATGTCTGCTTCCAGTGACACAGAGTCTGACACTTCAAAATAAAACCAAAGCTGTAGTACAGACTGTAAGAAATCTGTTGTGATTTTTTTATCCCCTTATAAAGGTTGCGAAGTATATTAACTACTGATAGGAAGTTTTCCTTATTTGAAGCAAAAATTATTTCTTAGAAAAAGTATTATTAACTTGAAAAAAATATTAAACACCAGCTATTTCACAGAATATGCAGGCCTGTTACATTGGAGTCTTCTACTTAAACCTGCCACCTGAAAAAGGGATTTCAGGGAAGGAGTACTGTAGGGCTGGTGCGTGAGTAGGGATTTGAAAGTATCTGGTTTTAGAAGAACTATAGGAGTATGTAGTGTTCCTCACTGGCTGAGGAATGTTTTCAGTTGCTATTTCACGTAACTTCAGTCTTAGAGGCCAGATCCTGTCAAGAAGTGCAATATTGTATGGACAACCAAAGTTATCTTCCTTAGTCAGAGTTGAGTTCAAGTCTCATCCTCACCACAGCAGGGAGCTCTGGTAACTGCACAGTGGAGCTTGGCTTTACCCTCACGGTTGGCTCCCAGAGTTTGTTAACAGGTCCAGGAGAATTCCAGGGTATAAAGTGGTTGAGTACTTCTGCAGAGGCTGTGCTTTGTGCTGCCTAAGCACCCACAGCAGTGTTTGGGCCTCTGAGTCTGGTGTGGCCCTGATTCCTGCACTCCTGGGGTCTGCAGCTGCTCACAGTGCCAGCTTACAGGGCAGGGAAACTGCTTCACAAATACTACAGAGGCTCGGTTCTCTCTCTGCTACCTGTAGCACTGTAGTACTCACAGAAGTATTTTGTCCTGTGAATTACAACATTCCAGTTGTGTATCATTACATATTTCAATGCTCAAGATGCTGTTCAGATTTTGGGGTTTTTTGCATTATTCTCTGGTTTTTAACCCATCTCCTCTGGCAGATTAGAGTATATTTGTTGATCTTCATTTTGGTACACTGAATGTTTAATTTACCATCTGCTCACTATATTCATAAAGGACATTAACTTTCTGTTTTGATGTGAGAAACCAAAAATTCTCTGCTGTAAGTTATGCGAAGTTTTCAAAGCAGGATATTTAAAATTTGTTTTAAATTGTATCTCACTTTCATTCTCACTAAATGAAAGGCAGCACCTGGCTTTTGAAATGTTCTTCACCTTTGCAAGTTTTGTTGGCTGAGAATTGAGCTACTTCCTCTTAGTTTTTTTCAAGGTAACTGTCAGAGTCTAAAATTGGGAAACCTTGTCTGAACATGTCAATCACAAACTTTGTCTATTTTTCAGCAAAGCTTTTAGTGTCTTCATTGCAGCTATAAGTGTGGCTTTCCTTTTTAACTGTAGAAGCTATTGTTAAATCACACTTCAGGCTGGTGTTTGTCCAGCTCTGACTGTTGGGGATTGGAAAGAAGTTCTCCCTGAAGGCGGGATGTTCCCATAACTAGATGTAGGGGGGGGTTGTGTATGACCTTTTCTTTGATAGAATCTGGTGGCAGATTTCCTGAGATCATGAGGATTCAGGTCTGAAGGGACATCAATAGGTCTCTAGCCCAACCTGCTCCTCAGAGCATGAGCTGTGGTATGAGATCAGCTGGTCAGGGCTTTATGCTGTTGATCTTGAAAGCCTCCAAGGATGGAGACTGCACAACCATTTTGGGTAATGCATCTCACCAAGGGTTGCCTCCGTCATGAAGATGTGTTGGCTTATATACAGTCAGAACCTCTCCTGTTTCAACTTGTGCCCATTTTATTTCATCCCTCCCCTGAGCCCAGCCTGACTGTGTCTTTCCTATAACCTGGCTGCAGTTACTGGGACTCTGCTCTTCAGTCTCCCCACAGCCTTCTCTGTTCCAGGCTGGGTAGGATTTGATCACCAGTTGCATTATCTGTGTTACACAGATGTGTCAGACCTTTACCTGACCCACTCTGTTCTCTGTCCCTGCCTGATCTGAGAATTTACACTGCTCATGCCCAGCAGGGCAGATGCTCCATGAGACCTAGATAGGGAAAGGACAGAGTGTACTGGGAGTGCATTTTGGCATTCTTTTCTTAGATCACCTGCGCTGTTCTGGAGTCCAGTTCAGCCTTTTTCCTTCTATGGTTGTACAGAGCTTGATTGTTTTGCTATACAGTTGGAAACTTCTGCTCCCTGAAGAAATGGACAGCCAGAACAATGTGAAATCTTCCTGGATGTGTTTGGAGCTTTTTATTTTTAGCTCAGTTGTACAACCATTCACATGCAGATGCTTAAACAGCCAGAACTGAAAGGAAAACTGCTGTATCCCCAGATCTTTAGGCCCGAGTAGCCAGACTTGGAAAAAATTTCAGACTGGGTTTTCACTGTACCAGGTGCTTCGTTAATCATATTGTTATGGTGGGATGAAGAGAATGGGAGTCTGCCTCTTAGAATGAGCTGTATTCCAGTTTTCAAGACAGGAAACCTTTTGTTTAGGTCACTGCTTAAGTTTAGAAACCTCCCAAAGCAGTAGACAGCCATGCAACTAAAAATTGCAGAATTAGGATAAAATCCTGCTTCCTTACATTTGGTCACTTAATGACAAAAAGGACAAGACCTTATCCTACCTTTTGTGTGAATTACCCACATAATCTACACATGTCCAGTATGAGTATCTTATATCTCTCTTTAAAAACCCAGTCCTGGTCGCAGTGCTGACATACATGCACCTACCAGCCTTTTCCATGTAGACATCATGAAAAACTTCAGCCAAACTGAGATTATGGAAAATTGTTGCCCTGTTTGACCTGAAGCATTTAATCTTGAAGTATAATCAGTGAATCTTTAATGAGAAACAAAGTTTCCAAAATGCTTCCAGTTTCTGGAGGCCCAGGACAGAAAACAGAGCAAACCCTGACAGCATCAAGAACCCCATGTCAGATGAGGTCTCCTACAACTTCCAGCATTCCTGGTGCTTAACAGCAGGAATTTCAAAGCTCTGAGATACTGTGCTACCTGTGTCCTTGGTTTCTGGGCAGACTGCTCAAGGCTTCCTTATGTTTTTAAAAAAGCGGAAAAAAGAGCAACCAAAATAGGGATATTCAGATGGGCTTTTTAATTCTTGATTTAGTGCAGCATTCCAAGTTCTTGGTAGATTAAACCATGAAAAAAGCATTTTACAAATTTTTGTTCTTGTCTGCTGAGCATGCTAAGGATCCCTTAAATGTTTTCTAAATTGTTTAAGACTGGCTAACCTGTGCAAAATTAGTTGAATCTGTGAGATAATCATACATAGAGGCATCTACTGCCATTTAGAAAGTCATAGCATAGCTGAGAAATCCATGATGGGCCACCAGATCCATAGCAAAGCTGCAAGAAACCTGCATCTTTCTACAAAAGCAGGAGGGACAGGCAACAACGTTTGGCTGTCAGGTTGCACTGGATGACCGTGAGTGTGTCAATACTTCACATCTTGACATCCAGTTAGGAGTGTTATCCAACCAAATCTCCCAGTCATCTCCGCTTACTATATTCTGGATTGTGCCATGGAGTGGTCTTGGAACATGCAGCCTGTGGGGACTCTCAGGCTGCTGCTGGGGAAGGAGAGGTGCACCCGCTCTCCAGCTGCTCATGGGTATCCAGCACTGTGGACCAGGGAAGGGCAGGCAGCCCCTGGCCTGCAGGGTGGGTTAAACATCCCTGTGGTTCCTTAACAATGGCCAGTTTCACTCCAAAGATCCACACTTCCTGGTGCTGCACATGAGTTCCCTGCACCTCCATTACCTGTCGGGTGGCAGAGATATCCTTGAGGGAGTCCTATAGCAGCTGTTGAGCATGAGATTTGCTGTGAAGGAAAGGTATAACTACACCTACATTAGGAAAAGAGTGCCAGGGCCCACTCTCTGGATGGGAATCATAAGCATTCCCCACATTAGTGAAGAAGCTTGTGCTAAGTGGTTATGTTATATGGCGTGATGTGTTCTGTTACTTAATTCCTGTTTAAAAATGCACTTAGCCAGTAGCAAAGGAAGAGGTTGGGTGAGGGACTTTGTAGAAAAAAAGGCTTACATTTCCAGTTTTTTTCTCTGTTTGATAAGGTTAATATTCCTAATTTCCACCATTTTTCCTTTATAGAAGTTTTGTTATAGACTCAAACCTGACAACTGGAGGATTGCCTTTTTTGCAAGTCTGATGATGAAAACCACTTATGCCATTAGCATAAAATAAAAAGCCCAAACCTTCTTATACTTTTAGGGGAACAGTTTGCAGAAGCTAAAAGTTTTGCTGGTGAATGAGAATATCCATTTTGGAAATAGCCTGCACTGGCTCTGTGGTTAAAATGGTACCATACCCTTGCAAAAGGCTAATATAGGGATTTTGAATAAAGCACTTCTGTGCTGTATCCATTTGCTCTTTGCCCTATGCCTGTTTCTGTTCCTCCAGGGTGTCATTAACTTGCCATAATGTGAATATTCTCCCAGGCTGTGTACCTTAGCTTGCACAAACCTACCATTTTGCAGGAGGACTAGAAAACAGCAACAGTCAAAGCAGATTTTTCAAACCGCTTCTTTTTAAAAAAAACTTTTATCCCCAAATACAGATTAATTAAAAAAAATTGTCTTACTTTTCTATATGTCTTTGTGATGAGTGTTCAGATTCATCAGCGCCTTGGTGTGTGGTGGCTGCTTTACTTTGTACTTTCTCTTTTATGGACTCCACTTTTGGGATTGTTGTTAGCTGGGAGAAGTAAATAGACTTTGAGAAAGAGATCACACCATAGCAACCTTCATCTTGTGTTTATGGTTCAAATAAACGTCTGTGCTGTGGAAATTTATGTCCTGAGGAATTTTTTAAACTAGGACATTAATTGGTTTAATAACAAAAGGATTAATACAGATAAGTTGAAGACAAATCTACATTCAATATTTAAATGGTGAATAATTTTATTTTTTAAAAGCTGCCATTGACCCTGAGATTATCTTAGTTGGTCAGAGCATGCTGCTAATACCACCAAGGTTGTGAGGTCAATCCCCACATGGGCCATTTACTTAAGAGCTGGACTCTATGATTCTTGTGGGTCCCTTCCAACTCAGAATATTCTGCGAATCTGTAAATAATACATCACAGGCACTCAGTAGAGAGAGAGTATTTTTCACTTATTTACAATACCAGAAAGTACATGACTGTTTTGAGGGAGAGGTTCATGTAAGCACCCAGCAGAATATGATTTTTCCCATTAAAATCAAGATTAAAACTCCCCTTGTCTAATGGCAGCAACTCCATGTGTGTTTTGAAAACCCAAACTTGTCAGTTTGTAGTTTCCTCATCTTTTGGTTAAAGAAGTAGATTTTACTTAAGCAAAACATCTATTGGCTGAACTGGACATTTTGCTCCCCTCTGAACATCCTGACTGCAGGGACATCTTAGACCTTTAAAGGACATGCCAGGAAAGGACATTTTTTCCTTCCTGCAACTGGTGCTAAGACACTGTTGCTGGCAGTACTTTGGGTTTGTTCTTTTCTTAATATGCAAATTGGCAAGATTCTGTTCCAAAGTGTAAGCATTCCTTATTCCTTGGAGATTTCACCCATACATGTTTGTCCTTCAGCTGGCTTGCCTTTATAGTTGGCCAGTGGTGCAGAAAGCATGGTTGGGGGAAGGGTCAGTGTGGGATGGAGTCACCATTTGGGAGGATCTTCTGTCTGGTGAGGCCCTCGTGGGTTTTGGCACAGAGAGTGGCTGGAGAAGCCAATTAAGAGGCAGATCAGGGTTAGGTATGGTTTTAATATCAGGGTATTTCCCCCTGATAGAAATGATCATAAAAACCAGTAACTACAGGACATCAGTGGAACATCAGTCTTGAAATCCAGGGGTGGGTGATCCCCACAGAGCCCCCAGCACAGTGCTTGCTCAGAGCCCACCTGCAACACACACAGCTGCAGGTTTGTGCCTCTTCTCTCCCAGCTCCCTTACATCATGTGAAGATTAGCTGGGTGAGGGGAAAGCCAGGCTTTTTATATAGTGCTCGCTGCTATAGAAACCACGAGCTGTGTGTCAGCGTGCTCGGCTGTGTGGGCACAGCCAGCAGCAGCTCCCGACCAGGGGATGCTGTAACTGCACCCTCAGTTTGCAGTATTCTCCACCAAAACCCAGCTGCCTTCTGAACTGTTGTGTGTCTGTCACTCTGCAATGTGCAGGTCTTTAGCATGGGAAATAAGATGTCAAATATCTGAAGTTGTTCATGCTGAAAAAGAAATCCACAGCTCCCTACTATAAAGGTTTATCTACTGTTTCAAGTCTGTCGCAATGTGGATGACATCAAGCCTCTGGTGATTGGAATTATGGCTGTAACTTTCCCCAGAAAGTCGCTTTCAGCCATCTCTGTGTCTCTCCAAATGTAAAGAGGCCAGCGTTAAAAGAGGTGATATAAGAAAAGTATTGTCTGCTATGCTTTTCATGGTAGTGTAAGGATAAAAAAGTCTATAAAATGACTAACTGATAGATATTTCTGAAGTCAGAAGAGGATGGAGCTGTCAGCTGTGAGGGAAGAAAATTAATCTGGCATTGATCCTTGGTCAATAGGACAATGGTGCTTATTCTGGTAAGTCTGGCTTTAGGAAAAAACAGAACAAGAAGAGAGAAAACAAATGTAGAACATCCCAAAGACATCTGAAGTGCACTCTGCTAAACGTAAAAAGGAGATTATATTCATGAAGTGTATTAAAGCAATGGATGTGCTTGCTTCTGTCAGGGTTACAAGATCTCTAGAGGAAGAAAAAAAGACCTGCTTTTTTAAAATCCAAATTTTGTGTGTTATGGCTGAGGCAGTATGTCAAAAACATTTACCTGAGAGACAGATCTGAAAAAAAAAATACCCTGAGGAGTGCGAAAAACCAACACGGAAGATACAGTACAAAACAAAAAATGTAGAAGCTGGACTTGTTTTGGGTTCCAAAACAATCTTCTCGAAGGAACTCGTGTCCCACTGGCAAAGAATTGAGTGGGGCAGAGGTGAGGCAGGGGCTGTGTTTGGAGACTGAGGAGCTGCTGCAGAGGGGAAGGATGAGAGCTTTGAATCCTGACCTCTACTTGTGCAGGTTAGAACCTAATTTTGCGAGCTTTTGTCCTGCTTTATCCAGCTCCTCTCCTTTCAAACACTAGCAGAGAATATGCTATATGCACAGCAGCCTCCCCTTTGAGGAAGAACTATCACAGCAAAATGTTGGTCTCCACGTCCCATTGAGCTCCTTCTGCAAACCCAGGGTGTCCTTGAATTTTGAGATAAGTAGAACTCAAAACACAGACAGCAGACACATGCAATTCACAAACTGCATACCCCATCTGTTGGAAAGTACACGCTGAAAGAAAGGTGCTGGCCCACTGTAACCAGTCTTGAGTAGCCAGTCAGGTTCTGTCAGAAGTAAAGATGCTCTGGAAGTACTGGAGTTGATCCTATAGTGGGGTAAGGATTCTGACAAACTGCAAAACCAAGTCTTTCCAGAAAGACTGCATGATTTACACACCCACTTCTTAGTTTTGAATAATCTAGGATTATTGCTGCCAGACAAACTAAATTGGTGCTGTCATAAGCTCTTAAAGCCAGGCAATAGAAAATCCAATTCAAGGGGTTTTGTTTTCTTCTTTGAATTTTTTAGGGCTTTGCAAGCTGTGAAAATGATGAAACACCTAAAACAGTGTGAGAGAAAGGATTGTTTGGGATTATACTAAGTAATCTTTCTGGTGGGAAGCACGCAATTATGTACTGTCAGCACATGGAGCGTGATGGGACTGTAATTTTATCTATGTTATTTCCCCAGGTTGCCAAAGAAACCATAATAGGAAAAGTCAAAGTGCTCCTGTTCTTATTGATCTTCTTAACAAATTCTCACAAGCAGCATCTACTGTTACAATTATTTTCTCTTCTCTAAGCCGATATCTGATGTCACACATACCACTGTCAAAATCAGCAGGTTTGCCAGTGCAGAAATCTAGCATAAAACTCTATAAAAAAGGCTACACTGAAGGAAATTGAATGAGCACATGAATGCTTTCCTTTGCTGTTTCTTTAAAAGCTTTATTGATATTGTCAGAAATGAGAAGAAAAGGCTGCCAGGTCCCAGAAGATTAATCCTTGTCAGTTTTAAGGTGGGTGAGATGACGATGAAGGTCTCCTTGATGGCTGGCAGTGTGCACGTTGTGTTCAAGAATGAGCAGGAGCTCTTTGGAAACATTTCTTTCCAACCAAAGGCAGGTTTGGCCAAGGCAGGTTTGCTTGGCAGCCTTGGGAAATAACAGTGGTGTACCTTGAATGGACTTTGGGAGACACAGGAGAGGGAGGACAGTGGCAGGGACCTGCTGGAGGACAACCAGCTCTGGGGCAGTCGTAGCAATAGGGAAGAAGGAAGCCAGAAGGACTTTTCATCCACAGTCTCTGTGGAACCAGTAGCTAAGCAGATGGTTGAAGGCTTCCTCCTCATTCTCATCCACCTCCTCTTCCTCCCTGGCAGAGTCCCACAGGGAGTGGGATCTCTGGGGCTCTGTGGAGGAGTGAGGCCACACCAGGGGAATGAGGGAAAGCTGACCAACTGGCAGATCCCCAGAGTTAAAATTTTAATATTATTTTTTCCCTCTTTTCCTTTTCTGTCCTTTGAAAAGAGTTGCTGTGGTCCTGAAGTATCTCCATGATTGATGCAATCATATTTTTTAATCCAAAAAACTGAGTTTACAGATAAAGAGAGAGTGATGGCTAAAACGAACCTATAAACTGGAGTGTCTGCAAACACATCCCATGCTATTTCTTCAGCCTCTTGTAGCAGCTGCCTGTGGCCCCACAGCTGAGAAGTTCTACTGAGTAGTAGATGCAGACAAAAGAGACTTATCATTACTGTGTAAATAAAAGCCCAAGCAGGACAGAAAGAAGTTTATTCTGTAGAGGAAGCTGAGCTAAAAAATTTGGGCTTAAGTTGTGGGACTAGAGAGGTTTTTGGTCATTTGAAGCATGAAATGCAAGGGTGTTCCCTTCCTCAGATTTTTGTGTTCACTTGCAAAGTCTCTGTGTCCCCTGTTGCCCTCAGAGGATGAGCAGTGACATATGGATGTTGTGGGAGGCTGGGACTGGGAAGGCAGTTCTCTCAGGTCAGGAGAGTGCATGGCATTGACAAGTGTACCCATGGCTGGTCTGCAACTTTGCTTGGGAAGATAAAAAAAATGGTTCCGATTTATTCAGGGTGGTGAGTGCAAAGCAAGCCTGAGCTCTTGGGAGTTTTTGGTGAAAGCTGAGGGGTGGACCGACAAACAAAAATGTTGAAGTTGGGTTCGTGTCCATGTGGTTGTCTACCTTTTCCTAAAACTAGGAAAGCCCAGGTTTTCCCCTCATTTTTGAAAGAATTTTCTCCAGTAGGTTTAATAGTATGTGGAGAAGAAATGACAACACTTTCCTGCCTAATTAGCAGCCTACAGCTAACTTTTAACGAGCCTTTCTCAATAACATTTCAATTATTCTCCTTCCTACTGAGGGTGAGTGCAAGATAAATCTTCAGTAAAATTATTACAGCCCTGTTTTTAATCCCTCTGTGCAGACTAATAGTTGGGGGTGTCTAGTAGCTCTGGTGTTTGGAAATTGTGTCTGGCAGCCCCAGGAAAGTGTGAAAGAGAGCTGGCCTCTCAAAGCCTGTGAATAGTTCCCAGTAACTATTGTGTCTGAGAGACCTTTCGGGTCCTTTGTCTGAATGGAGTTTTGATGAAACTGAAAAGAAACCATTTTATTTTTCTTACTGTATCATATAGTTAGTAGAAGAAACAAGGTGACCCCACTGGCCAACCTTCCCCCTGTAAATCCCTTCCACCAGAGCTTCAAAAACATCTTGAGAAATCTTTCAACACTGAAGGAAAGTCCCTGAAGATAATCAAGTGGTTTTTGCATTACCACATTGGCTTCTAATCCTGAGAGCCACTTAAGGAGTGGAAGTGGTTTTCAAATTATTTCAGCCTGCCCTCCTCCCATGCTGGCTTAAGTCTCTTCCCAGGCATCCATACCCACCACTGAGTGGGCAAGGCAGGATGGAATTACACATTTACTGCAAACAGACTTCTGTGTCACGTAATGCATCAAACAAATCATCAGCCACGAGACTGTGGTCAGCTGCTGAAACTGGCTCTGAAATTATTGCAGGATCTATCATTAGAGGCAGTGATTACAGCATATAGACTATCCTCTGCATACATTATTTTTCCATTTCAGTCTATCTGCTATGCAAAGTGTCTCTCTGTTGAACCATGGCATCTTCCCAATCGACAGCCCCATCCATTATGGCCGTGCTGTGCAGTTTGCCTGTAAATGGTAAAAGGATAGTAATTGTGTGACTTGTGACAGCTTGTGACAGCAAACAATGTGGCCAGCCTTTTATCATTGCATTCCTGTGGGCTTTTATGTTGGTGCTTGATTGGTAGCTTAGCTATGAATTTGCATAAACCTGATAATTTTCATGAAAATTTTATTCAAACAACCAACACAGCATTTTGTACTATTTTTCTTTTCTTTCTTTGATTCCTTGTAGATAGTGGTTCCATTTGGTGTTTAGGTAAGTAGTGAAATTAAAGTTCTCTGCAATTTCAATATAGTAAATATCTCTACATTAATGATTTTAAGAAAATTTCATTTACTCAGTATATATAACGGAACACATACTTGTTCTATGCTATGGGTACATCATGACACATGCATTGTGCAGGAATGCTCCCATATTACACACAGTGTTGAAACAAGACAAGTTTTGACCAAAATACAATGAGATTCCAGGACCAAGGCAGCCTTTATCCTCATTTCCCTTTGAGTGTATGAGAAGCCCGAAGTTTTGTGCCTGTGCCTGTTTCTGTTGTAGATCTGGGCTCCCACTGAGAAGTTGCTCACTGAACACTGGGGGTACCTTGCCTGCAGACCACAGCAGCTAATTTAGGTGCAAGGAGAAGAAAACCAGGCAGAAGAAAATCAGCCCAGGTGTGTTCCTGGGCTGCAAAGCTCTGCCAAAGAGGCAGCATCTAGTCCCCCAGATAGAAAGTTGCTCTGAGAGAAACTGTTCCTGGTATGCAGGATAGCTCTTTGGCTGTTCCTGTTCTCCAAGGTGATGTATTGTGATAAACAAACAAACTTCTAGCTCAGGACTGCATCTCTGCACCTCCGGAAGACACCTTTATCCCCGTTGTTTAAAAATTTTCAGAGTCTTTTATTCAGGGCATACATAATTTTAATGCAAATAATAACAACCTTATGAGTAGTGGTAAGCAGCTTTCTTTCTTGACATTGAGCCAGGTAAGTGAGACTTCTTTATTTTTGTGATGTAAGGATTGATTCAAAGCAGACCTCCTGTACTTAGAAAAAAATGCCCTTCAAATAGATAGTGAACTTTAAGCACTTGCCTTACTAAAAAGTCATGCCCTGCTCTCACGAAGTCAGCGAAATCCCCATGGTCAGAAAAAAATCCCAAATCCCTAGCCAGGTACTGTAAAAGAAAAGCATGCTTCATTTATAGGTGTTATTTAATGATACAGTCAAGCTTTGAAGATGCTGCCCTGTTTTCAGGATGTAACTGGAGAGCTCCTGGGCTCCTCATCTGGGCAGTTCCCTGCCAGAAGCACTCGGATCTTGGCTGGGTAGGAGGGCTGCTGCCACGAGTTCTCCCAGCAGCAGGTCTGTCGAGTTGCTGCTGTCAGTAGGAAAGGTGTTATTGGCTCCTTTAGGACAGTGTTTTGACAAGATGCTGGATGTACAATCTCACAGGAGTACTAAGAGGTTTGCTGCCAAACTCCCAGATCTCTTGCTGCTCATGGGCAGAGAGGCATTTTTTGATTCTGAGTTTTATTGCTTGGGTACATACATTCTAGTTGCTGGTATAAAGCAGCTCCTGAACATACACTGCCAAATTTGAAGTTACATTGAAATTGTGACAAAACATACTTCTAGAAATATTGCGGGGAAAAAAATAAATTAGCAAATGGTATGAAGAAAAAAAAGTACATTCCCTATATTAATTTACAGGAGTTGCTGAGCTGTTTTGGTAGAAAGTTGAAAAGAGTCAGGCTGAGGCTGAGGTCAGACAGGGAAATGTTCAGGCATGATGATTAAGGTTTGTAATCACAGAATTTATAGTCACAGAAATTTATAATCACAGAAAACCTGTGTTTACAACGGGAAGGTCAAGACATCCTCAGCCCAGGCAGCATCTCCAGTCTCCCTACAATAAATTACCAGTCTCGGCATAAAGAATTTGTGAAAATTGCTGTCACCATTGCTGTCAGCTTCCCCTTGCACAAAGTCATGCAAGGGCTGATCACCTGCTGGGAAAAACATCCTTTTGCTATTGTTTGGGCAATTTGGGTCCTCGTTGCTTTTCAGCGGGCGGATGAGGGCCCCGGGGAGGTCTGGCGCGGCTCCCTCCGTGCCCGGGTACCAGCCAGCAGAGGGGAGCCGACAGCCGCGCATCCGTCTCCGCCGAGTGCAGGAGAGCACGGGCTGCCGGGGGATGAATGAATGAAAGAATGATTGAATGAATGAACCAAGAATGAGTGTCTTCCTTTGCATTTCCAGCTGCTCTGATTTTTAGTTTCCTTCTGTGTTGTAGAGATGCCGGAATTGGGCTTTCTAGTGAGTTAGGATATTTAAAAGTTATGTGTTGATGACATAAATATACATCAATATTCCCAAAAGAGTGAACAGTACTTTTTTTTCCCCTGAACGTTTTGTACTAGATGACATGAAACTGTCTCAGAGCTTCCAAATGAGAGTTTAATATATCAGCAGGTTAATGAACCAATATTACAGACAATATCTTGAGACAGAACTGCATATCTGATAATCACATCCCTGGTAATTTTGTTTTACTGGAATATTCCAAGTGTCTCTTTTCTTCACAAACTATAGAGGGACAGAAGTAAATGGACTGGAAAACATCATTTAACAATGTATTTCTGTCCCTTGCTTATGTGATGACTCTTGCCTTCTCTTCAGTTGTTTGAGGGAGGTTCTCATGTGTTTTGCTGGGAGATTCAGCCTGCACAGAGCCACAAATCACTCACTAGATTTGAAGGGTGACCCTGCTCTGCTCACAGATGCTGCTCCTTTTCCCAGCAGGAGCAGAGGACAGGAAGCCAGCAGCAGGAAAAGCTCCCGCAGTGTGGCTGGGATAGATGGAGAGAAGAGTACTGATTCAGGGTGAAGAGGGTGCAGGGTCAGTGGTTACTGTGCAGCATCAAAGGAGAAAGGGAGGATGCACCTTTTGCAATGCATTAAAAGCACTTATTAAGGTGAGAGAGATCATGTGGGAGAAGGGAGCGACACTTAGAAATACTGGTGAGAAGAGATTTTGCAGTGGGGCTCTGGCGAAGGTGGAGAATGTGGATTAACAAGGTTAAAAGCAGAAGGCTGGAAGAAGGCAGATGAAAAATCGAGAGGGAGGAGGACAGACAATGTCTGTGAAACAGGAGAAAGGTGAGCACCATCCCGTGTGGGTTCCTGGTGATGCCCCAATGCCTGCAGGCAGCGAGTGTTCTCAGCTCTCACTGTTCCTCAGTTTGGCTTCTATAAGGTGATGGTGTCTTGGCTTTGTGGGTTCACAGGATGAATCAGGTTATTCATGGACAGGGCCTCGTGAGATCATCTAATCTTTGGGCTCATCTTCCCTTCTCCCTCTCTGCCTCATCTGATTAAAGCTTTTCTGTCTCTTACATGTAGTGTTACCACAGTGGTTTTGAGAAGATCTGCTGTGTTGCAAATAATAAAACCCCCTGTTACCCAGAGACCTCAGGCATGTGGACGCTAAAGATCTCAGCACCTATGCAAGGGAAAAAGAAAGACAAACAAAAGCAAAGAGAGTATACCTTTTCCTCTGACCTTAATGAGGTTGCACCCATGCTTGTGATGCCTAAATTCCCTGTGCAGCTGCAAACTTCTGAGTTGCCTACTTTAAGTACAGTTCCTGGTCGTTATGTACAAATTTCATAACAGACGTAATGCCAGTGAGAGGTGAAGTGCTATACACGTATCTTATAGCATGGATGAGCTTTGCATCACAGCCTCTGCTCAGACCCAGATAAATATGATTCCTGAATGTAGTGCTTGCTTTCTGAGAGCAAGTGGTCAGCTTCCCTAAATTACCCACCAGCTTCAGGAGAGGTGTGTTCCCTTTGCGTTTTGTATTACTATTCTCTTATTTTCACACTAACCTTTGCTTTCTGAAATTTGATAGGATATTCCTGTTAAACACCACAATTATTGCTTTAAAAACATGATGCCCTGCCATAGTCAGCAGGGAAGATGAGTTTTGAAGAAACTAGCTGTGCCTAGAAAGTGGAAAAACTGCTTAACAGGACGAAGGACGGAAGTATTTCAGCAGGAATAGGGTGTGCTTCATCCAAAAATATCAGGGTCATCAACATGGAGAGCAGGATGGAGCAGTGATTCTCCTCTCAGCTGGGGTGGGGGCAGTGACTACCCAACCCTTCCCTCTTCCCTCACCAGTCCCAGGGGAGGTTGGCAGCACTTCTCTGTGCAGGAGACGCCACTTCAGATGCCTTGCTGAAGGACCAAGGCAGTCCCTCTCAGGGCTGCTGGGATTGTCTGGGCAGCCCGTGGCACAGTTCCCAGCACCACAACCGCTGGGATCAAGGCTGGGAACCAAAGCACTGACTAACCTGCTCCTGATTGCCTGCACTGCTGCACGTGGGGGGCAGTGGGGGGTCATTGAGCCTCTTGGAGAGGCTTTATTGCTGTAAAAAAGCTTTTCTAATTCTTCTTCTGTTCAGGGGGATTATGCACTGGAAAGGCAAAGTGTATCTACTGTATGGAGAAGAAGGACTCTGATCTTTTGCTTTCTGACATTTATTAATTTATTAAATTCCCTTTTTCTCCTCAAAGTGAGCTTTGTTTAAGAGTGCCCAGGAATGCAACAGGTAAACACATGTACATACATATATAGAAATAGCACCAGTGGTCATACTCATCATTCTTTCTGAAAATTTTAATTCCCTTCTCCGTCTGCTGTGGATAATTTTTAAAGAGAAAATGCAATTTGCTCTAGGCAGGATAAAAAGCCTTTCTCTGTGAGTTGACTAAGTCTTTCAAGTGCCTTTGGTGGGCCACAATTAATGAAGCACAAAAGAATAATCATCTGGTTGTTTAGAAAAAATGAAATTATAGGCTGTTATGAGCCAAAGTGCTATGATTTTCTCAAACTCCCTCCACTTGATCTAAAAAAAAAAAATCTTAGTGAAAGAAAAAGCTTACACTTGAATGTTAGCTGCCATGACTGCTTAAACCTGGATGCAACATGCACACGATTTTTCATATTAGAAATATATATTCCCTTCCACCTCCTTTTCCTCTATTTTCTGCAAAATGAAAAGGAGATTAAGTTAGCATCAATTCAGATCTTGAGGATTATTAAAATTTGGAAGGATGGGTTCATCTACCCTGAGCATTTTTGGCTCAAATTCAGGAAACACTGGAAATATTGGGACAGAAAAAGAAAGACCCCCAACAACAACAAAAAAAAAAAAAAACAACAAACCAAAACCAACAAAAACCAACCAACCAAACAAAACCAAGAACCAACCAACCAACCAAAAACCTCAAGCGAAATCTTAAGGACTTTCTGCTTGATATCCCATCCCTAACTGTGAATGAGCCTCTGGAATGAATTTTTAGAAATACAGCCCTCTTTGGGCTGCTTTTCACTACTCAGGGAGATTTCTCCAATGTACTTCATTATCTCAGGCAAGTGGCTGAGCAATGACTGAGTCACTGTAAAACAAGAAGAGACAATGACCTGGGTTCACTGTAAAGCAAAAACTTTTCACAAGTAGAAAGATACTGTTTGCATGAGCCCTTATTGAGAGGCTTGAGCATTCACAGTCCTTGCCTGAGAGCCAGGCTCCAGCTGAGGGGCAGACGATGTTGTTGCACAGCTATAATCTCAATTATAATTTATCATCCAGATCACAATAACATGAGTGACTGGGAATTTTTGTTCAGTGCAGATTCACAGCCACACAAATAAATTTTTTTTTTTAAATCTTCTGTCAGCATTCCCTAAGGTTCTAACTCCATCTTTTAAATTTCACGGGTATATTTCTTACAGGCAGCAGAGATGGCGTTTGGCCTTTGCTGAGAAAGAATACTGTTACCTCTTGCCTTGCCCTTGACCCTCCTGTGTGATGTATTCCTCAGTTTACAGAGGTGCACTGAGATGTCTCCCTGCTTCTCCTTCCTAGCTAATCCAGTTCTGCATCAGTACCACTGTAAAACTGTCTCTCCAGAGCCAGACTTTCCTCATCCAGAAAGACTTTCTTTGTCATGCTCCACACGTCTTCATGTGTGGCTTTTTTTGTATTGTAGCTTTAATAACTCTCATAGGAATACACCTGTCAGTTTGGACACGTCTCTGCTGCCATCTAACAGTAATCTGCAATGTTATTCTGGCATCTGGAATGACTATTTACTGCAGGAATATTTGAATTTCTCCCAATCCCATCATTCTGGGACGGCTATATGGGAATGAGTTACATTTCTCAAAATATCAATATCAGGTTAAAAGACAGCTGTATATTGATTCTGTGTCTTGACTTGTGGCTGGGAACTCAAATGTTTACAGACTTCCACTTTCTAAGACTCTTTCCATTATGGAAATAAGATGTGCAATTTAAAGTAAGTGCAAATTAATGAGATGAAGAGCTCAGAATGTTTCTCCAAATAAAGGAAGCACTAAAATTTTATTAGGCATGTAGGTGCAGTTAAAGTTAGCAAACTGACACAATTTTCATCCATCTTGGTGTATCCTTATTATCCAAGCACAGAGCACTGAGCAGTCCGGTGTGCAATGGGACTAGTCCCATTTTACCTGAGTTACAATTCCTCTTGTATATCTTTTAATCAATCATCTCTCCAACAGCTACTGAGGATTATGCAAATGTAGTTTTGCTTGATTGGAAACCCAGAGCTCCCAGCACATGGTTGCGTTTTGGAGCTAGCAGATGATCCAGAGATAAGATTAATATGAACTCTTCGGCTGCATAATTAATTTGGTAACGTTCAGAATTTTTTTTTTTCGCATCATGTCAAGTCTAATTTTTCACTTTGGACATAGTGTGTCTTGTGAGTCCACCAAACCTTTTCCTGAGTGCCACTCCTCTTCAGCCCTTGCTTTATACCCCACTTAAGTTTCTAACTGTGATAGTCTCTCTAAATGGACTTGCAAGTAATTGACTGAACAGTAGGTGGTTTAAGCTAGTTTTTAGCTAAGTTCCTATATATCAAACCAGAATATATCTTTACTAATATGTTCTACTCTTCTTAGGAAGAGTGTAGATGGACTAATTTTGTAATGATTGGGCATTCCCAACCTCATGCCACTGGCCACCATCTTACACAGGAATCTCCTGAAACAGTTTTCTCTTCCCATTTTGAATTCTGCTATGTGGGAAACTCTCAGAACTGCAGAAATAGAGGAAAGTTTTACTAAATATACTTGTCTCCTAAGCAAACAATTCCCAAACTGAGGCACTGGAACAGGTTGCCCAGAGAATCTGTGGATGTCCCCTCCCTGGGAGTGTTCAAAGTCAGGTTGGGTGGGGCTCTGAGCAACCTGGTCTAGTGAAAGGTGTCCCTGCCCATGGCAGGTGGGCTTAGAGCTGGATGATCTTTAAGGTCCTTTCCAACACAAACCATTCCATGATTCTATGAAATGCTCCCGGGTACAACAGCAGCAGTTGGATGGAAGTCCCAGATGTTACTTCCCTGGTTTGTTCTGATTCAACCTTGTACAATTTGAGAACTTGCCAAACCACCTTAGTTGTTTGAGTTTCCAAGGAGTGGTATATCAAAATTTAGCCTTCAAATCCCCACTTCATTACCAGCTGTGGAATTAGCAGGGAAAAAAAAAAAAAAAAAAGAAATAATGGGAACAAATCCTGTCACACCACAGCTGGATGAGCAGACATCTTCGTTCCCAAAGTTTAACCTGCTAGAATAACAAGAGCTTTATTGCCAGCAACCTCCTCTCCAGGGAAGTCCCTACTTTCTGTAATCCAGACAGGAAGCTGAGAGGAGGATCAGGCTGATTGTGTTTGTCCTGTTATTTTCCTCCCATTATCCTTTATATTGCACTGCCCAGGAAAGGGAATTGGGATATTATCCATTTACAGCCTACCAGAAACACACTGAAACAGGTTTGGCCACTCAGAAACATGAACAAAATACTCCTGACTCTTGTTATTTTTTGTATTTTGTGGCCCACAGAAGGCCAAATCTAAATGTGAAATATGAAATTAATGTGGAAACATTTAAAAAAAAAGTTCAGTGTGCCCTTGCCATGCAAATAACAACAATAAATGATCCTGTAAGCATCTGGGCTATTTAGGGTAGTTTCTAACACCTTTCTTTAGCACTACAGAGGCTTATATTTATATCAACATCCTAATGTCAGACCAATCTAATCTCGCAAATAATCCAATATTTTTTGTTTCCTAAATATGAAAACACTCTTCTGACCTTCCAGAGTCATTCCAATATGACAAATTAACACATCTTGGTACTTTTTCTTTTGCTGAGTTAACAAGTGCTGAGGTCTGTTTTTGTGACAAAGGCAAATCATTCCTCCTTCCACTGTGATAATTAATGGTGTCCTCCACCAGTATGGGCTCACAGCAGTCCTGTCACTTTCTATGACCGGTGCAATTATGATAAGCATTAGGAAGTACATTCCTGCTTTTCTACTGGGACTGCTGAGGATGAATGGATGCTATTAAAAACAATAATTGACGTGTACAGTACTGCTCATCAGCATCTGTTAAATGCTTACTCTTATACATTGGATAGCTGGCGATATTTTAAATTCTGCCTTGAACCTTTGGATGAAATGTCACTGTCTTTCTGAAAGCCCGAAAAAAGCACGTTAGCCAGAAACTGCAGAAAGTCATACTTTGGCCAAACTCTTTGGTAGGTATTTTGGGATTTCCCTGGTGTAGCCCCACTGGGGTCCTGTGGAATCAGGCTTGCTTTGCAATGTCCCTCATAATTTACTGGAATATGAGTTATCATGTTTCAAAACATCTGTAGGCTGTTAAAATCTGCTGCTGTTATTTCAAACCAACAATCTCAGATCCTGGAGACCTTCCTACGTGCACAGTATGGCCTGTAGCTGCCCTCCTGACGTGGTCTGTCTGGAAGGAACAGCTCCAGTGGCTGCCTCCTGCTTCAGCAGCTTTGAAATTATGATTTTGGAGGTATTATGCCCTCCTTCAGAGGGTCTCTAAGGCCTTCCCTTCTTTACTGGATGCTCTGTAGCTTGCAGCCATGGCAGAACAAGATGGTTGTGGCTTGTTTAGTAGCACAAGGGCAGGGATTCCTTGTGCTACTGAACCATGTACATTTACACTTTTCTGTGGAAGCATCTATAGCTGTACTAAGGCTTCTAAGCTCCAAATTCCCAATAAGCTCCCGGTAGAAGCTGGTAGCTGGAGACTGTAGCAAACTTTCCACTTCTTAGCTGTCCACAAGGGCTGGGAGACCATCTCCCATTTCTCTTTGGATATGTCCTGAGGCAGCATCTGACTGCAGGCTGGAGCAGCCTGTGCACAGCTTCTTCCCTGGGTCCCAGGGCAAGGTGTGGGTCTGGGGTGGGAGAAGGGTCCTTCTCCAAGTACAGCTGATGCCAGTGGGGAAGGAGGCGTACCTGAGCTAGCAGAGAGCACAGACGTAAGATGCTCAGCCAAGAGTTAGGGAAAACCAGTACAGACACTGCTGATGGGTGTGCAGGACTGGAAAAGGATTTACAGGGGTTTATCATTTCTGTACAGAAGAGTATTAGCAAAGGCTTATTTTCTGAAGCTGTGATTAGAGGGAGACTCCTCAGCGTTTGTTGATGGTCCCTTGGGTCTGGAATGATTCCTAGGGTTTGAAAGAGCAAAGAGGAAATTACAGAGAGAGAGCCCTGGTGGAGACCTTGACAAATTGTTCAGCATGTGGTCCCTGACCCCCTGGAAAGACAGAGGACATGGAACAAGCACTGGCTGAGGAAATGATTGCAAGAGGAGACACACACCCACCCCCAGCCTGTTGAAGTAAGAGCTGTCATAGAAACAGAGCCACGTTCCCCAGAGCTACACTGCACATCACTCAGTCCTGCACCCTCAGACAGCACAAAGCTCTTCCTATACCTTATCCCATGGCTCTGAGCTGTCTGAATGGCTGCAGCACTACAGCATTAAATCTGCCTGGAGCTAGGTGCAGATTTACAATTACTATTTGAAACCTGTCCCTTTTTAAAAAAAAATTTGTTAGAGGAAATGGTTTCATAGGGAAGAATTTGCAGAGAGCTCACATTTTTTGAGAAACTATCTTGACAGGCATCCCGAATATATTTTTGGTTAGGTTTATTTCAAGTAACAGATGTGATCTAAGGTCTCATTCAAGTCAGAAGAAAGGGCCCAGGAGAGGAACTGATAAAACACATCTGAAGGCATACACAGAAATTGCAAGGATGTGATGATCCTGAGAAGGCTCTTGAGATGGACCTGTTTCCTGTTTCTGTAGGTGGTGGTGATGAGGTATATTACTGTCCCACCCATATCACTGATTCCATATGGGTTATTTCCAGTCTTTCTACTGGAAAAATAACTTGATGTGGCACAACTGAGTGCTTTCAGTCCGGAAAGACAATATGGCATGGTCCCCAAGGATAGCATTCATGAGACCCAGACCCTCTATTAACCTCTGCTTCCAGCTCACCACATGTCTGTGGCTAAATCCCTCATCCTTCTGTGCTTCTGTCTCTCTTTTTGTATTTATTTGGGGCTTCTTCTTCTGGGCTAGCCATAATCTCCTTGGGATTCACAGCCTTAGACTTGCAAGCCTTGTTGTCTATATAGCACCCAGTGTAGCCTGGTCCCATCCACCATCTTCAGGGTGATGGTGATGGCACAGCAATGCCAAGGGGATCTGGAGAGAGAGGGGCCACTGCTGCTTTCTGAAACGGAAATCTGTGTGTTGGAGTCTCCTGCATCTCCTTTATTTTAAACTGAATGCTTTGCTGACTCTGCTGTGCTCAAAAATACATCAAGTAAATGGGAAAAGGAACTATTTTAAAGCATCTCTAACTTGTCACATTTCTCCATCTCAAACTGGATCACCTTGAGGGTACCAAACCCATGATTTATTTAGGTTCAGGTCCTACTGCAAGTGAGATTTCCTAGTCTGGGAGTAGAAGGGATGTTGGGTGATTTAGGTGATTACTCACTGAATTCACTTCTAACCCTGAGCAACCACTCAGTCAGCCACAAGGGGAAATACCTTAATTTTAAAATGCTAAAACAATTGCAAAGAGCAAACTGCAAAAAATATAGCTAGATTATTCACAAATGGAAATAAATAAATGCACAACATAAATTATGCATTGCAGTCATTTGTTCAGCTACAGTTATAATGGTTTTGTGGGCAGGGATCGTTAGTCTTATAACCTGTACAAAAGAAAAAAAAGGTGTAACCTAACAAAAAAATCCCCAGGAAATTAATGTTTATTCAGATTTGACATTACAAACCATTTTATGGAAACCTGGAAAACTTCTAAAAATCTATTCAGTAACACATTTCTTTTAGGAACTAATAATGCAATTTTATTGCCCTCAGAAGGTGTGTGGGATCTCTTTAAAAGCAACCACAACATAACAGTCCCCCTTCCCAGCCCCAAACAGGGAATCCTGGAGGCAGTCCATTAATAATGTAAAAATGTCTTGTGTAAAAGTCATAAGTCTTTCTGAATCTGTGACATCAATCAGATGCTGGAGCTTTAGATAAAAATGTGAATTGCCAGATTCTGTATTGCCGTGTCATTGCTGCATCTGAATTTTTTACTAATTTTACTGACAATTGTCTGTCTAGGTCTCTGACACGATCAACAGTTTTGCCTCCTATTGTGCCCACTTATCTCTGCCAGTGTTGTGCTGGGTGGAAAGGGTTTTAACCCTAAGTCAGGCTCCAAAGAGGAAAAGAAATGGAATTGTTTTAAACAAAAAGCCTCTGAAAATGTACCATCCCTGCGAATGTGGCTTGGCAGAGTGTACAAACATGAGCTGCCTGGGACCATTAATCCTCTCAGTCCCACAGTGTCTTACAGGAGAATTGCTCTTGCTCTTGCATGATGGCCCATTGGGGCTGCATAGGAAAGGATTCAGCTTCAAAAACCAAGAGTAAACCTTGTGCAATCCTGTCACAGGGCTGTGCACACACAGCTCTCCTGCATCCCAAACTGGCTCACTAAACCACAGTCCTTTGCTGCTGCAGCAGACAGACCAACACTAATAACACTTCTTTTCTGTAGCAATATGTTTTGTTTTGTTCAGGGAAAATCAGGATAAAAACAACATTTGTTAAAAAGAACACATAGGAGAAAATTTCAGAAACTGCTTCTGATCAATTTTTTTCTGGGCCTTGTTTTGAAAGAAAATTTGAAAAATGTCAAAGGAAATATTTGACAATAATGAGAAAATATTTATTTCTGCCACCATTCTTTCTGTAGGCAAACCCCAGTAATTTCCCTCAGGTGCTGTGTACAATATGCTCTGTGCTGGAGCGGGGTGAGAGGACAGCTGCCCACGTTCTCTGGAGAGCTCCTGGTGGTGCAGTGCCAGGCGTTTCCATCAGCAGGGCTGTGGCCTTGCAGGACAGAGTGGGACCTGCTATGGCACAGTGCAGCCACTGCCCAAAGGGTGAAGCTTCTTCGTCCCCAACAGCTCTTCACCCTCAGCATCACCAGCCTCACCTCGTGGTCACACATTCAGCTTGCTCCTCCCTTGTACCCACAGAGTTTCCAGCGTTCATAAGAAAACATTTCCCTTCATTGTAATGAAATAGAGGGCTTTCATCACTGAGTCCAAACAGTGAATAAGCACATTAGGGGAATAGATTGGCAATAACTGAGGCCCTAAAATTTTGCAGCAAGAATTAAATACCATAACTACCATTACACCGAGATCCCATTTGCTACATCTGCTTACTCGCTTGTGTCTGAGACACTAAATGGTGCCAGGACCAGCTCTCTGTGCCACCTGGGCACAGACTAGCCCTGTGTCTGGAGAGGAGGAGAGCCAGTCTTGGAGCAAGGGAGTGCAATAGCACAGCATGGCCTGGCCATGACAGTCATGTCATGCTCTCTTCTGCCTCAAAATAGGCACTGCACTGAAACAGAGGCTGCACTGAAATCACCTGCTGAAAGTAACTCCAGAAGATCCTTCTGTGCCAACCCATGAACACTTCAGAAGATTTGCTTGGGATGATAGACACAACTGCAGCTGTGACCCTCCTACCGAGGTGACCTTCCTAACATTGTTCAGTTTACTGACGTGAATGTGGCTGGTTTTGGCAGAAGAAAAGTAAAGAAGAATCACTGGCAAAGGACACAACCACTGTGGCTAAAAATGCATGGGAGGATGGCAGTGAAGGAGAGGCAGACACTGCAGAAACTGTAAGTGAAAGCAGCACAGCGACAGGGTTTGCAAAGGGCTTTAGAGGAGTACAGGCTGCCGTTGATAAATGTAACAGATATTGAGGAAAACAGGAGATTTTTCATGCAAATGTCCTTGGGATCCAGAGGCAAATTTTTTTTGAGTGGGCATCAGCCAGCAGTCTTTCCCTTTCGCTTCCATCACTGACTCTTCCAGTCACACCAGTGATTCAGATCACCTGGAAATAGTTCCTGATGGATTAACTCTGAGCATCGGTGTGACAGCAAGAGCTCTTAGTTAACCTTCAGATGAGCAGCTGCTGAGAGAAACTAAGCTGCCTCTCAGCTATGTATTTCCCTACTGGTAAACTAAACGAGATGAGGACATGGGGCAGTGCTGGCACGTGTCTGTCCATCCTGTGGGATTGCTGGCCCATACCTGATACAGCCGTGGGGCAGGACTGACTATGAGAGGGTGGCTGAGCAGAATCTCTCTCTCTAGGCAGTGTGGGTGCTGGGGGCAGCAGTCAGCTATGCAGTGCAAGCCAAGTCATGCCAGTTACCTTCCAAACTAGGCAATGTTCTGAGTGTGGAATGAGTTATTCACTAATGTGCATGGAGGATATTTAGGAAAAAAGGTTTAATTCACATTTGCATGTATCAGGACAGCAGTGAAAGGCTAACTCTTCTTTATAGATGGTTCTCTGCTGCCTACAAAAGCCATGCTGCAGAAAGCTAGTTGAACTAAAGTATCACAAGGAGACTTGATTCCTTTGGTCATTTTGTATGGCTTTCACCTGGGTAAAGAGTCATTAAAACAGTTTTTTTTTTTTCCTGCCTTAGTTTCTTGTAATAAATAAAAATCCCCATACAAATGCCATCCACTGGACATAGCATCTCAGCCAAATCCTGCCCTTGAGTTAAAAGACCCCAACAACTTCAAAAACTCACAAACAGAAAGAAATTAACAGTATTTATTTGCTAAACACACAGATTGTTATGTCCTACTTTGCGCAGCTATTTTTCTCCAAGAGGTGATACTGTATTCTGCATATGGTTATGTTTTTAAAGGAGGCTGTAATTATTCACCCATCCTTCCTGTGACCTGAAAAACATAGTAAAATGTTTTTATTTTTCCCAGCAGCTCAGTGTTCACAATTTTCACAATGCTTATGATATTATGTTGCAAAGGTTTTTTTTATTATTCCCAGTACTTTGATTAGAAAAGCTGCTTCTTCATACATAAAGTTGCAAGATCTTTATGTGTTACTGGTGCTATGTCAACTGTGGAACACATAAGATTTTTGTATTATTTGATTTTCCATTAAAAATGCAGTGCAATTCACTGTACTTAAAGGAACATTAATATCAAATGAAAACTGATTATTATAATCAAATTTAATATCCATTTCATGAGGAGGAATTTCATGACCAGCAATTAATTATAAGCAGGAGATGAGAACATGTAAACAAACACAGATGTGACTGGGATACAATACTTGTAGCCTCTTGTGTTCACTTAGACGTGACATTTGAAATTTGTACCCAAGTCCTAATCTCTTGCACTTAAACTTGTAGAATAAATGTTAGATAAAGCAAGAGAGCTTGCAATAAGGGATATTTTCCAATTGGGAATTGACAGTATGCTTCTGTACCTGTGTGGTAGTTACTGTTTTCCA
Organism: Pachycephala philippinensis; assembly: GCA_013397055.1. Lineage (NCBI taxonomy): Eukaryota > Metazoa > Chordata > Aves > Passeriformes > Pachycephala > Pachycephala philippinensis. The sequence goes on from VWZT01016098.1 coordinate 1,056,088, forward strand.
GACAATATTGATGAGCTCATCAACATAATTTAAACAGACTCAGCGGGGATGAACTGGGGATACTGTTCAAAATAGGGATACTGAGCAAAACGGGGATACTGACCAAAATGGGATACTGACCCGCTGCTCACTGGCACTCAGTGACTTATGTAAAGTTTCACAGAGGAAGCATAAACATATCAACCTCAAGAGGTAATTTACAGATTATCAGTAATACACCAAGACCCTTTTTAGGTCAGAATGCAAACTGCCCCAGCTGACTTCACTTAGCACCTAAGGCAAGCACTGGAACCTGTTGCTGCACATGGAGAAGTGTTGGTCCACTTCAGCTGGTCACCTGTCATTTGATTTGTGCTGATTCCTGAACCCAGGCACTCTGCCTTCACTTGGGCCAAAGATCACTGCACTGTGCATTTCTCCGTGTTTCCCTATGCCTACCTTTGGAAAAGGCCCAGGGAGCAGACCAGGATGCTCTGAGAGTGTAATGGGCTTATGCAGAGCTTTCTGAGCATGGATGTGTTTCCCTGCAGCTGGTCCCTCACCACAGGGCAGAGCCCACCCCAGCAGCAGAGCAGCCCTTCCCCACCTGCCTGCTGAATCGCTGGGCAGGCTGAGCTGGCTGGTGGGATGCAGAACGCTGCGTTCATCTGCAGCCGGTCTACCAGTCTGCATTTCTGTTGTCATGGAGACAAGAATGAAGCAATAACTTTATTCAGGAGTAGCTATTTTTACTGTAATTATACCACAGGAAATTATTAGACTGTTCTTTCCTTCATCTCACCCATATTTTATTTATGTTATGATGCTTCAAGTGCCTGTATGAGCCCCCAAGCACTGATTTGCTGGTGGTGGGGGGCTGCTCCCTGCCGTGGGTGTGGGTGCTGATGGTGCCAGGCTCAGAGAGCTCAGCTCAGTTGGGCAGGCAGCAGTAGCCCATGGGCAGGAATCCACCCAGCAGCACCACACAGCTATGATGGAGCCTGGCATTGCAGGGACTCGCAGTCAAGAATTAATGTTGATACATTTTTTGCCATGGAATAAAGTGAACTGCAGAGTTAGCAGAGGTTGGGATGAGGCCTGTCTGTATTCTTGAATCCCTCTTCAGGAGGGAGGCTGGAATTGCCCCTGAGCTGCCAAGGCACAGGCTGCTGGCAGGGCAGGACATCTTGCTGCCCGCAGCCTGGCCAGTGTGGTGTGGGCACCCAGCTCTGGTTCTCACTGATGGCTGCTTAAACCTTAAACCGTGAGCGCCAGGGCTTGCACAAAGCCACTGGAGCTGTGTCAAGTCCTCTTCTGAAATTTGTGTGGAGTGCCACTGTGCACCCTGCTGCATGGCTTCCTAAATCCTTCTCTGGACATGGTAGCACATAGCTGGAGGAGTTCAGGTCAGTGGTAGGTGGTAAAAACAAGGACTTAACCCCGATTTTTTTATTACTGCAATTCCACGGGGCCTTCTCTCTAAGATCCCTATGAGACAAGTCCTATAGAATGTAACAGAAAGTAAATTATAGATATCTGTAAGTTTTTAGTAATCCTGTAAGATTCAGGTATGGAATTGTACAGAACAGCAAAGGAATCATTAAAAGATAATGCATTTTTGTTTGCTTCTGTTAGGCTTTAGGGATGTTTTGCTTATCTGCTGCCTTTGTTTTCCCAGCAGTTGTGTAGCTGGTGGGTGCACCAGCCTGTGTCTGTCTGCTTCTGCAGCACAGGATCACTGGCAGGTCTGTGTGAAGGCAAGTCCACAAAAGCAGAGTGGAGGGAAGAACCTGTTAGGCAGCTAGCATTAGGAAGTGTGACTTTGCCAGCATTCATGGACAGGGCAGTGAACACACTGAACGATAACCAGGTGCTGATGAGATGCTGCAGGAGGGAAGCAGAGGAGCGTGCAGGCATCCTGGGGCTGGAGCTGTCATCTCCAGCCCAGCTGGGGGAAACCATGTCAAGGAAATGAAGCCCAGACTCTCCAAGCCTCTTGATCTGTCCAGAGGAATCCAGCCATAGGTTAATCCATATGTCATCCTCACCAAATATAAGAGGAAAGAGTGTTACCACATAAACCACAGCAGGTATCCTCTCACAGCTTGTGTCTCCTGCAATCCATGCAGCTCTGTCCTGCACTCCACATCTGCCTTGAAATCCATAAAGAGAAAAGTACTTTAAGAAGGACTTTATAAAAAAAGAGTGGGAAGCCCCCCATCACTGGACATGAAGAAGTTCTGTCATTGCACCTGCTGCTGCTACAGTTCAGAAGTGGTGAGTTTTTCACTTTCTGCAACACTGATTCTCTTTGACCATCTTTTGGCCATTAGCTACATTGATCTAACAGAGAGGGGATGTTGAGCCAGGATTTGAGAGACATGGATTAAATTCCTGAGTTTGCTCTGGCCTCTGAGGGGCTGTGTCTCATTCAGTTTCTGCTCTCTGCACCAATTTATCTCCCTGCACCAGCCACACTTGGCTGCACAATGGGGACCTGTCTGGAGCCCCCAGAATTTTCTTTCCTTTCACCTCTGTGTTGCATTTGGTCATGGTTCAGGGAGAAGACTGCATGCTCAGGAAGTCAGGTGGATGCTTTCCCCGATAAACGGTAAAAATTATTTTTAAAATTGCCCCCAGGAGAGTGTAATAAAAGGACATTTGAACTGATGAAAACTTTGGAGAATTGAGTGCTTTATTTGATGCTTTTTACTAATGAAATTTCTTGTCTCAATGCAATTTTTGTAATTTTTCAACAGGTCATTCTTTTGAATGAGAGTCCTTCTCTAGTACTCTTGCTAACTCATAGGAAAATTTTTGAAGAATTCGTAATTGCTCACTACTTTCATAGAGAAATGACACTAAAAATATGAATAGTGTTGCATTAAAAATATGTTTTAGATTGGTATGTGGAAGAACCAATGAAAGAAATAGGAAGGTAATTTAAGAAATAATAGAGGCAAACTGCTAAATTATCCTCTTTACTCACTGAGATGTGTCAACCACGTCAGGTTATGGGAAATTCAGAACAGGGTCTTTTGCTTCTGGTGTTTTTTGTTGCCATTAACTAGATCTGTCCTAAATCTTAAATTTCATTATTTAATATTAGAAACTGACTCTGTATTTGGCCATGTGAATAAGTGTGACCTGCTTTTCTGATTTGATGAGGACCAGTTAACTAAGCAGAACAGAGAGGGAGATCCAGCTACATTTCAGTGATAAAATTCAGGCATCTTCTGTTTGGCATTTAGCTTTCATTTGATCAGAACTATTTCACAGGATGTGCTGTCTTCCTCTACTAAGGCACATGCCAGCATTTACTTCTGTTAACATCTCACTCTTATTCAAAGCTGGTGTTCAGATCTCTCTGCATCCTGTCAGCCTGACAGTCATTAATCTCTTTACAGGAGTAAGTACACTTCTCTCCCACTTAGTGTGCCACATATTTTTGCCTGGATCCTTTGAGACCCTAGTGGGACACATCCTTGTTTTCCACCTGCGTGCTGAAATTTGTGGGACGACAGTCCATTTGCACCCCTCTGCAAGATCAAACACTGGCGAGAGTCTTATCTTTAGGAAAAACCAGACCTTTCATGGCATTAAGGGTAGGATTAGGAAGCCAAGCCAAGCGGTTATGAGAAGCCAAGCTTGACAGTGCCCTTAATCCAATTAAAGCTATGTCTGAAAAACTGTTCTCATTTTGGTCTAAGTGATTGAGCAGTGTTTGGAGTCTTGTGCTAGGACAATCAAGAAATATATTGTGATTAGAATGTGACAGAAAGATCTTGGGTTTATAATCAGATAAGGCCTTAATCGATTAAGATTCAATTATGTCCAAGACCAGAATACTTCATTTTCAAAAGACAAGTCCTGTGGTTTAAGTTTGTTATCACTTTGTAGCAGTGGATTTTAGTTGAGTAATACGAAGATTTTAATTAGAGCCAGAAGCTTTTACATGAAGATATTAAATTAAGGAAGCAAAAATGGGCTTTTTAATATGTTTTATAATTTTTAAGGGTTCTCTTAAAGCACTCCATCTGTCTTTCCTGAGATTACGGTTGTAGATTTTTCAAAATTGTATCTTCATTTCTCATTTTGGGAGCCAATTAATTTTTTTCAAGGATGCTCTTTTGATTTATATTTGCCAATGTACAAAGCCACAGACCTACTGCTGACAACATTTCCCCAACTTGAAAGTGCATTTTAATAACTGAACTCTACATACCCAATGGCAAGGAAATTTGTGCAAATTCAATTTTACTTGGCAAGTATAACAAGATTATAACTATGTGGAAATTAATGGTCACAGATTTGGTGTGTTTAGACAGAAAGCTAATCTGGAGGAAAACTTTATGGAGTTCAGTGACAATAAAAAAATGTATTGTGAACCACAGTAGCATCTATTAGGAGTTCCACATATGAATTTAGCTCTTTAGCATTTTAGATGTCAGTTGAAGGATGTTCCCATGGTCAAGTCTCTGTGCTAGTGCAATTTATCTTGGGCTGTGGAAGAGCCATTGCAGGGAAAACCATTGGCTGTGTTAGGGTACAGTTCCCCTGGTCCAGAGCAGTTGTGAGACCTATATGATCCAAACAAATTGGATAGGCCTGGTATTATTCCTTCTCACAGCAAGGATTTTGGTCATTTTTGTCCATATAAATGGGCAAATGGTTACCATGAGAAATGGCAATCATCATTGGTTGCCAGCAGCTGTTGCTAAAAAAATGCAAAATCTTGTGCAGATGGGAATGTAAGGTATGGGAGGAAGATATGGAAAATCGGAACAAGACAATGACAGGTCTGGAAAATATGAGATAAGGAAGAGTTTGGAAGGGCAAGAGCATGTCAGGACAGTGAGCAGCTGGGAAACACTGCACGAGGTAAGGCCAGGGAAGAATATAAAGGGAAACTGAAGGGACCCTTAGCAGGAACAGAGAAGACCAGAAAGTCTCATGGATGCAATCAGAAGCAGATGAGATTTCCTTTTCATGGAGGAAAATGTGTACCTGTGACTCACTGAAGGCAAATTTGCAGGTAAATGTGACTCAGATCTGCAATCAAGTGAGTTAATCTTCCCCAAGCTGAAGTTCTGCCAGCTGCAGCATCCAGCCATCTCTGTCTGTCTCTAAAGCATTTGAAAGGCATTTCTGAGGCTGTCTGCATTTACCTGTCCTGTATCAGGCCAGTGGCATGCAGTGCCTAAGATCTCTGCCTGGGTCGGGGCTGTCCCTGCAGTCACATCCTGTGGGGATGGTGGGTGGATCGCCACGTTGGGTGCCCACAGCCTGATCAGTGTTTTGTTCTGCAGCAGGTGGGATTCACAACAATCTGGTCTTGGCTCAGTTTGGATGTACAGGTCAGTGCCAGGCCTCACACCTCTCCCATGGCTGGCCAGGTTACATACAGCATGGACAGGGATCCTTCCTTTCCTTTTGCAGACCAGGCGGAGAAAGAACATCACTAGTTTCTTCTTCTGAATTTCAACCATTTTTTGCAGTCTTCTGTTACAGATATTTCTTTGGGAAATTTTGGTACAAACCTCACCATGAAATATAAAGTAAGGCTCAAGTCACATCTCTGTGCTGGGGCAATTAAAATATGTTTGGCCTAGGCTTCATCTGAAATCACTGTATTTAGAAGCACCTTCTGGTAGTGCTTGTGTCTTCTGTTATGGATAGCTAGGACATGTGGGGTGCTCCCAGGCTGGACTTTGGGGACAACCTACAGGACAACAATGCAGAGAGATGAGAAAGACAAACCTCAAAGTGGCTGCCTAATGCAGATTAGCTGTCCAACTATATGGTTACAATTTTGTTAGATAAAGCTTGATGTATAGTCGGCATACACATTTATTTATTAATTAGAGAGTTTATTTCAGTTTATGGTAATAAGCATATCAGGAAAAGGTGTGGTTTTGTTCCCTATTCTGGCATCAGAAACAGATAGTCTAACCTTTTAATGGAAACTGCTGTTACATTCAAATTTGTGGCAAATTAGGTTGGAACCTTTACAGAATTATGGTCATTTCTGTATATAATACTTGGTATGAGTCCACTCTTGTTTTAAAAATTTGCTTTATCTATCTGTCTATCTATCTATCTATCTATCTATCTATCTATCTATCTATCTATCTAACTATCTATGCTGTATGTGTGTATATATATACATGCAGCCACCATATATATATGCGTTGTCTCTTAGTTTGAATGCATGCTTGAATTTTGAAGTCTTATAACTCCTGAAGCATTTTGCTTGCTTTTTCTATGCAACACACTATGTATGAGGCTGAAACCCTTTCTTGTCTTGGTGAGATGAAAAGCTCTCATTTCATACATCTTTATGCAGAATCAGAAATCCTCCCTGCCTTAGAGCAGGGAGAAAGGAAAGAAGAGCGAGGAACTTGCACAGCTTCAAAATGTGACCACATTGACTGGTAGGAGAGCTTTATTTGAGGCAGATGAGAGGGAAAAGCCCCTCAGGATCAGGAAACTAACAGTTGAACTGAACAATCTGAATGCAGATTTAGAAAGGAATTCTACTGTTATGCTTTTGAGCTGCTATATCCTACCAAGGACATAAGTGCAAGCCTTGAAGTGAACTTTGAAATCAATAATCAGTTTTGTCTTCTATCCTCAGCTTTCTTAGGCAAGACTTGAAGCACTATAGGCTAATGCTACCTTTTCCTGGATTGCTTTCAGACTTATGACTGGTATTGGATTTGGGATGTTCACTTTTTACAAGTCAAAAAATATGTGGCACATCTACTGTTCACATTTCTCTTGGCATTTATATTTTATCTCTGGAAAAAGGGGGTGTCCAGGGACACAGCATCTCTCTTCCTCCTCCTCTGGCTTGTTCATTCAAGGATATAAGGAGAAGGGAAGCCAGACTAGGTATTTGTTTTCTTTATAGAGAGTTCTGTTACACAGACAATTAAACTAAATGCCTTGGCATGCTAATGAGTCTTTTTTCTCCTCTATCATTTTAAGATCCACCTATTCTTACTCTTTTTCTCATATGTTCAGATGTGCAAATAATTAGTTGCCTGTGCCTTCTCTGCTGAGGTTTATTAGCCATTGCTGGACCAAAAATTGGGATTCAACACCATGGTTTTCTAAAGTCAGAGCAGGCTGAGTCATTAAGAAATGGCTATGTACACAACGTGGTGGGATGTAATTTTCTGATCCTGTCACAGCTAAAGAGATCTTTACAGCACTTATTAGTGACTCATGCAGTATCTTTGATATGTGGAGTGTTTGTGGCCATTTTGGTTACTGTTTTAAATACTATCAGTTGGGAGCGCTTGCTTTCTTCATGTTTAGCATCTTGACTGAAAGGTCATATTTTTCTGGAAAAGAGCCTGGAGGACTGGAATCTCTTCTCAGTTTCTAAAGGCAGATGATCCAAAAAGCCTCTGGTGGTGTCCTTCCGTTGCATCAGGAGCAGACACCTTGCAATGAGCTCGATCTTTCCAGCCAAGCACAAAACCAGTAGAAAGGCCTGAGGCACACCCCTGGAAGTTGTTGCAGCACCCAAGCAATCACTGGCTGGTGCTGTCTGCTTCTGGAGCGCAATTAGTTCTTGTCCTCAGCAATGAATTCACAGATCCACCAAGTTTAATGCATCACACATGAGACTAAGTTCTGGCCCTCCTCACTGACCCCCTCTGCCATTTCTCTGTCTCCCTGTACTCTGAGTGATGCCTCACAACATCTCACTCTTTAGTCCAATTCGCCTCACGCACCCGATCAACATCTGTGCCTGATCACCTGGATCCAGCAGGTGACATCTCAGGGCCAGAAATGCAATGATGTACCAATGCCTGGAAGGAGCCTATCTGGAAAAGCATCCTGAAGTTATACCAGTAGCCTCATCTCTACAAATCAGGTTCTTCAGTGAAGGAAAGTTGTATAAATTTTCTTTGGCTTTCTTAAGTAATATGTTGGTGTCTAAAACAGCTGGTTTTTTTCACTAGAGTCTACATTCCTTACACCTGTGTTTCCCTACCATCTGAAGCACTAAGCTCTTGTTTACCTTCTCTTTGCCTATAAGCAGGCAGGTGAGCAAAAAGATGTACTTAAACCACAAAGAAATAGAAACCATCGAGATGATAGAAAACTGTGAGCTAGATAAGGGAGCTGAAGAGACCAGGGAAAAGGAAAACTGGAGATTATCTTCTGCTATATCCACCTATCAAATCCTTGAATCCTTAGTTCCCTATCTTTTGGGGGGAAAAAATGTAAGGTAGGTGGTCTCATCCAACCCACTGCTAGCAAGAAGTAACAAGACAAGAAGCCACCACCCTGTGTCTATTTAAGCCTGTAGGGTGAAACAAAGCAGAGAAAACTGGATGAAAAAAATCTGTAAATATCTAAAAAACCCTCCATCCCAATAACTCCTGAGCCTCTCAACTAACAGGAATAAGAGAAGGGCATGAAAAGGAATGGAATCTGCTTCTGAAGAAACCATCATGGGGATGAAAATGATCAGTGACTCCTCGGGTACCACTCAGAATATCAGCTACTCCTTCCATCATCACTACAGCCATCCCAACTCCAGCCCAAGCCCAGTCATATTTTCTGCCTTTTGTAGGCCTCCTTCTTCCTTGGGTGTTTCAAGGTTTCATGTGACTACATGCCAAAAAGGCAGAAACCCTCTGCACAAAAGCTTGAGGGACACAGAAACTTTGGGTCAAGGAGCTGGTCTGAAGGGAAAATTTGGAGAAGTGACAGGAAGCAAAGTTTTGGGGAAAAAAATCCTTCTTAAAAGAGCTCAGTGAAATGTGAGATGGATGAGAGAGCATCCCCCAAACCCATGGGGCTCATGTCTTGCTCATCCAGCTGCTTGTGCTCATCCCTGCACAGAGCATGAGACATGAGCTTGGGTTCCCCTGCACTCACAGCTCCTTCAAGCTTCAGGGGATTGGGAGAAAAGAAATTCATTTGGCCTGTACTGTAAAATGAGTCAATGCTGGTTTTGGCTGGGACATAGTTAATTTTCTTCCTGGTACAGTGCTGTGTTTGGGATTTAGCATGAGGCTAATGTTGATGGCACACTGATGTTTTAGTCATCAAGTGCTAACACTAAGTCAAGGACTTCTCAGTGTCTCATGCTCTGCCAGTGAGGAGGTGCACAGGAAGCCATGAGGAAACATGGCTAGGACACTGCTGACCAAACTGGCCAAAGGGATATTGCATACCACAGAGCATCATGTTCAGTGGATAAACGGGGCAAGGTGGTTGGGGGGAATTGCTGCTCAAGGATGGACTGGCCATCACTCACTGGGTAGTGAGCAGTTGCAGCATGTACCACTTGTCTCTTGGGGTTTTTATTCCTTTCTCTCTCCTTTTTATTACAATTACTATTAGTACTAGTAGTAATAGTAAATTTTGTTTTGTTTCAGTTATTGAACTATTCTTATGTCAATCCATGAGGTTTACTTTTTTTTTTCATTCTCCTCCCCACCAGGGTTGGGGCACTGCGTGGCTGTGTGATACTCAGTTCCAGGCTGGGGTTAAACCACCGTGGAGCCTCACAACAAAGCAGCTGCTTTCAAGGTACTTTTCTGATGTCACTGAGCTCCTCTCATGAAGTCATTGCTTAATGCTGGTTGCTATAACAACCTGTTAGTCTTTTTCGCTATTACTCATGCAGCACAAATCCTACAGGTATGTCACTGTTGTGAAATTCAACTTTAAAGTGTTCATTTAAAAATATTACTCCTATACAATATCTCACTGGCACAAAATACACAGCTTTAGAGAAATATTTCTTTTTTTTTTTTTTTTTTTTTTTTTTTTTTTAAGAAAAGCGGACTCCAACTCATCCTGGGCTGTCTGAAGAAAAAGAAGAATAAACCTGAGGAAAGAGCATCCTTTCAGTGAACTAACATTTTAGCTGAATACTTCCCTCTTTTATGTTCAGTATTTCCGAAATCTTTTTCAAAAGCTCATTTTAACCTCTTAGATTCTGTTTTTAAAACTCTCATTCTGTGTATAGGAAGCACCTACAAGTATTGTAGTCAAGCCTGTAGCTTTCTGTACATGTATTTTTATTAGCAATGGGAATGAACAGAGAAAATGCTCTAAGAAACAGTGTTTATCATTTTTCTGAGCATTATTAGGCTCATGTGAAATACCATCTCTTTACAGGAAAGACTACAAGGAAAGGTGTCAATACAAGACGCCATATTGTGGATGGGAAATCCCTTTTGGTGGTTTTTGAATTGCTGCTGCTGGTTCTGGACTAATAATTAACTCCACGGAAGAAATAAATGACAGCAAGCCAGACAGATTTAACCATCTTGGAGATATCTTCAAACATTCTGGGATGTGAACAAGCTCAGTGAAATATTTACAGTGCTGCATTGTCTCTCTGTGGTGGAGTTTGACAGCTGAGGGGCCCCATGGCCATGACCAACCTCAGCCATGGCCATCACCAACCTCAGCCATGGCCATCACCAACCTCAGCAGCTGGCACTCACCTCCTGCTCCTCTCCCAGTCACACACTCCAGCAGCAGACACTGTGCAGAATCTAAAAAGGAATGTTGCCAGCAAGCAGGACTCAGTCCCTCAAAGGTATCTCTAGACACCTCCAGTGACAAGTCTGATTTTTGGGGCCAGACAAAAGTGTGCAAAGCTAGATGGGAATGTCCTGGCCTTGGTGGCTTCTACCTGTGGTATGGAAGCAGCTCTGACTGTGCTGCCTTGTGGGGCACTATGCTTTCATTGATCCAGTGAAATCTTACTGTCTGAGTGTCAGAAGTGTGAGGGACAAGCCTTATAAAGTAACACCTTTCACAAAATGTGCACAAGCTCACAAGCTTTCAGACAAAGTACTTTTTAATGATTCATTGGTTATTTTGACTTAAGGGTTTTTCTTCTTTTTTTTCTTCCCTCCAAATTTTAAAATGTGTTTTTCTACTTTCAAAGCTTTTGGAGCTCAAGCTCAGTTTTCTGTAAAGGGGAACTATGAAGTGCTGTAAAGGGGAATCTCAGTGTCCCAATGAAGCTGGGTATGTGTGTACTTGTATTACGCTGGGACTCCTCCCCTCACCTGCATCCCTGGGGGTGCAGGTCACTGCTCTGGTGACACTCAGACCTGGCAGGGGATGACTGACCCACAGGCAGCCCTTTGTCCCAGCACACAGCAGAGGGCTCAGCCTGGAGCTTTTTATGGGGTGATGTGCAGAGGAACCCTGCCTCCAGCATCCTTCACTGTTACATCTCCAGCAATGGATTTGACTCATATTTTGACAAATGGAAGTGGGCTAAACTGTCCAGAGGGGATTCTAGGAAACATCATTAACAGTGGAAGTTAAAGCCTAATTCTTTTGTTTCAAAAAAAGAAATTTTTTTTCCATTTCTCCAGAATTCATGGAAGCACTATGAAGGAGTACCCAAGTTTCTACTGTTCGAGGCTTATGCTTGGGAAAGAAGTCAAAGTAAGGATAAGACACACTTAAAGACAAGTCGTATTTCAGAAGGATAAAGATAACATTGTTTAATTCTTCCAGCATTCAGTGAGATACATTTACTTTAAAGATGGTGCTCCAGTCAGGGATGTATAAACTATGAATCCTTTCTTCTACTGTTATAGACAGATATTTTAGAAAAAAAAAAATGCCATGGAATCAGTCCAAAGAAACATACTAAATATATGAAAATATCAAACAAGTGTACAAAACATTCTTATGCCTTGGTAAAAATACAGAGCTCAGCTTGCATCTCCATGCAGTCATATTCATACAACACCAGTTTAGCTACAGGATTCATGAGTCAGTGTTTCTACTCTCAGGTTTCTGAAACGTGGGCTGCCAGAACTGAGCTTGGCCAGTACAGTATCACAACATCCAGAGTAAATGGCTGCTGAAATTTTTTTTCAGTCCTAGTTTAAGAACAGGGAAAGGATCTGCAGGAGAGCTGGTACTGCCTGATTGCCTCACCTGAGATTAAGGCTTTAAAAATTCTTATCTCCATGTCACTATTGCTTGAAGACACTGTTCTTGCTTCCACCATTTTTCTTGCGTTTCAGGATCTGACCTGAATTTGTGGTTAACATTGTTGATGCCATACCTTGCCTGGTAGCTGGTCAGGATGGGATTTAAATGCCAAGGAAAGAGAAGCAAAGTACTCAAGGATCCAAACACTGATGATCTGAACACACAACAAATGGTTGTCTGAGCTGGGCACATTTTAGCCAAATTCTTCTCAAGGCTTTACACCCCACTCCAAAACGACCTCTGGCTTTGATTAACTGACAGAATTGCCAAGAATTTGTAGCACTTCCTTGCTACTACCTTGGGCGGCAGCAGGAGGATGCAAAATGCCGCAGTGGTCCCATTGCATCTTTGAAGTATTTTTCATCATTCTGGACTTGAGACCGCACAGAGATATTAGGAAACTTCATGAATAGGGTTTTTATTGAGCTATGGGAGAGGACGAAGGAAAATAGTAGCTTTCTATGGCTTTAACAAAAAAAAGTGTTTCAATATTTATTCTCCTGCTTAAGAACATAATAAAACTTGAAAATCTGCAAACTGGTATTCTACACATTTTTTCAAGAGGTAACATCCCTTTCCCAGGGCTGCTGCAACTGTTCATCCTTCTGCAGTCTGTATGGTTTCTTCCTCTTTAAAGAAAAGGAATTCCTGTTTTCCTCCTGCACAGCAAGGTTCATCTTCCACCATATGGGATTACCCTGTCAGTTGAATTGTTGCTGCGTTTTAGATACATTAACCCACCAATGTATTTCTCTCTGTGGTGGTGGGCTAGCAATGTTACCAGCCTCTAAGACAATCCTTGCTCATTGATAAAAAAATACATTCTTCCCCTGAATTTTGAGGGGAATCACAGATAATCAAAGAATGTGTCTGCCAAACACATAACATGCTGCTTGTCTGGTCTGTCAAATTATCAAATTCCCCTAAGAAGAATCAACTGTCTTTAACAGATAAAAGAAATCTTATTATGTTAGCAGAAAGGTTGACATTCCCAATTAGTAAACAAAATCACTAAAGAAAAATAACAAAATATAGTTTGGGGTGGGTTTTNTTGGGAACAACAAAAAGCTTTCATTCCTTTGGGCTTGATTCCCTGGTGAGTTTTAAAGTTACCTGTCTGTGCTTTTGTTTAGCTGGAACTACCTGCCTTGCTAAGCTCGTTCTGGAGTTCCTCCAGTGGAAATCAGTGTTATGAAGCGAGACAGGAGAGTTGTTTTCAACTTGTCATCTTGAACACTTGTCTGTGCCTGAAAGCCTCTGAATCAGATTTCTTCCTTTCTCCTTTGTTCTTTGCACTGGAGTTTTCTCATCTTCTTTTTTAAAGCCTTAATGATCCCAGGCAGGAGCCCATTGGGTGCTATGAATGAAGCATTCTGGGTTTTTCTGGAGGTGGAGATATCACAACAGATGCAAGACTTCTTTCAAACTATCTAAATTATGCACTGAAAGCAGTCTTCACTATATAAAATATTCATTATACATGGATCTTGCCAAACTCATATTTTCTAGATTATTACATCCTCTCCTCAGAGATAGCATGTGACATAGCAACAATTTAAAATTTGACACTTAGACCACTTTCTAAGTTACTCTCTCTCTCTCCATTTCTTCCCTTTATATCCAAAGGAAGAGACAAGAAACCTTGAAATAGGTAGCCTGAGATAACCACTTGCTAGGGAAGACTCCAGTAGAGACTGACTTGGAGGGTTCAGACAAGGCTGAATCACAGAAAGGTGAAAGCAGTCCATGGTCCACAGTTCAAAAAGCCCATCAGCCCTTTATTTCTAAGAATACATGAGGTTCATCTCTCAAGCAACACAAGTGCATTTGCCTAACTCATAGCATCTTTGTCTCTTTGTTAAAAGCACAAAGATACTAAAGAATTCCCCAGATGTCAAAAATACTGGGTCATTTGGACAGTAAGGAGTCTTTAAGTGTTATGGAGTGATAAAAACATTATTTAGCTTCTTTCAATATTCCTTTCTTTCTCTTTTCTTTCTGCTTTTCCTTTGCGTTCTGTACAATTGCCACCTGGATTGCTTCAAGAATGTGAAAATAAGTAAATGAATGACCTGAATATAACAGTGAAAAAATGTTTCACACAAGATTTGGATTTTCAGATAAAATTGTTTCCTCCAAAACTAAAGATCTATTAAGGATCTGCTTTGTGCAAGGCTTTCTTTCAGATTTAGGAGAGATTCACTTTCATCATAGGATCATTCAGGTTGGAAAGGACCCCAGCAGACCTCTAGTCCAGGCCCCTGCTTGAAGCAAGACCAGATGAAAAATCAAACAAGATTTCTTTATTCATTTAGCACTTTCTGAGAGTTCATTTTTTCATGGTAGATAGTGGTGGTGGTGGTGTTCTAAAATGTGTACTCCAGCTGTTTGGAATAGAATAATTTGCAGTTTCTTATAGACTCCCTTTACAGCTTCCATGTAATCTTTCACAAATGCCCTGGGCATCTTTGGCTGTCAGGCGTGGCAGCTTGAAAGTTCAAACAGAACATCTCAGTTAATGCTGAGTGACAACAGGATTATCATTGTAATGGCCAAAGGATGCAGCGTAGCAATGCCTGTAGGTACAGGTAATGTCTACTTTTGACGTCTTATTAGACCAAGTGACACAGCAGAATAAAGGGATCAAACTCTCTGGTTGAGTTCCTTTGTCATCTTCACTTGAAGAGCTCAAAAGAAAAGAACTTTTAAACCAGCCTTAATATTTGGTGAATGGAAGAGTATAGACTGACGGAGGAAGTGAAGTATCATTCACAATGGAAAATGGCTTTGAAATCCTACATGGAAGATACTGGAAACTGTAGATTTCTCAGACATCTTTGACCTTTTAAATTCCTTAAACTCTAAGTACCCCCATTGATTCTTACATAGCAACATGAATACTGAAGCACAGTGAATTCAACAAGACATTGGGAATCTGAGAACCTGAGAGGACTGGAAGTAGCAAAGTGATGCCAGAGGAGAAATAAAATCAGGATAATCTGTGTTTCCCATTTTGTATTTACAGATTTTAATAAATGGAAGCTGTGTCAATTGTGAGAAAGAATGAAAAATTACATCAAATTATGCACAGTCAGATCAATCATATGTAAACATAAGAAGCTTTAAGTTGCAGTAACCCTACCTCCCTTTTTGCAGATTATGCAGAGATCTACTGCCTTAAAGTTGAAAGCAAAGGTAAAACTATGAGAACAATGAGCAGGTTTAGCACTGAAGGTGGCTATTGTAAGCTACTAGAAAAGAACATGAAATTCATCACACTCTTCAGTTTTTGAGGTAGAAGTACATCTCTCTTGCTTATGTGTTATATAGCAACCACTTTGAATGTAAAAGGGATTTACTGGATAAAGTTCTTTTTCCATTTAGGACCATTCTAGCATAGGAACTATCACAGAGGGCCATGACAATAATAATTATCCTATCAAAGACTCATTCAACTGCAACATGCACCCAAACAACACTCAAGTAGACCTGTTGTGAAAATGCCTGCATTACCCATTACCACTGCCTGTACTCACAGAGTGGTCTTGCCTTGGGGACAACAAGGGCCAGCTGCTCCAGGGAGACAGCCAAGCCAGGAGCTGAGCATGAGTCAGTGCAAACCCTGCCCTCACCCATAGTCCCAGTCCCACAGGAGCAGATAATGGGGCTCTGATAGCCCTTGACTTGGCAAGAAATGGACCAGGACCAGGATCCATCCAAGCATTCCAGCCAGAAGCAGAAGGAGACACGGCCAGAAACAGGGCTGGGAAGAAGCTGAGACATGGCTCTGAAGTCCATCCATGTGGGTACACCCACAGTGCGACTTGGGCAAGGGCTGACAGCTGAAATGGGGCTAATCACGTGTAAGTGCACAGTTGAGCAAAGAGGGACAAGTAGATCTTTATACCACAACAATTAAATGCTCATTTTGTTACTGTAGTACCAAACAGCTTTCATAAATATTCCTCTAATACTGAGCTTTCATCATAAGGTCACTTGCTTAATCCCACATAGGCAGTGACAAACGGCAAGCTGTGTCTGACTCAGCCATTTCTCTCACACCCTCTCATTATGTGTATTTGAATAAAACTGCTCTGTACCCAGCTGAGTAACCTTTCCAAACCAAGCTGCCGGTTGGGTAGGGCTAGGGCTCAAGGAAAGACAGAGCAATTCAGCCTTGGTGTGAACAGAAGCCAACTTTTAACTAGATTGAATTTCCACAGTAAGGCTAATAATTTTGGTGCTAAAATGCAAATAATTACTGTTGTAATTGCTTTCTGGCATCCACAGGTGTGTTGGCTGCGTCTCAAGCCGAATAAAAGGACAAGGACTCCTGGTTTTAAAAGCTCACAATGTTCCTGCCTTCTGCAAAGTTCATTGAAAACCAGTGGGAATAATTTCCATAGGTGAAAAAGTCTCCTTATGAAAGGTCACAAACTTTACATTCACTCAGATGTCTGGGAAAATTTATTCAAGGTTAAGATTAAGTGACCAGGCAAAGAACTTGGTCTCTGTGAATGAGCTGGAATTTATAGCTGGAATAACGTAGCCCTCCTGTGTCCCATAAAAACATGAACAAGGTCTTACTGGTTCAGAGCAAATATCCACCTAGCCTGAAAGTGTCCGTAAGTAGATACCTAATGAACTGTAAAAGCAGGAGGAATGTGTGATATTTCTTCCTGCTGCCTTAGCCTACATCCACTAGTCTCAGACCAAAGGATTTCCTCTGCCTACCCTGGTTTGCCTGTTCAGTAACAGGGATCTCTCTTATGGAATTCCCTGTTTTCCCCTTGAGATAAATATTTACCTGATATATCCTTTCATTTCCTTTTCTTTTTTGGCTTCCACCAAACACTGAGCTGGTAAGGAAACTGATGGTATTTCCCAAGGCCTCGGTCCGGAGGGGTTCTGGTCTGTTCAGAAGCAGCACTTTATGCATGAATTGTTTGCCATCTTGTGCATCTTTTTACATTCCTCTCTGTCACACTTCATCTGGTATCTTATGGCCTTGGCAATCATTTTCCTAAGGTCCTTCCTGGTGCCACTTATTTCTCTTTGTACCACTCTGAGCGGCTCTGCATCACCAGCAAACCTTTCCCATGCTCTGACCTCCCTGGTGTTATAAATATGTGATGGAGTTGGTCTGGAGGGCTTTGGGGCTGGGAACTTCTTAGGTGCTTCTTTTACCACTCATTCACATTCTCCCTGCATGCAGGACTATCTTTTCTTTCAAGCACACACTCTGCATAAAACACATGCAGAATCTGAAAACAGAAATTTCTTTAAAATATTTATTGGCTTTTCTTTTCCCCAGATGGACGGGCATCTTGGTTTTTCCATGTTTATTTATAAATACGGCATCCACTTTGCCCAGAAGGCAAACGGCATTACTTTCCCAAACAGTGGGGGTTTCGTATCTTCAGCATGTGTACATTTCTGTACATTCTCAAATAAGTGTGTAAGGAAATACTGAAATGAATATTTAATGTGAATGCATTTGACTCCAGTTTCAGAATGCAGCAGTCTTTCAGTAATTGTTATACTCTCAAATGTGGCTAATGGCAGAAATATAAGAGAAGAACTGAACTACCAATTCAACATTTTGCCTGTCCCATGATATTTTGGTTATTTTCACTTCATAGACAAAAGAGTGACTACAGGGACTAAACTCATCAGCTTTCCCTTTATGAAGCTGTAACATAATGGACAAATAAAGCACAAAATTGCTTTTCTTGTATTAAATACATTTTTAATTTTTAGAATAGTGAACAGATCAAGGGTCAAATTATCATTTACCAGTGCATGATTAGAATCAAAACAAATGTCCATTGTGCTGTATATTCCTCTTCATGACCACTGCTGAGCTGCATAAGAATGCAGTTTTTCTCCAGGCAGACAAAACCAACACAAATTAACTTCCTTAAAAATTCAATAAATCCTAGAGCCTGGCAAACATTACTGATCTCCTTATGCTCAGCAGTGCAACTTAAGAAGGGAGATACCACTGTAATGGATTTTTTCAAAGAAAGACTGAAGTTAGTTCAACAAAGATAAAACAATTTGGGATTAATTAGCTGAGTCACACAAATAAATATTCAATAATGAGCCACTGTAAATTATGTCTTATATGGTTAATATTCACACAAGTTTCATGCAAAGATTATACAATTTATTCTATTATTAAAATAATTTTTACTCATTACCTCAGAAAGTTGAAAATATTCTTTTTTTAGACCTTCTGCATTAAGATTTGAACTACACTAGCAGCCACCATGTCCAGCTTGTAAATGCTCTCCAAATGTCTCCAACTTCTGAAGTCAGAAATTTCTACCATGTTTTGGCTAACCCTAATTTAGTAGTTTTAAAGCACATATAAAATAAAACTTTGGAAGCTGTCACACTTCATCAGACAGCAAGGAAAAGCTGTTCCAAAATGAAGAGGGCAGTGGTCCAGCGCAAAGACTGGAAACATATAAGCTGAAGACCAAGATTTCAATGTGGTCAGTTCCTTGAAGGGGGACAGTGTAGCAAAACTTCCGTAAGAATGGTTTCCTACAGTGTATGGTGGTGCTTTTATTTAGGAATGACATTGAACATCATCTCTACTGAAATATGAGACTGTCTCGGAAATATCACAGTGAATCTTTGAAGAAAGAAACTTGATGAGAGTGTTACATTCAAATTCTACAAGGGGTAAATTTTATTCTCTCAAGAGATAAATTTCAAGGGAAAATTTTATTCTTTTAAGGTTTCACTGCTAGTGCCTTTATTTTAGTTAGCTACATAAATACATATTTTATCCTAAAGATATGCTTTGCATTTAGCTAGGTGATGATGAAATATAATTCACATGTATGTAATTATATACATTATATTGGGCCTTAGGTTTTTATCTTCTCAAGCATCCTTGGATGCTCATGTCTACCCATAAGAAGATAATCTGTCTTCAACCATTCTGTCTTTACTCCCTCAGTTAAACAGGCTGAGGGCACCTGCCTGTGGTGAGAGCACCTCCTGAGTAACCAGGAGTGTGGGTTTGGGGAAACCCAGCAGCAGTATGTCCCTCCACATCTGCTTGGTCACCTGAAGCAGATGATGCTACATCATTTGGGATCCTATATCAGCATTGCCCATAGCAAGGAATTGGTGTGAGCTTCTTTCACAGGAATCATGTTAAATATGGAGATGACGTGATCAGTAAATATTTCTGATCTGAGTCAGATGAATCTGCCCTGGAGAGTGTCTGAAACAGCAGCTGGGGCTTAAAATGTCATTCTGAGACTAAGCAGGCGCTGAAAAAAAAGGCAAGGAACCCCTGAGTCATGGCACTAAGCTTTCCCTGAAGAAATGCAAGATGCAGGTGCTGTTTGGGGTGGCAGATCTCTCACATGACTTGTACGTTCTTCCCAAAAGGTCATTCTCTGTTGGGCCAAGGTGAGGGGGCTTTGACAGGCTGATGTGTGGCTCAGCAGTGCTGCTCAGGTGGAACCTGTGTCCCCACTCTCGTTTCCCTGAGCTCTGAGGCAGCAGATGGAGGGAGGCACCCTGCTGAGCTGAGGGACTGGCCCCTCACTGCTCGAGCCAGTCTCTTGGGCTTAGCAGAGAAATTGGGAGTATTCAGCAGCATTTACATATTGAGGTGAGTTCAGAGTGCCTAGAGACTGTTCAACGTATAGTGTGAAACTGCAGTTTGCTCTGGTTCCCTTGCCTCTGTGGCTGCAGTTAATAATTTCCTGGTGTCCCTCATACGGTGACACTGTCTAATATAATCCAGAAAATAATTAAGTGCATCGGAAGTCCTTCAGTTCCCTCTTTTGTTAGCTTATCCTTCCATAACGTGGCTGTTAAAAAGTCCCTTTTTGTGTATTTCCTTAGTAATTATTAGAACAAAACCCTGCATTGTCCCATCACAGATTTTCACTGAATGCACCACAGTTCTGCAAGGAGCAACATTGGAGTGGACCAACGAGTGAACTGAAACTGATAAAATGATCTAAGGTAATTACAAATGTATATAGCAAATTGATCATTTCTGTGGAAGTTATTTTACCCACAAATAACATAAGTTCTGTCTAATACAACTGAAAAATGTATAAAATGTATGTTTTCTTTTGACTCTGTCATTTTACAAATTTGTACATGGTCAGAACAATGCTGAGATCAGTTTCTTCCATTCTATCACTTACTTTAAAATATTTCTATGCATGCATGCACAGGGAAAGGATTAAATCAAGACATTTCTGCCCAAGAATATAGGATAGGAGACGTTTTAAAAGATACAAAAGGATTTTTGGACTTTGATGACAAACATTCTCAAGTAAGGCTATTCTATTTGAAAGTATTTTTTTTTGTTTAAAAAATTTACTGGCTAAATTGATACTTAAGGGCTTGGATGTTAAAATCTAGTACACTACAAGTGGGTTATTGCTGCTTTTCATCACTTTCTTTATTAATGGTTACAAAGTCCTTTAAAGCCCCCAGAGGACTCCTGGGGTATAAACAAGCAGACATGGTTCTGTATTGCAAAAAGCTGTAGAAACTAAAACGTGTTTGCTACAGAGCTGCAGGTGAACCTGAGGCAAGAGCATCTGGGGCATCTGACACCTCTCAGGGTGGATCTACAGCCCAGCAGACCATCATTTTCGTTTAGTTTGACCTGTTTTCTCATTTTAAAATTTATATTTCAATTGGCTCAGTCTTATGTCTGGGATTGCAAGGTTCAGGGAGAGAAGTCACCTGTACTTGCCTCAACTATATTTGAAGGAAAATCTCTCCAGCTCTAAAGGAGAAAGACTGCAAGGAGTTAATGCCTTTGAGACCACTGGATAAATGGATTTCAAATGAAGGTCTAGGGGAAACTGGAAAAAAAGGCAGAGTAGGATCCAGCAAATAGGTGTGATAAAGTGATTCCTGGAGGTGAAAGTTTTCTCTTCCCTGACTCTGGCTCTCTTGGAGCAGTAAGGGCAGGCTGCTCCTCAGGGAAGGGGAGCTGGGGGTCCAGGGTAATGCAGGGCTGGCCAGGGTTTTGCCAAGGGTCAGCAGAGTGCCCAAGGAAGCCTTATCTCCCTTATACTACAGCTTGTGGTGAACGCAGGAACCATGGTTAGTGACAGGGAGGCAGATGACATTCTCCTCACAAGTTCCTATGTCTTCTTACTGCTTCAATCACACAATTCAGATGCACAACACAATAGCGTAAAATATGCACATCTTAAGTCTATTGACCAAATTTTTCATTTGTGTGAAATGTTACTTTTCTCTGTGTTCATTGGAACCACAACAAGTTATGGAGGTCTGGTTTATTTACTAGTTTCAGGCTCTACTGCAGCTGCAAAGAGCTGCACAGTATAAAGGCTGATTTAAAAAAAAAAAGAAGAGATACCACTTCTGCAAAAAAACCCTGCACTTCTAGAAAACATGTTTAAGCTAAGCTTTATTCATCTGTTTCTACCCAAAAAGTAGATTGCTAAATAGAATGAGATGTCAGGAAAGTCAACAAAAGGTTTTACCCCGAGTGATTTGATGGTATTTTGTATTGACTGAATGGTACCCTCTGGGACTCTCATTCTAAAATATAATAAAGAGACTTTCTGAAGTAAGACAGTTTTAGAAATCTGGATGGAGAGAAAATGTGGAACTCTATAGATTACAGAACAGCATCTCCCTCAGTCAGCCCAGCACCACTGATCCTGACATTTATTAGACTGCTTTTATCTGAAAGAAACAACATCTTGCAGCAGTGCAAATAGGTCCAGTGTAATGCAGAAGATAATATTTCTAAGGTGCACAATTAATGCTTTAATGTGCACTTTTAAGCCATTATTTTGGACAGACATCTTTCAGACTGAGAGTTCAGGTGTCTCTCTTGATTATGACAATCCTCTATCCTATCTGAATATCTTTCTAGGCAGTTTTGCAGACTATTTACAGAGTACATACATTACTTGAGACCTTATCAACAGTAAAGAATCCAACTATGTGAGCTGAAAAATGTTTGGTTTTTTTTCCATTTTATATGCAACGAGACTGAGACAGTGCTGCACTGTGAAGGGCATGAGTGAAACCTGACCATTGCTACAGGAATTAAATCCCAATTTGAGGGAGAGGCGTGGTTGCTCTGCCTCAGGACCTCATCACAATGCAGCAGAAAGGTACAGGGCTGGCAGGCAGAGAGCACCAGGATTGGGTGTGAAGATCCAGAGTACAAAACCATGGGTTTTCCCCAAGTACTTCCAGTTTCACCATAGCTCCCAGCTGTGGGAAGTCATCAAGAGTCATCAAAATAAAAATAATCATCAAGAAAACTGAAAACGAGACTCTGGATTGTACATACACATTTTCCCTTCACACATACACTTGCAGAAGGCAGTGAAATAAATTCTGTCAAGTTATAAATGGAGACTGGAAATAGCCTTACTCAAGTCAGAGAAGAGAGCAGCCCTACCGAGAATTTGTGGAGAAGGTTGCCTGTGGGAGAGGAATGTCGCAGTAGGGACGGATGCTCCGGCAGGGAAGTGTCTGAAGTGGTGCTGTTCCTCAGGGCTCGGGGCTGGGGCTGGCACTGCCTGGCATCCTCGTCAGCAGCACGGACAGGGGGATCGAGGGCACACTGAGCAAGTCTGCCAACACCAAGCTGTGAGGTGCAGTCACGCTGCAGGGAAGGGATGCCATCCAGAGGGACCTGGACAGCCTCAGAGGTGGCCCTGTGCAAACCTTATGAAGTTCAACAAGGCCAAGTGCAAGGTGCTGCACCTGGGCTGGGGCAATCACAAGCACAAGTTCAGGCTGCTGGTACACGTCACCTACACCTGGAAGGTTTGTGTTTGCAGCTCCACCTATTTTTCATGCCAAATCACCACATCCTCTCTAATTTTATGTCCCTAATGGGGCAAGCAACTTGGCCTATGCCTTACCTGTGACACCACATCCCACCTTTCTGAGGAGCTTCTCTGAATGGTACAGGTCTATTTTTCTACTACACAGGGATACATGACTCTCACAGTTGGTGTTAGCAATATGTAGAATTTCAACAATTATTTTTTCCTTCTACTTCTTTCTGTCCACTTTTCCTTTTTCATTTCCTTTGTCAGTGAGCCTGGTTCCTATTGTGTGCTTTCCAGCTGTACAAATGAAATAATTAGTTGGTGAAGAGGTGATGAAACCATTAGACATCATTATTATCTTTCATGGAACTATTAAGATAAAACTATATGAGCCTTATTATCTGGTATTGTATTCACAGAATACACAAGTGTAATTGCAGTGAACTATGGTTATTTCATGGAAAGGTTTCAGTGGAAATACTATTGGATTGAACAGTGTATTCAAAAAAGAAGGATGGAAACGTCATAGCATTAAAGATTAGTTATGTTTTTTTCTGAGAGGAACTCATCTCTCTGAGCACGGTTCTGGAAACGTTTTAATTAAGTCTATCAGGTTTTAATCCCTGCCCTTTATTTCACCTCTTTCAGGCAACACAAGGAGAATTGTAATTGCTGACAACTTCTAAGTCTAAAAGATCAAAAATGCAACATTTCTTATGGCAAAGAAATCAAAGATCATTTGGAGGAATATCTATATATTCCTCTGCCATGAATTCTAAGAATTCTGCTGTTTTCTTTTAGGTAAATCTCCTTCTGGGAATGAATGGAGTGACTCCTGGGTAATGTATTATACGTAAAAAATTTGTGACTCTACATTGTGCCTGTATTAAACTTATTTTAACCAATCGGCTGGTGAGGAACCTTAAAATATTCCAGTGAATGATTAGACGAAAAAACATTTTTCAAATTTTTTTTTCTTCCTATCTCTTGCCCCTTCTGTCCTTTTAAAGACAGATATTTGTTATTATATTTTGAAATGAGATTTGCAAGCTTAAAAAAAAAAATTCTTGAAACAAGTTCTGCTTCTTGTTTCCCTCTTCCCCGAAAGTCACTGTTTATCTGCAAAAGTGGGTCACATTACTTGATCAGTTCAGTGTCCAGAGAGTCATGCCATGACCCTTTCAGTCACATGTAGTCATCAAAGATCTCTTGCAGAGTAATTTAGGCCTCTTCATTCTTCCTGTTGGAATATACATGATCTTTCTTCTAGACATGTGAACTCATCCTAGCCCTGGCTATTCCCCAGGTGAACCTCCAGACAAGTGGCTGTGAATTATAATGCCTATATTCATATGTGGGGTGGGTTACCACTGAAAAACTGTGGTGCTTTATGTAGGAACTCTTAAATACTTGACTTTCTAACAGAACCTTCTTTCAATTACAATGACTACACTTCTGTCTGGTATTTACAGGTCTTAGAAATGTTAAAATAATTGTGCCACATCTATAGATTTTGTATTACATCTGCCAAGGAATGTGCAAGTACACCTACAGTTTCATTGCAATGTTTCTAATTTTTCACTTGCAGTGTTTCCTTCCTGTGATGCAATTACCTATGAAAAGACATTATGGCATTTTTGAATGCATACTTTACAAACTGGTATTATATCTGTGCCATCACTGTCACCAATGCAATAGAAGCTGTGTTTGGAATTCAGTGGTGACTCAGAGCACGCCAGTGATTTTCAATTTCCCAACTAATGGCTTGCTCAGTTACAAAATGTTATCTGAAATTTATCTTCTATGTTGGAGACACTTGTGTGCTTCCTGGATGAAATGAAAGTTCTAAGTGGTGTTTCAACTGTAAGACAATAAATATCTGTAATGCAAACGTGTGTGCAGGTACAGTAATGTGCCACTGTGTTGGCCACAGCCCGTGGCTGGGTTTGGCTTTACAGAGAGTGCCTGGGGCAGCCTCTGTCCCTTGTGCTCACACATGGTCTGTGAGTGGCAATCATCCCATCTGTGAGAGGGAATCATCCCTCACAGTGATAGGAGAGGGACTCCCAGGATATGCTGTATTGAACTCAAAATTGCATTCACCAGTGAAGGAGTTAGAAGCAAGGTCAGAGAAAGAACTAGTGCCAAGACTGAGAGGAGCATAGACAAAAAGAATACCTTTTACATTCTGCTAAGAATAATTTGGGGATGATAACCTAATTTTGTGTGATAGCAAATACCTACTCTTACTTTCTCTCTGAGACTTGATTATAAGCATGAATGAGAAGATTTATTTTAAGGGCTTTTGATTGATTGAGCTGGGTGGGAGGAGGTGCAACCTGTTTTAGAGAGTGAGATGTAAAACTGATATAGTTATTAATAAGCATTTGTGTTGCATAAGCTTGGAGCCGTGGCTGCTGGCCTGAAGGCCACTCTGTCTAAGGGGCCATACAAATGCACGGGGACTGACAGCCCCTGCTTTGAAGAACTGACCTCAGAATTTAGGTGTCCTCTTCTTTTATTTTCTCCAGCTTGAGCTGAAGTTGCCCAGTTGGGCAACCTTCCCAGTGATTCTATGCTTCTAACCTTACTGTAGCCAGTTTACGGGGCCCACGTGTAAGGATTTGTGCAGCTGTAAGGTCTCTTGGTATTTCACAGAATGGTAGAACATGCCCACACTGAGTGTGGGGGCCCTGCCACAGCAGGGATTGTGCTTTTGTGGTTGCTTGCCCCTAAGGTAGTTTCAGAGCAGCCCATTGTGGTGTCTTGGCTTTGTGTGTAGAGCCTGATTTGTGCAAGACAGGATTTGTGCAAGACCTGCTGCACAGATCCTCCCAGCACCTGGAGGACCAGCACTCCCTGGCAGACCCTCCACAGCACCTTTGGCACAAGACAGCGTGCTGTTGTCCCTCAGGAGGGGATGTGCAGAGCAGAGGACTTTTGCTCCCCCCCGGTCATCACAGCTCCTGCAGCCTGGCTGTGTCTAAGATGCAGCAACAGCTGAGAATGATTTTTTAAGGTTGGGCTCCTGTGAAACTGATGGGAAAAAGAGACTCTAAAATGAGCTGGTTAACCTTTGCACACTCTCCTTTGTAGCCTTGTATCTGTAAAAATAAATCCTAGGGACTCAAGTACATTGTGACATACAAACTCACCCTCATAGCTCAGTGAGTCTATTCTTCCACTGCAATGCAGCACTGTGAAGTCAGGATATATTTCTCATTCTCAAAGCAATGCTCTTCTTTGTTGAAGCACCTGCTCTCTCTTCTTTCCTTGCTTTCCTTTTTAATTGACTGTCTTTTGACAGTCAGAAACAAATTAATGCCATTTAAATTCAAACAAACAATCAAACGAACCCACCCCTTACACCAACATGTAGCTGGCTGAGGTGAATTACTTGCCACCTATAAAGAGCAGTTTCTATTTTTCCAGTGTGATGAAACACACTCTAAAATCATGCTCTAGGTATTTCAATATTTTTTTAGCTTAGTATGTCTTGAGGAGATTAAACAGAAGAGTACCTGAAAGTAAAAAATCCAGTGTCAGTCACAGATAGAAGGGCATGATTTGTCTCAAATTAATCCCCTTAATCTTTGACAGGTTTATTCCTATAGGTAAGTTTTTCTTGTTTCCATTTATGATGATGAAACATAAGTTGATATGATTTTAGCACACAATCCACGAGGAGGTATCTTCCTTTATCTCAGTCACAGTACATTTTTAAGTTAAAAATGTGAAAAAGTGGAAGACAATGCATGAGGAGTGGCAAGCTGGTATCCCTGGAAGTAATTTGAAGGCTCACACTGGAGTGTTTGGGCAGGACTGAGGTGCTCTGTGGCTCACCCCTGAACCTGGCTGAGAGTGTGGCTGTGCCAGGCTGGCAGGGAGGCAGAGCCGTGTGAGCCTGGCTGTGGGTGCCAGGGGCAAAGGGGCTGCAGCCACCACCCCTTCCCCCAAGGGCTGACATCAGGTACCTGTTCTGACCTCAGAGAGGAGGAGGGCTTGAAGAGGAAGTTTTCATTACACCCTTCTGTAGGTAATGGTGGTATTTCATTTTCTCATCATGATCTCATTTTTTTGAAATCACTTTTATATTTCTCTGATTTCTCTTTCATTACCATTTCCTTATTTGGTGGCGTTAATTTCTCCTTTTTAATTTTGCTTCCTCTCATCCATCTCAAGATTTCCTCTAATTCTCTCTGCCTTTCCATATCCCTCCTCTAGTTTAGTTTTTATTCTCTTTCCCAAGCTCTCTTCCCTCTGCATCTTGGTCTGTGCCTCCTTACTGAATGCTGGGTATGGTGCTCCTTGCACGCATGATATTGCTATGACAGCTTTGGGAATCCTCCTCCTCCATGCAGTCCCTTTGCTGTCTTCCCAGTTTCTCCAGTTCTCTGGCAGGTCAGATAGAGGAGGGACTGTATAATCTATCACACAAGTAACCTCTTTAAACTAAGCTCAGACTTTAAAAAGCAAGAAAAGAAGAAATAAGTTGAGCTGCAAAATTGAAGTTTTGTAACGTCCCCAAATTAAATGCTTGTCTCTGCAACAATATCTGTACTAGTTTGAAAACAAACCAGTGGGAGATCACAAGTCAGAATTATAATTTAATAGGAAAATTAAAATAAATGCAATAGTACAAGAACACTGACAGAGTCAGGATACAACCTGACACCCTGTTAGTCAGGGTGGTGGTAGCAGTCCAGATGAAGTGGTCTTGTTGAAGCAGTGATCCTGTAGAAAGGTCTGGTTTTTACCTGAAGGTCCAGTGGTAGCTCTCATCCTCTGGGAATCCAGTAGGTAAGGGCTGTTTGTGCTGTTCCAAGCCCCAGATTATATCCAGGTGGGAATGCTTGGCTCCTCCCCCCAGGCAGAGCATCTCACCATGGGCTGATGTAACTCCATGAGTCATGCGGTGGGTCCTTGATGGCCCATTAACAGAGACAGCTCCCAGAGGGAGTTATCAGGGATGAGTCGTGGCAGGAGATAAGGAACACTGCCCCAGCTGCTTTAACAGCTTGTGAAGATGATAACAGAATACATACTTTTGGTTACATCTTACATGGTAACCTAGGACAATCTCCTAAAGCTGATTTGTAGGGAAAAAAAATAGGAACAAAGAAGCGTGTTATATTTCCTCTGAGAATTTCTGGCCTCCATATTTCATTGTTTGGAACCTTTTGAGCCTGAATTTCCATTATGTGTTTCTCCTCAATGCATAGAATATGCTGGTGACTGTAAGGCTGAGGAGGAAATGTTATGTCCTGAAGGAATCTCCACAGCTTAGCTCAGGTTTTGTGTCTCCCCGTATCTTTTTACAGCTCACAGAGAGTGTCAAGGGCAGCGATCAATGCTCTGAACCATTTCCCAGGTGAGGAGAGGGAACATGATTTGAATCACTTCCATGATGCTTCTATTTCCATGAAGTTAATGGAAAATTTTTGGAGATAAATATGGCAGGTAAATTGTTGCTGCTTCTAATCTCTGATATTGCTTGGGTTGCCACTGCAAAAATTGGATAACCTTTTCTTTTAACTGCCTAGTTGTGTTTGATTAGCCAGTTCCCACCTTTCAGTATCACAGCATGGCAGTGTGCCAGAATGCAGAAATTAGGCACTCAGTCCCTAATGCCTCCCATTTCCTCTTTGGCAACAATTTAGATTCAGCCTTTGCTGGCACTCTACCAATGGCAGAAGAAAAATGTTAGAATCTAGGTTTTAAGACTAGATACTTCTAAATTCCAGAGTCCTGGGGTTTTTTTTTTCTACAAAATTTTTATTTGTTAAGAAGAAATACCTCATAACTATGTGTGAATCTAAATATTTGTTTTGTTTGGAAAATATTTTGATTGTTACTGTTGGAGCCTTGTGCTTCTGACCTTGGTTATATCCATGTATTTTCCCCGGTACTCACTAGACACAGAATGATTAGTCACCCAAAATGTACCAGCTGTGGGTTAATTTTTTCTTTGTTTCAGTTATCCTTTGTTCATCTCTTTGAATACATGACTGGAATACTCTGTGGTATTCAGGATATGGTACAGTTTTATGGCAGGAATAATTTTGTGTTGTTTGACTTTTAGCATTTCTTTCACTTTGAAAACCTTTTTGATAGCTTTTTCTTTTTAATTTTTTTTAAATTGGATAGGTCTGTCCAGAAACTGCTTTT
Source organism: Pachycephala philippinensis (assembly GCA_013397055.1). Classification (NCBI taxonomy): domain Eukaryota; kingdom Metazoa; phylum Chordata; class Aves; order Passeriformes; genus Pachycephala; species Pachycephala philippinensis. Next base: position 1,085,061 of record VWZT01016098.1, read on the forward strand.
AAGTGTTTTGTTTTGGCACCTAAATTGATAAATTAATGACTGTCCTGCTAGGTGCTTTCAGATGTTGTTTACTCAAACAGCGCATTTACAAGTACTTTTACAACCTTGAAATTCTTCTGCTTTCTGCTGATCTAACCTTCCCAGGGTGCTAAAATGCCAATTAAGCCAGAACCCATGACCTATCAATCTAAATGGGAGAGACACCTCGAAACCCATGGAGACCTAGGCCCTCATGACACCAGTTTTATAAACTCCTTGGAGTGTGTGTAAGTGCAGTCAGCCCTGCAAACCCTCCTGATGTTGCTCTGGCAGATGCCATTTGAAGTCTCAATCCGCAAATCCTGTTCTACTGCAGCTTTTAAAGGCAGAAATGGGGAGGAAGAACTGTCTTGTTACACACTGGATTCAAAAGCTCTTTGGCTTTCATGCATCAGCAGCTGTTGCAGCTGTCAAAGCCACAGTTCCAAGAGCTATCTCCATGACTGTAGGGGATAATTGGGGATCATGCAGCTGATCAGGATACTCCAAGAGGAAGAGAGATCTTCAGACACATTCTTTTAAAACTCCAGCATTCATTAAAATTTTGGTCACATTATATATGACATTGCAGGTGCTTGCAGATTTGTACACCGGAATGCTTTCCCTTTCATGCGCTTCTCTATCTCTGTGAGTGCCAGTAATGTGAATACAACCATTTTCATGGGCACTGAAAAACAGGCAATTATGGAATAAAAATACTTCTGCTTCTGCTGGCTGTGGGTGAAGTGACAGGAACATTAATTACGCTTGAATGCACAATAATATAATATTCAGGAAGTGGGAAAATCATCTGGGCATGAAAAAAACAGGCTTTTTTCTTCTTTACGATACTGTGAAATTGTTGTGGACGTGGACCAAATCCACTTCTCAGTGATGCTGATGCAAATGAACAGAAACGATGTTTACTTGCAGCGAAGCGTTGGTTTGCATCAGTGTAACAGGAAGCCGAGTTTGCCACAGACCCCGACGGGAAGGTGATTTTGACCAGCTGTCTAATTGCATGTAAAGCAATTGGACAAATTGTCTTCCATATCTTTGAAATTTGAATTCAGGGCCAGAGCTGGACTGTGGTCTTATCTTACTGCTGAAAGAGCTGCACCAGGCTAGGGAGAGATGAAGGCTCTGAGTGAATTGCAGGGCTTGAGGTCTGTAACCAAATGCCATGGTTTGAGTCTCCCTCAGTGGGAGGGAGAAGAAACTGCAATCCAACTAGGAAAACAGCATGAAACTCAAATATAGCCAAGCAGCCAATAACTATATCAAAGTGAGTTAGAGAGACGCTGATCAGAGAGTTCCATCTAAAAAGCATACTTCAAACAGCTATTAATTTTTGTCTGATCCACATAGCTGTAGTCATTTTCTAAACCATCTTAGTTTATTAAAAAATTGGACACTTGACAGTTTCTGAAGTGTGAATTGAAATGTATGGGGCAACTTTTATACCAAAGAGTGGTCTGCAAAGATTGCAACCGTATCTGCCACCATGCTTTTACTGGGTGGCTTTTGAAAGTGCAGATAGTTGACTTCTGAATAGAAAAAGAGAAAAGCAAAAGTGAAATGTGGTGGAATGGTCAGAGCTGGGTTATTTTCTTGGGTGACATAAACAAGTCACTTCAGTTTGGTGCAGGTCCTGGAGCTCTTGTGGGTGGTATATGCATGAGATCAATTAATAAGAAATTATATGTTATTATAAAGTATAGGTATAAGTATAAAAGTTTTTGTGAAGTGGAATGACCTGTGGAAGACTACCCTATATAAAATGTTCCTTACAGTATCATTTAATTAAACTGCATTCCTGACCTTGTCAGCTGAATGTCTCACTGAATCACTTCAGAATTACTAAAATGCCCATTGTTTCAGCACTTGGCTGATGCTGGGAAAATGTAAATTTTCAATATATTCAATATTGGTTTTTAGTAGGCTTCATTTTAATCAGAACTGCTCCTAATTTCCAAGCTCAAAAACTGTGTTCCTGAAGCCAACTGGAGAAATGTAAGTTATTTTTATAAGGAAAAGATTAGATGAAAAGAAAAACAGTGAAAAATCTTGTCTCATTCATTTAAAGCATGTCTTTTCTACTCCATTGTGTCCTGGTCCTATCTTTTTTGCTTTCCTTGGGATTATAATTGGACTGAAAATGAAACTAATTGGAACTTTTTGCAGGATGCTGGGAGTGCATAGCTGACTGATCCACCCACTTATTTATAAATGAAAACAAAAGGAATACAAGATATTTTTCACTTTAAAAAGTTAGCAGTTTTCAAAAATGAAATGTTTTCTCTATACAATGACATAGCCTCTGTTTTCAAATAGTTTTCTGTAAAAGCCCTTTCGAATGCTCTGTATTCTCTAAGACCAAGATAACGCAAGCCTTTAGTAACAAAGCTGCTGATTCTGGCTGAACAACACAATGCTTTGAAAAGGTTTCTAAAACCGGTTTTGTCACATGACCTTTGAAGAAGAGACAAAGATAAGATAGATGATATAAACGACAGAGGTAGAAATTAAGATGACAAAGCAAGCAAAAAAATAAATCACTTGTCTAACTTGTTTTGATGTCTTTGTCGAAAATCTTAAATGGCCTGTCAATAATAAAATTGTATTTTAATTTTTTTCCCCCCAAGATGTATATTTGAGTAAAATAATGCAGAAATACTGAATCGTATAGCACTGAGATTGTGCTTGGTATCAGGTGAGATTAAATGACCCCTCTCTTTATACTTTCCAATTGCCTTTTCATTTTTACATTTTTTATTATGTGGAATAACCTCTTAAAACTTTGAATGAGGCAGTGTTTCAATCACACACCAGCTTGTCTATTGAAAGGTCAGTCTATCTAAATGTCAGCCAGCTCTTCCTTTTGTACATATATTAAATTCTGTGATTTATCTGGTGTGTTTCCCAGCAGATCTTTTGTTAGACAACCAGGTTTACAAAAAAGGCAGTGAGCTGAAGAGATGTTTAATAAATGGTAGATGGGGCTAGAGGATGATTTGGAAAACCAGTGCAATTTTCTTAACACTTGTAGATTGAAATTGCATATTTTAGAGACTTCATTATTCCAGTTTTTGTACACCTCAGGTCACTAAGCCCCAAGAGCACCATGTCAAACAGGGAGGTGATGCTGCTTCAACTACTTAATGAAGCACAGAGAAAGAGACCCCCAAACCCACTGAAATCAGAGCAGTCTTAAGGAATTGTTTCCTTGGGACAAATCTACCTTTAGGAGACACCTCTATCTGGGACTGTCACCCATGATTCCTTTTGTGGTCACTTTTGAGGCATGAGTCCTTCTGTCTGTGTAAATACCTGCCTTAAGGTGAGAGCAGCTGGATCTCAGATGTGTGCTGTTCCTCTAGAAACAACCAAGTCCCACTCACACCCTGCCCAAAGGATTGTCCTTCCTTTCCCAACAAACAAACAAAAAGCCCCAAACGAAGGGTGGGAATTTGTGCTTTTTGGGTCAATGCAGCACCATGGCTTTGAAACACAATTGCAATTCCGAGTGTCCAGCACACAGAGAGCTGGCATTTGCCGACTGCTCAGCAATGCTGAAGATAGAATGAAAACCTAGTTGCAAAATTCCATCACCCACATCTGGCACATGACTAAGGATCACTTTTCTTAGAAATACCAAGGCCACATACAGTATTTAACTGCATAAATTAAGATCCTGTCCATTTAGGTACATGTATTGTGCTCAGTTCTCGGCATGTTAATGGAGCATCCTTCCAAAAGGAAGTGCTAAAAATCACGTAATAACTAACAGGGAAAAGTAAGTGCTTTTGAGGACCTCCAGAGGGAAATCCAATCTGCTGAAATTAAGGCATCTAAATTAGATGTCTGGTTCCCAGCCTGTGTAAATAGCTGCCATATCTCTTCATTTTGGCAATATACCCAGCAGACAGTAAACAGCAATGACTCTGCCTCAGTTAAGTTGTCTCTGCATTTATATACAGTGCAAGGGTACTACAGACTCTGTAGGGTGTCCTATCGAGTCTTCAGTTGCTGCTGGACAAGAAGATGGATTTCCAATAGATCCAATATCTTATTTGCACTATCACATGGACATCTCCTGTCCCCTCTTCGATGGCACTGCATACTGTGTGGGCAGTGGAAGCACTCCCCCAGAGTGGTTCATCTCGACTAAACTGAGATTTCTGAACGGTGGAGGTCTACATCAGCACTGCTATCAGCACTAGTTATGGTCAGCTGTCTTTACAGCCCCTCAGAGAAATTGGCATTAAAAGAGTGAAATTCATCCACCCATTTCAGAGGTCTACATAAGGGTGCAATAAATGGCACTCTACAAATGTCCTTTCTGTCCTCTGAGTATAAAGGGAGTCTAAAGTTAACAGCTCAAATGTATATAATTAAGTAAATGAATCCTGTGCTCAGCTACTTATTCAAAAGCATATCAATAATATAAAACAACGGGCTTTTTTGTCATGAATACACTGGGTCAATCTGTCTTGACATTTTTCTCTGTAAGGAAATTGTGTATTGAAAAATCAACAAATTATGAGTTGTTTAAATATGTGGTTTAAATAATCCCATGCCTTCCTGGAGTCATTTTGTCCCATTTAGCAATAGGAAAACAGTTACAAATATATTCCCATACACCCACTTATTCCTTTTATGTACAATTGAAGTTTATTATTCTATATTTTCTCTCTTATCTTTCAGCATGTATTTTCTTCTTTTCATAAGTATTAGAAATCCTGGGGTGGTAGGAAGGAATGAATTTAAATAGTTGGTTTTTAGGCAATTTCTCTGTGTTCGCCATTCTAAAGAACCTTTTTTCTTTGGTTTTAATAATTTGTACTAAAAGACTTAAAATCTCTTTTGATTTTCAAAATCAAAATTTTCATTTTCAAATCTCATTTGAGAGATGCCCTGTTGAATATTTATCATTCCCAACAAAGAGACTATTGTAGGCTGTTTTGTTCTCACTCCTAAACAAGTGAACCTAAGTGCTTTTAGATAAAATATAAAGGATGATGAAGTTATATTCGAACTGCAAAAGAAATATAAGGTTGCAGGTAAGTTTAACATCACAGCCACAGATTCGGTCAAAGGAGAGTTCCCATTTGACTCCTTTGATACAGCACACAAGGATTCTTGTGCAGCCCTTCACTGTTAGAATTTGTAGCCTATGGTAATGAGCTGAGCTTGCTCTGGTCTGTATGGCTCTTGTGGATTTTTCCCCTACTATTATCCCCATGGAACGATTGTTCTACAGTTGTACTGCTTTAAGGGGTAGGAAGTCTCTTCTATATTCATTTTCAGTTTATTAAAAGAGGACTGAACCCAGATGTGTAATGCTCTGGTACCACAAAATGAAATTAGTATCCTGTCAGTTATGGTTTTGCCCACATTACCTGTGCTAATCTCAGCCAGCAGCTGTTGCTGGCCCAAGAAGACTTTTTCATGTCTGACACTAAATATCAGTACTTCTCCAAATTAAACCAAAACCATAATGATTTGCATTTTCATTTGTAAATGCACTTGTTATATTAGAAATTAAATGCAATTTCTTTGCAAATGGAAGTTCCAAGCTATGTTCAGCACTGTTCCACAGCTCAATACAATTATAATGCACACTAAGACTGAGCCAGTGAATTGGCTTTGACCAAGCCTGTGCTGTGTATAAACACAGGTCTTTTTGTGCCCAGAGTTAGCAAACTAGCAGTTTCCATGCATGCTAAAGAAAGATTCACTTAAAGAGATAATGTTATAGAATAATGAGTTGTTCCCACAAACCATCTGTTCTTCTCCTACGCTAAAAAAAGATATGAATCCAATTCCTTTGTTTTGATTAAAGGTTTCTTTGCAAATTATTGTTTCTGAACTTCAAAAACAGAGAATGTTTTAATGAAACCCTGAATTGGAAGAAAAATGTAATTCTTTCCTGTATACTGTTAATAAATGAATGTTAGTTATCTGTGGGTTGTTAACAGTTTTAGAACCCAAACCTCCGTATTTTTGCTGTAAAACAGTGAAGCTATTATATTCATCCTGACAGAGAGTTCAAGAGAAAGGGAGTAAGAAAATCCCATGGTACAAGATATGCCATTTGTGAGAAGCACTACTTATAAAAAGATGCTTTTCTGATTTAGGAAAGGAACATGTTTTTAGAAGACACTTTTTTTTTGTGCTATACTTCACAAGCTATTTCAAAAAGCCTACCTAATTTTGTCATCTGGGAAATGCTCCATGCAAGGCCTAAAGTTCATAAAACGCAGGACCTAATCCTCCCTTGCTCTTCCAGCTGGTCGCTCTCTCTGCTCTCCTTCCTCAGCAAAACCCCCTCTGCTCCCTTCAGTGTGTCATCAAAATGTGCCCCACCCTGGTGATCAGGGGGTGTAAGAAGAAGGGTAGCCCTGCAGTGACACCTTTCCTGACCCCAGCCATACCAAAACAAGTCTGAATCTACCACAAGACAGGCACAGCACAGGTCTCTCTGATGCCTGGGGTCTGATTTTTAAGACACAGCCTGAGCCAGACAACAAATGTGCGAACCCCATTTCCTTAGTACCCATCTTCCATAACTCCATCATTTAATATCTCTATTAATACACATTTAACACCCGAGAGTATTAGCATATATAATAAAGAGAATAAGCCTTGATTTGCTTGTGAGTTGGTGCCTAGAAGCAGTATGCCTCAAGGGCCTAAGGATGGCTAACAAGAACCACTAAGCCAACAGGGTCCTTGCTAAGTCAGGTAAATCTCTGTACCCTTTACAGATTTATCTTTTCTCCCTGCTCGCCCTTCACATCTTCCATGAGTTGAGACAGGGGTGGGAAGGACAGTTTTCCTCCTCTGCAGCATCTTTGCTCTTGCTGATGGTATTATTCCTTTATCATGTTCATGGTAGGAACTGGACACACCTCAGGAGAAGGTGCAAGAGACATCCCACAAGCTCCTGGGTATCTTGCATCTTGGCCTGATAAGACCTACGTAGTGAAAGATTGCACAACCTGCTCATTGGGTACCAGGACCTGTGAAGGAGAGACATACTTTCATTTTTAAACAGTTTCAACCCTTTCTGTCATAAAACCCAACTGAAACAGCTGATGCCCATTGAGCCTATTATGTGAAAAGATCATTCATCTGTTAGCTTGTAGATCAGTACATTAAATCACTATAAATGCTTGGGCTGATCTGACTTATGGCAGAGGGTTTCAGAATAACCACAATAAGACCCTTCATGAATGAAGAAGAGATGATAGCTACTATTTCCCCACAGTTATAAGCTGGATGCATTCAGTGCAGTAGACTATATTTTCCATCTCTGTAATGATGAGAATATTTGTCTGGATCCTGTGGGGTTACAAGAGTAGGCTGTAGGTAGTTCCATCTTATAGGCAGTCCTTCTGTTACAGCAGCAAAGTCTTAGCAAAACTGCCATTGGCTCTCTACTTGTAGTAAAACAACTTATATTACTTTGTTGCACCAAATGAGCAAAGTGCGCAATGCCAGCTCAGTCCCCATATCTATGTTCCCAGTCGCTCACCTGGGGTCCAGTGTTTCTTTCTGCTTTCCAGATCTTGCTGGAATTTTAGGCTCTTAGATCACCATGTGATGGTGGACTCTTCCTATGTCCTAAATCCTCACACGGGGCACCAAATGTTGCCCTACACTGGGGCAACATAGTTCCAGATATTGCCTTACACCAGGCCAACACAGTTTGCAGTATAACATTGCAGCACCACCTGCAGTGATCACGCATGGGAAGAGCTACAGCAGCTCACCGACCTTATGGGCAAGAGCCACAGTGGCTCACCATCCCTCTTAGAGGCACGGTCACCCATAAAGCAGTCCAATCCCAG
>VWZT01016098.1:1093157-1104385 GCA_013397055.1 Pachycephala philippinensis
CTGGTCAGCTCCAGCTCAGCTCAGTATCTGCTGCTCTGTGATCCTGCAGCACAGCCCTTTGTACCCATCATCCCTTGGGCTACTCATGTGCTTCTTGTTGTAGGAATCACTACACCTGCATTCAATGCTGGCCTTCCCTCCTCCCAGGGACACAGCCGCAAGCCATCAAGGCCAAGGCTGCCTACATCCCACTCTTGTAACCCCACAGATCCCGTTGCCAGGGGTTCCCTGGGATTCCCAGTGGCCCAAACCACAAGGGACAACAACCCTGTTGGGAGCAAGGAAGGTTTACAGTTATCAAATGCATGGGGTTTTTCTTACGTCTGTAGATTTGGTGATGCTTATCACCCTCTGGGGGCCTTCCCTAGGGTCACAAAAGCACCAAGGCTTTCTGTAGGAAATGCCTGTCTGCCCAGTACCGTCAGCATTCTCAGAGGATTACAGGATCTTTCAAGTACAGACCAGTCATCAATGTCAAATGCATGACAGAATCTCCTTCAATGTGCTGTTTCCTTTCAAGCTTTCTCTTCTGCCTTATGTGTTTTTCAGGAGATGTGAGCTCTAGCATGTCTTTGGAGTGCCAACAAGTATGCTGCTACCCGTTTCCTAATGTCCCTTGTGGAAGAACTTCATAGCACTGTCTTTCAGTTCCTCTTTGAGGCTGGCTCATGGATCTATCTTAAAATGTCCATTACCCTGGAATTATTTATAATCACATGAAATTTAATGCTAGTAAAGTTTCTTAGCCTTTATGTCGTCACACAGTACTAAGGAAATCCCCTAAGCGTTACCTCATCAAGTCCCCATCTTGGGAGCCATGACCTCATGGCTCTTTCCCAGGTTGACCTTCAAAATCAAAGGATAAAAATCTACAGGTTATCCAAGAAAAAGCATCAAGTTCTTAGGAGTTTTTTAATTCTAGGCCACAGATCGCTTCTCTCTCACAAGACAGGTAAAATCCTATCATGGATCTCTTCTGAAACCTTCAAGCTCAGGAAGTTCCATTTTTGGGAGAGAGGGTTACTGTAGAGGACGTCTGACAGACTTTATCAGCAACTTCTATACCATGGACAGCAGATTAAACAGCTGCACCATACTTGCCTCAGCAAGACTTTCTTCCCCTGTGAAACCAGCAGGAACAGTTAGTCCAGAAGTGCAATGTAGAGCTCCTGTCCATGCCCTTAGTTATCAACCATGGACACCTCTACTCTAGATAACATCTGAACACATTTCGGCCACTGATAACAAAGGGATCAGAATCACCTATTTGGTAAGCAAAGTCTGTCTGGGGTCCTCATCAACCCAGGGTCCTCATCAACTCAGGGCTCCTATTCACAGCAACACTGCAGGTTGATTCTTCATGAACTGAAGAAGGATTTGTATTGGGTGAGAAGTTATACTGTGCAAGTTCCCTGAGAGGCACAAATTTTAAAACCTGACCACACAAATTAAAGAGAGAGAGACTGGAAAACATCCACCTTTCTTGTAAAGCTAACGACCTTCTTTCAAGCTCCCAAATATACACTGCTGCTTATGTATGTTGCTGTCAATTGCCTGATTCTGGACGTTTTTGTTTCCATGCTAGATCATAAAGCTGCACATCCTTAGCTCTTTCTACATCATCCACATCCTTTTCTCTTGCTACATCACCCAATGTACTTAAAAAACCCAACATGCCAGGTTTTCCTGTTAACAAAGCTGTCTTCTGAGACCTGGTGAATGTAAACTAGGATAATCCCCACTGAAGCCAGCACTGATACAGCAGTGATATATCAGTGAAACCTGTACTGTGAAGATAAGTTCAGAGGAGACACAAACAATAGGGCCTGAACCAAAACAGACTTTGAACATTGCTGAGAGCTGAATACCAACATTTCATAAATGTCTCCTTTTTGTTAAATGCTTGATTGCAGTGCTGGGGAAGGTAGGGTTGGAACAGAACCTCTGGCAGTGCCTGTGCTAATAAAACATTCAGGACTATGCTAATAAGGCAGACGAGGATCTGTTCCCCAGTCATGACAGCCGGTGGCACAAAACACCTTCAGATAACTCCCTTCTGTCCCAAGTGTGACCTCGTCTATACTGCACAGAGGCACACATATATATATATGTGTGTGTGTGTGTGTGTGTGTGTGTGTGTGTGTGTGTATGTATATGTATCCCACATTATGCAGAAATGATAACTAGGAGTGTACTCTGGACACCAGAACAAACTGTTCTAGCAAGGGTGATGTCAAATAAACAATGTGAACAATCTTTTAAATGTTGAGGTTCTTAGTACGTTGCTCCAACACTATTTAGTTTACAAGCTCAGCTGCAACTTCGGAAAGCCTCTAAGTCCTCCCTGCTCCAGGAAAGGATCAGCTCTACAACCTAAGATATTCCCCCAAAAAACTGCTGTTTAACCTCTTCTTCACAAAAAAGGTTGTATTGGAAACTCTGCAGCTGCTCTAGGCAACCAAGTCCAATGCTCTGTACACACATCAATAGAATTTTTTCCTATGGTCCCACTGAAGTCTCCCACTCCCTCATCTTATGCTCATTATTACTCATCCTGTCCACTGAAAGTACAGATCCAAATATAGACAATTTAGAGCACATATATGCCATGATTCTGGCCCATCACTTGCTTATATTTAAGTGTGGAAATATGATTAAGTAATTCAAATCCATCATGAAAGCACATTCTCTTACATGCCAAAGGGAAGGAGCAAGTACTCTGCCACTTAACAAAATCTAGTTCAAAATATCATCATTTAAACAAATCATCCTAAGATAAATAAACTGTGAATTAAAGCTCTCCACAGTTCCACCTAGAAAAAAAGATCCAGCACTAGGGTGCAGGAATGGTCTTTACTTCAGTGAAGCTCAAATAAAACTGGGAATGTTTGTTTTTGTGACTTTGCTCATTTATAAAGTGCCTGTTGCTATAGCAGCTAAATGCTAGTAACAAACTTGCATAAACAGAAATTCTTATAAAAAATCTGTTGTAGTAGTTAATGACTGATTTTATTCCTGTTCCTCAACTAAATTCACATGCCATGATCTGACACATGTGAGAACATTGGTCATTGGGGTTCCAAAGGCCATATATAGGGACATTTCCATTTTACTCTTGCAATTCGCCTGAATTGATATATATATATATATAATACTGTGGAAGTTTCCACTGTCATTTGCACTTTAAGAGAATAAATATCTTTAAGAATGTTTTGGAAATTCGTTATCTGGATGTATAAAGCACTCAGCTCTTGGGATGAAGGACTACGTACACTATCAGTACGGAATGACTATAGTCTTGGCCTAATTTGGAAGTGGTGTGTTAAGGGATATAAAACATATACCGATGATCTAGAAGGCCTCCAGGCCAGCATGAGCTTAGGCAAGCAAAATGTCACAGAAATATGTCCCCTTTCAAAAGCCCATGACGTCAGTCCTCTGAAACCATACCCAAACAGTAGAATCGGCAGGAGCTGCTGCAGACAGGGCGTCTCTCACTCTCCACTCCTGTGTGCACTGAGAGTCCCTCTGAACTCCTTTCCAGGACCATCTCCTTCTGCCAGACCCAGACCTGCCCTGCTGCAGCGGTAAAAGCACAACCTTTCATAGAAATAACCTCCCAGATAAGTTGCTGATCAGCACAGACAGTTCTGGAAAGAAAAGGAAACAAGAAATGGCAATGAATACATCATTAAGGCATTCAGGATGCTGTACATTGGACCGATTTCTTTGTTTGAGTATTTTTTTCCATCAAAATGTCACACGGGATATATTTGTTGAATATAAAGGCCTTGCAGATTTCCTATGGCAGTTTTTTCAGGAAGCTTCTGACAAAACCAAAGTGGAAAAAATGTCCCATCTGTTAAGATACTGGATGCATAGCTGGAATTGAGCAGAGGGCTGAAAGGCAGTGCAGGCAAGGAGAGGAGTGCAGCAAGGCAGCAGAGCCCAGGAGGCACCAGGAGTATCTCCCAGTGTCTGACAGTGTCTGCATTTTCTCTGCAAAACAGGTGGTAAAAAGATTTCTGTCTTTTTCTGTCTGTGATGAAAGCATAACATTCAGAGCAGCCTGGTTTGGCCAGGTTGCTCACACAGCTGCAGGGTACCAATTTGTGACAGTCAGTCACTTCTCACCTTCCACCAACACTCCAAGCCTGTACTCTCAGCTGTGCTTCACAGCCCAGAAGAGCATCTTGTTAAGGATCCTGCTGCTGGGGTTAAAAGCCCATCTGTGAGTGGCAGCGGGCTCACAGCTGGGCATGGAGTAGGCCTGAAATGACAACACCAATATTTGCTCAACAGAGGGATTGCAAGGCAGCTAGTGGTCTCCTGCTGAGCCTGGTGGCACAGCTGTGCTCAAGAGGGATTCAGCTGCTTAGCAGTGTAGCTGCAACTTTCCTAGGGGGCTCTGCTGAGGAAACATTCCTGAAAAGCTGAGGTTTCCTGATGGCCCCTGGCATCACTTCTCTGGCTGATACTTTCTATGTCACTAATTTGTTCAAGGCACATCAAACAGGGGAGTAAGGATGTGTTGATTTTTGCACTATTTTGCATTATTTTGCATTATGTTGACCTAGGCAGGCTGTACCACAGGCACATGAATCCTCAGCTTATCCTGGAGGTCCTTTAAAGAGCCAGTAGGGCACACAAGCAGGTATTTTTGATCCTAGCTTAACATAGATACCCTTATAGACTACAGTGTGTTGATCCTGGCTGATAGCTGAGCCCCGACTCAGCTTCTCACTCACTCCCCACTGGCAGGAACAGGGAGAGAATTTGAAGAACAAAGGCCAAAAACTTGTGTGTTGAGATACCAGGTGAGTGTTATTAGTTTAATAGCTGAAACCAAGCTGCTTGCAGAAGCAAAGTAAATGTAAAGAACTTTTAAGTGTAAGCACTGCTCAGCAATAACTAAAACATCCTTGTGTTACCAAAATTGTTTTAGTCAAAAATCCCAAACATGGCACTGTATGAGCTGCTGTGAAGAATGTTCACTGCATCCCAGCCAGACCCAGCACATATTCTCTTATATGTTTCTAGCGTAAGTCCCTTGGCTTAGTCTCTCTACAGCTTCTTAGGGATTTTTTTTTAAACAGTAATGGTGCTAGTAATGTTAGTTATGGCTTGTTAATTCAACATTTAGTATACAATAGCTAATGCTTTTTCATCAAAAATACAGAGCTTTTTTCTTGCAGAGAGCTAACCAGCAAGGGGCTGTCATTCTTAGCAATAACTCAGCTGAAGACGTGTCCACCTCTGGCATTTTCCTTTACTAGTCAGAATTACAACCTATAGAAACATGTGGCTAGGAAGGGTTTTGGTTAGGAAGGGCAATGTCTGCAATAGCATCATGTATCAGCTGGGAGATCTGGAGTAAGGTGCACATCATAACTTTTAGAGACTCCACATAATTTCATAAGATGCACATTGTTTATTTCAAATTTAAGTGCAAATGAATTAGGTTTGACTCGGAATCACTCTGGCAGTAGTTTGGCAGAGGTAAGTTTGCTCATTTGTTGAACAGCAATGATTTATTCACTCTGAGGAGTTCATAGATATACATGAGTAATATATTCCAAGAAGAAGCTGTTTAAAACCACTTTTATGCAGAATCCAGTCTTAGAGGCAGATATTGATGGGTAAGGCTGATAGGTTTTTAATCTTTGTATATACAAAACCGAGAACTTCATTTATTTTTTTGCCATCCCTCTAGTTACTCCAAATTCATTTAATAAGGTTTTAGCATATGCACAGCTGGTTTTAACTTGCGTGTGAAGATTATAGAGCAAATCCTCCTGGAAACTGTTCCCAAACAATGAAAGGCAAGAAGGTTTTGGAGAGGAGCAAGTATGGAAGTCCCAAAGCCATGCCCAACCAACCTGATCTGCTTCTGGCATGGGATGGATGTTTGAGCAGGTGAGGAACAGCAGCATAAGTTGTTTAGCAAGGCCTTTGACACACACCCACAGTATCCTGTCATCATAACTGGGGGAATAAGGGCTGGATTAGTGGATGATAAGGTTGGTAGAAAATTGTCTGGAGCTCCTGGTGTTGTGATCAGTAGGATAAAATCTACCTGAAGAATTCCTCAGGGACCGATGGTGGGAGACCATCCAACGTCCTTATTAATGATATGGAGTATGGGATGGAGTTCTCACCACCAAAGCTGGGATCAGTAGTCCTTTTCCATGCAATGATCTTGAAAGTATGTCATGTCTTTGAGGGACACCTAGGAAAATATCCATGTCCTGAAATAAACTGAAACCTGATGATTTTACCAAATTTTCATTGGCCGGCTGTGGCAGTCACAATATTTTTCGTCACTTTTTTAGAACTGCTGGCTATGGTATATGTCTTATGTCATCTGATGTAATTGTGGCTATGTGGTTATAGAAGATCCTTTGAATCATTTACCATTTTTCCTAAAAAAATTTAGAGGAGTCAAAGCAGGGTCAACTTCTAAATCACATCATATTATCTGCTATTACAGATAGCTATCTGCTATTACAGATATTTTTGGACCATTTTCTTCACTTTACTGTTTTCATTGCCGATATAGCACTGGCACTGACCCTAAGGTCTTGCAAGGTAATGTATACAAGAAATAAACTAGTAAAGCTTTTTCAATGTCCTGTCCTTCCAGGTGTCTGATGGGCTGCAACACTTTAAAGCTGTAGTTCCCAGCTAGACTCAGCAAAAGTGGATGTTTGCACTTACTAACTCCAGTTATATTGTCAAGCATTTCATGTGACTCTTGCTGTGACGGTGCACAGCTTTTTGTTGTACACCTACCAGTCACTGGAAGGGAATATACTCACAGCTTATGAGAAATCCTAGAGACAGTCAGTAGTGAAGAGAAATGGAAAACTCCTGTTGCTCTCAGAGCATCACACAGAGCTGAGCAAATGCTGGGCTGTGCTGGTGACCTGCATCGTGCAGTGGGGTGCAGAGATGCCAGCTCAGTCCCTTGGTTCAGCCTGTTTGCACAAACACTACTTCCATTTCTGGACCTTTGGGGTCTTGCTAACTCTGATGTAGACATGGCCAGACCAACCTCATGACATGACATCAAGTACCTTTAATTTCTCTCTAAAAGGAAAGATGTTCACTACACACCCCCCTAGGGTATCTAGGCACCCATACAACTACTGTATGGTTTGAGAATATGTTAAAGTACTCTGAAATGAATTTGTTGGAGCACATCACACTGGTGTCAGGAGTATCTACTGGCTGCTCCCTGACCAGCTGTGGAGCTGGCAGGTGCTGGTTAGTGAACTAAAGGTTCTGCAGATGTTGGATCCACCTGCCTAGGGCAGATTTCCATATTCTGACTCAAACCATGCCATTGCTACCAGCCTGAGACATCACTGCAGAGCCATCACTGGTGCCATGGAGGGTGTCCAGCTGATCTGGGACGAATGACAGCTCTCAGACTGTTTCAGGGTGTGACAACAATAAGGTATAACAGAAACAGAGGCATTAGTGTACCTTGCCTTACCTGGATGTATTTGAATTACACCACAAACCCCTCCTAAACCTCCTCACAGGGTACTTAACACCCTACAGACTCAGCCAAGACAAGGAAAGGCAGCATTGCAATTATCTTCTCGAGAGGTATCAAATGCAGGAACTGCCATCTGGCTACATTTCAGCACTGATAAGGCTGCTGAAACAAGCAAACAACTACAAAAAAATTAGTCTTCTTTATAGGGCTTTCCCAGTCAAATTCTGGTCCACTCCATTTAAGTGTCACCTCAGATATACTTTTTCACATTCAAGCTGAGCACACTGTAACTGGCCATTGCATAATGCCAGGTCTCCTGGAGCTACTTGCAGCTGATGATTATTGCATTTCCCACTGTTTTGAGTATCTGTGCTTACGATTAACTCTTTCTTTCACTTCTGGGTGCATGACAGACTCCAGCTTACCCTTGGGAGTAAGATAAGCCATTGCTTCATGACCTGGATAATATATCTTAGCTGGATGGCAGCAAAACCGAAATGAGGCATGAAGTGTGCAGCACTTTGGCACTTCTAAGTAATGCAGAACACATTTCCTCAGCTGTGCAGCTGCCAGGACACCACCAAACCTTTCCTCTCTCTGAATTAGCTTCTTACAGAAGGCTGAGGCAAGCTCATGTTTCCAGCCCTTAGTGCTAAAGCGCTTTATGGCTCGAGGCTAAGGATATGCAGAAAGCTTCTCACAGGCTCCTGCAGGCATGCAGATGGCTTTGCCTGTCTTACTCCTCTGGTACAGCGCTTTTATGATAAGGAGAAAGCTTGTCTGAGCAGAAGCCACCAAAAAAAAAAAAAAAATCACTCTGAAACCCTTGAAGAAATTCCCTGAGGGCCAGAGGTACATCACAGACATTGTTGCCTTCAACTGTAATGGAAAAGTTCCATTTTTCAGCTGTCTTTTCTGCCTCAGAGACAACAATAATTTGCAATGTTGATTAGTGCACTCTGGGAAAATCTTTGGGTAACACAGTGGTGAATACGACAGAAAATTTGTTATATAAAGAAATATAACCTCCTTGTAATCAAATATTTCATGTGCATTGAAAATATTGTATGTAATAGGGGGTTGTTTGAATATGCAGATAATGTCATAAACTAAAGATCATAAACCCTACATTTTTACTCTTACAGAAACTTCCTTACTTGGTTATTCATATATATAACTGCACATGGGTACATTATATGTATGTTTATTTCGATATCCAAAATGGCTCACAAAACAGATGATTTGCAAGTACATAACTATTTTCCTGAATGTTTCTATGCCTTTTTACCAAGAGTCTTATGCTTCCCTCTGAATTCTTCTAGAGCAGAAAGGAAAGCTGCATCTTCCTCTCACTGCTTTGCTCCCTTTCATAAAACCAAAGAAATCAAATGCCATCACATGAAAGTAGACAAATTGTATTTTGGACCTCTGGAAAAAAATCTGAGCAATACAGACATGCAACTCTTACGGATTTGACTAATTAACCATCTCACAGCAGAACTTATTTTTCAAATATCTTGCTACCAGATATGCAAGGGAGTGGAGGGCACTGTAAGTTACTGTGAGAAGAGTTATCTTCACCCTGTATTTATATTCACTTTTGCATTTGCTTTGTTATTTTATTGGGTATTTATGACCTCCTACACCAGTGTTTTTGCAGAGCTTCAGAAGAGGGTGAGACAGTGTTTTAACAAGTTTTGTATCCTGAGCACCAGCCCTGAGCTATAACAAATATAAATTATAAAATGCTGTCAACTGCTTTGGAGTAGTGAGCTGGAAGGGCTCCAGCCAGCAGTGCAGAGAAAGGCCTCTGATCCTCACCAGAGGAGACTCACAGTGAGGATGGCTATTCTCTGCTGTTCTCTCTCTTTTCTTCTACTCCTGTCTGCTCATGGATCTTGAGACTAAGGCACTTCTACCATCTAAATGCATTATTTAAAAAATGCCATTTCTCCAGGAGGAGGAAAATATCAGATTTCCTCTTATGAACGCTAACTTTCTTCATAAGTGGATGAAAAATTCCTCACAGAAGATCCCTCAGAGAGGACAGCCAACAGACTGGTTGTTTTACTCCAGCAGACTGTCTTGGGTTACTCCAAGTTTCCTTCTGAGTGGTGCAAAGCACACACAAATGAAACTGAAACTACAGGATCTTAATTTTAGTGCTGATCCTTTTATTTACCAGCAATATGGTTCCTTGTACCCATCTGGTGTTGCTGAAGATGGGGAGCTGTGCTGGGGTGCCTGCAGAGAGCACCCTTCCCCTGGAAGGCAGAGGTGGAAGGAGAGGCAGATGCTCCAGGATACCTCCTGCTTAGAGCTGCTGTCTGTGGAGGGGCCAGAAACAGCTCAGGCACGTGATGGGCATTGCTGTGCTCCACTGCCATTGAGGTCAGAGAGAATTTGGTATTTGCTGAGTGAATACCTCTGACAAATGCTCTAAATAACTGTGTCTCAAAAAAACAAATCTGAAACTATCTTAGAGTTAATTCCTGTCTGGATGCTGTAACCTTGAATCTTCCTCTCTTATTTTACACTTTCATGAAGCGTAGAAGCCGCCAATGGCCCCAGCCTGAGTGGATGCACAGCTGAGATGGGATTCCCTCCAGCCCCTCTGAAACTGCCAAGGAGGTGAAGCAAGACTCATGTTCATGTTAAAGCAGTAAGAGGCTGATGGAATCTCTCTCAGGACTTATAGAATCCCAAGTCCTGGTCCATCCTTGCCCCCTCAAATAGCTTCTGTATATGATTACTGCATTGATGTATGCCCATGGGAAAGTGCCTTCTAGCAGACTGAGCTGTGAGTGTGGAAAACCAGCACCTGTGACGGGAGAGGCTCAAAGCAGCTGTCCCTCCTCCAGCCTGTGCACTGTGCCGAGTTCTGGGTGTGTGACATTCCCTGTCTGAGAAGAAATCTGAATCCCAAGTGCTCCTCATCCCTGCTTCTGCTCCTTGCTGAAAAATAGGTGCTAACCCCAGCTGCTCCAGTGCTGGTGTTTGAGTAAAGCACCTGTGATGTGTGCACAGGTGGATGCTGAGCTGGTACGCTCTGCTCTGGCAGCCTGCCAGGTCCCACCACTCCACACTGTATAGGAAGCTCCTTTGGATGCTAAGGGCTCAGGAATGTGACAGAGGATGTCAACAGCAATATGACATCTCTTTGGCTGTTGCAAGAAGAAAAGTCTTGTAGCAGCTGAAGAACTTAGCTGTTTGTGGGTCAGTGTCTTGCAGTACTAACACAAAGAATCATAAACTCTGTTTAGGTTGGAACAGGCCTTTCAGATCATCAAGTCCAACCATTAATCTAATAGTGACAGGTCCCCCATTAAACCTGTGGGGTTACAAGAGTAGGCTGTAGGCAGCCTTGGCCTTGATGGTTTGCAGCTGTGTCCCTGGGAGGAGGGAAGGCCAGCACTGAATGCAGGTGTGGTGATTCCTATAACAAGAAGCACATGAGTAGCCCAAGGGATGATGGGTATAAAGGGCTGTGCTGTAGGATCACAGAGCAGCAGATACTGAGCTGGAGCTGACTGGGTGGGTGCTGAGCTGGTGCCTGTGGATGTCTGCCACTGCTTGCTGATGCCTGTGGATGCTGGCTCGGGCCTGCCTCTGCCTGCCACCACCTGCCACCACCTGCCACCCTGCTCTGTGCTGGACTTTTTTGGACTCTGATGTCTGGTGCCTGTGTTTGTATGTATCTCGGTGATAACTGGCTGAGCCTTAG
>VWZT01016098.1:1104504-1255846 GCA_013397055.1 Pachycephala philippinensis
GCAATGTTATACTGCAAACTGTGTTGGCCTGGTGTATGGTGACAAAACCATGTCCCTGAGTGTCACATTTGCACATCCTTTAAATACCTCTGGGACAGTGACTCTACCACTTCCCAGGGCAGCCTGTTCCAATGCTTGACAACGTTTTCAGTTATGAAATTTTTCCATACATCCAATCTGAACCTCCTCTAGCTCAACTTGAGTCTGTTTCCTCTTGTCCTGTTGCTTATGCCAAGGGTGAAGCTGTATCTTTGTGTGGCTGTGAATATGCTGCCTTTCCCTCATGATGCAGACATTGCTGATTCCTCACCTGTATCTTACCTCACACCACCTACCAGATCCTGGCTCTGGCCCACTGTTTCCTGGAGATAAATATCATCCTTGAGGGTTTTCAGAAGCTGGAGATTCAAATAGCTGATGGATTAAAAATGCTGAAGACATCTGCCTTTTTTTTTCCCTTATCTTCTATTTGCATTAGCAGAGCAAAATCCACTGCTGCTATGAGTTGTTGGCTTATGCAGTGTGGAATACATTCCCCTACAAAATGTCAAAGTGTTTCTTGGGGAAACCTCAAGAAAACAGCTATATTCAATGATTATGTATTAGTTCTTCAAAATAAGATACACTGGTTTGTTTTATTTTGATTTTATTAACCTTAAATTGCTGTGAAAGCAAACACATTGTGCAAAGATTGCTCTTGGCTGATTTACCAGTGAGAGTGTTTCTAACTGCACAATTGCATGTAAATCCAAGAAGAACCAGACAGTCTAGCCCCAGGTTGGGAGCTGGTTTATAGTCCCTTTTGAGATTTAGTGGCTGTTGCTATTGCAATGTTTAAACCATTTATGAGATAAATGGCTGAGATAAAATCCAGGTATCACTGCTTTTTAGAGCTGTGGGGATACTTTTATGCCTAGAGAGCAGCTCCTTACAGATAGTTTGTAGAGGGTGTTTTCTTCTGAAAAATTGGGGTACCAGTCCCTCTATCTCTGTTCCCACTCACCCAAAAAGAGGCAATAAAAGTTTGATGCTCTGAACAAAACTTTGGTCTTAATTCATACCCTCTCTGTTCTGTGATCTGACTTCTGAAACAGCTGGTTTTGAGGGTACCATGAAGTACACAATTCATCAAACTTTTTGTCCCACCATACCCCCTGTAATAATGGGAAAATGCTGCAATGGAAACTTTTTGTGGTGTTTCTTCTGGAAGGAATGGTATAACAAGATAACAGGAGATTTTGCCTCTTGCAATGTCTGCCTAAGGTCAGAGCTATCTTTGAAGCCTGGCTTGGAGACATATCCCAGCATTGGAACAGGCAACTGTTGTTCTGCTGTCTGCTTTCAAATATATGGGATACAAACAAGGGAAAAAAATGCTTTATCACTTTTGTCAGTGAAATTTCTACAGAAGAAAACCCAAGTCCAAAGTCTATGAACCTCACAGGATTTTGCATGATTGAATTTGCCTAGGGATGGTATCTGAGACATGAAGGACTCTAACTGAGACTAAGGGCTAAGTGCTGATCCGTGCTTTTTATTTAAACTATGCTCTGCTACCTGTCGTGGATTTGGTTGCTGATTCTCCTCACATGTAAGACTGGTCATTGCCATTGATTCAGCCACAGCAGATAACTTTCTCCCAAAAATTTCCCATTCATGGTCTCCAGAAGAAAAAATATATTATCCATGTGCCAAATGGAGAGGATGAGAAGACTTGGACTATAAGCCCATGGAAGTTGTCATTCAGATTTGCTCCTGGTGCTAAGGGAGAGGCAGGAATAAGGGTTCACCTTCCCCATGGGACGTTTTATATCAAAAACACATTAATATCTGTCATGGTGGTTTCCACTTCTGGCTGTCCAGCTGGGCATCATAGAAAAGACAAAATGCTTTCTAAGGAACCATTTAAGAGAGACAGCTCTGTTTGAAGAAAACAAAATGACAGCAGCAACTGTGTCTGAGAATCAGCCTGATGCAGGGCTACTTAGTGAGGCAGATACAGGCTGAAAGAGAGCAATCATGAAGGAGATGCTTAAAAGCCCAGAGGTACTTTTCTCCTAAGCATACAGCAGCAGAACATGGTTATATTGAGGAGTGATAGCACTTTCTGCACGGTGGACAGGCTCTTCCTAGCAATAATGTGCTCTTAATGGGTAAATATCTTCCATCAACCTGAAAGATGGATAGGTGGTTTTGAAGAAGAAAGAAAGAAGATGATTAATGGTGATCCAGCAAAACTACAAAAGGTTATTGAGCGGAGCAGAGTTATGGTCTTTGATCTGTGTCCCTGAAAACTACTCTCTAGGGTGCTTCCTCAAGCAATTCACAGCAACCTCAATGCAGATGACAATAACTGAGAGCAGAGAAAGGGTGCTTTCAACAGTAGCTGTCTCACTTTAACGAGACACACGCCTTTAAGTGGTTTGGACACTTCTGAAAATAGTGTCTGTATAAATGCAGGCATGCTAACACACGGTAATGGGGATGAACTGATCCCTGCTGTGTTTAAAATGGGATTCAGCCTGGCAGCTATGCTGCTCCATCACTTGAGAGGGCATCCTCTTCCCTACAGTACTTTTGCAGTGTGCCCAAAAGGTCAGCAGCTCACGATGGGTTTACAGTGGTGCTGGTAGAGGTGTTTTGGGCTTTTTAATTATTATTTTTTTCTGTATTCTTCCAAAATACTCTGCTAGAAGGCCCATCTAGCTTGGACAAAATGTGCAGAGTTTCTGCAGTAGCTGCTGCTGTACCAGGATTATCTCTCCTATGCTGCACTGTACTGAAGCTGTTAGTTAAAAATGGAAATCACTCATGTTCTTTGGCTCTGAAATCGCATTTGATAAAGATCAAGAGACTTTGGTGATTAACTAAATAGGCCAGTTATTCAAAGGTAGCATTCCTGAAATAAAGTATACCAGCACTTTTGTGTATTATGGGTACATTTCAAATGCCACTCACGCGGGGAGGGAGTGTTAGTGTTGGATCCACATTCTTGCCAAGAGGATGATGGGGGACAAGGCTCTTCATGGGGGTTTTGTGCAGTAGGATAGATGGGGTTCAAACTCTTACAAGCTCCTTTATTTACTTTGCTCACCTTTGAGAAAGATTTCCTTTAGAGTATAGGCAAACAATAAGAGCTAATACAGCTTCTGGATACAAGAAATTATCTGCTTCTGGTGGTTATGATCAGTGCAAATTACTCATGGAAAATTCAGACTGGAAATAAAATTAGTGAGTATGCTGTGACTGCTTCTGAAACTGTTCCAAATGACCAGCATTCCTGCGTAGTTTCTTTCAGCTCAGGTTTTAAAGCATTTTGCAGACATTAATTACTTACACCTACCATGTGGCAGGACAAGAGAAGAGATGATGACTCAAGGAAAGGTAAGAACAGGATGAGAGAAGCCTGCATGATTGTTAGAAGACACCCTGGACAGGCTGAGTCTGTCCCTAATGCTTTGTGGCCTTCTGTAAAACAATGCCAACTTCCAATTTTCAACTGGATTCCTCAAATGATACCCATTTCAATGGCACTATATACATGAGTGAGACAAGTACAGGAAATAGAGTAGTCAAAGGACACATAATTAAGAACAATTTTCTCTTGAAAAATGAATCAGTTCTGGGCCCACTTGTAGACAGTTATTTAGCAAATGTTTAAGTGCTTCATCTATATGGGAACTGCAGGTCTAAGTAGCCCTAATTGCTCTTCGTTGCCCCTGACCCAATTATATAATTACCTTTAAAGAGTCATTTATCTACTAAAGTGTCTTCTGACTTTTAAAAACCCCCATACATTAGTGAGTGATGGTAGAGAAGGGAATATCCTTTTTACAAATTAACCATGGCCAGAGTCTCTGCACTGGACCTCTGGGAGCCAAAATGATGTCAAATAAGACTGTCAGACACTGGGGGAGCTACTTTATCCTCCTGTCCAAAGGCAGAGTAATGCCATGTGCCTGGGGCATTGTCCTTGTCCAGTTTCTTCCTGACCTCTACTAACACAGACCATATAAGCCCCTTGTGCAACCTGCTCCCATCCTGCATTAATTTCTCACTCTAGAAAGGTTTTAGCTATTGAAAACCCTCTTGCTGTAGCTAGACTCCATTAATGAAGTTTTCTACACTGAGCACAGTGAAGAACATGTTCCATTCTGTGAGTGCTGATCTCTCTCCCTGGGGCCACAGAGCAGTAGTGGATTTCCTTTGATGGCAAAGCTAGCTGAGAGCAGTTCTGCTCTTCTTGCTGTGGGGTATTCCCCTCTTCCCTTGCTCCTGCCAGCCCCTGCCTGCCTGAGTCTCTGCAGGGAGTTCAGCACAGTGCCTGAGAGCTTCTTCTCCACTTCTCTTACAGGGGCTTCTCTAAAGATAGCCTCAGACCTGGAGCCCAGCTCAGCCCTTGAGGTATTGATACCAAACTGCAGTGGAGAGGCCAGGGGCTTCCCACCTGAGGAAAACACTACAGTATTGATGCTCTGCCGTACTCGAGCTCTATCAGTCTAGCTATGAACTCTCTGCAGCTGCATGCTCCTTGAAGCACAGAGCCCAAAGCAGTATATGACTTGTTAGGCCCCGTAACTCCTCAGTGAAGTGTTAATTTTTCCGTACATTGAAAGACAGCACACCTACACATATTTCCTAGCGTGGCCCTAGATGTGTCTTTTCTTCCACAGAAGTGGTATAGACTGATTTGCATTCAGTTTGTCCAAAAATGTATATTTTGACCACATCCCTGTGTTCACCCTAAGTGCTCTAGAGTGTACAAAGCGTAGTTGTGCTTCTCATAACCTCTGCGCAATGGGTTTATTTCTTCCTGAAATGAAACCTGTACTCAAAATTGCACTATAGAAAAAGAAAATGCCCTAAAGAAAGTCTGCTTGCTTTTTAACTGAATCTCTTAAATGTTGAGACCTGTGTAAATATTCTACTGGAAACTGAATCAAGGTGGGTATTTTTTTTTCTGGGGTAGGATTTTTGGTTGTTTTATTTATTTTTGAATTTTGGGTTTGGGGTTTTTTGTTTTTGTTTTTTTTTTAGCACGTGTACAGAATTTGACTTGTTAAAATGGTTAATAATAAGGTACGTAATCCATTCATCACCATTCTCTGAAGTATGCTCCTGTAGAGCTTGCTCCTGGAGCTGTGAGGAGATGTGTGGAGACGTGCTCAAAGCCTCTGGCACAGATGTCCTCCTGCCCTGCCCCCCAGAGTGAGGGCAATGATGAGATGTCACTGGCAGGATGTTTTGCTGCCCCAGGGTGGGCAGCAATGGACGAAAATGGTAACAGCATTTTTTGATCCAATGTCAAGGTGCATATTTGGATGCTGAGATCTGGCTTATTGTTCTAATTTTAGTAACAGAGATATGAGCAGAACAATTCATTCACCCTGATCAATTCACATCGCAAAAGAAGCCAAGTATTTAAATAGATCTGCTCTTCTTTCTAGTCTTGTGTAAAGATCTCTCCTTGGTTCTTGGAAGATTAGAAATGAAACAAAGGATCTAATTTCACAGCAGTGTTTCCTCTATGAGTTTATTCAGCAATTCCTGATCTTTCACAACCGGCCTACAGTGGTCTTCCTTCTGTAAGTCCATTAACAATTTCTGATATATGTTGTTGTGAAACCTGACCAGTGCATGGCACATTTGGCATTCTGCCAAAAAACTGAAAACAAACAAGATTCCAACAGAGGTGACATCATTCATTAGGGGAAAACAGTCTGAATGAGTCTGATATCTTAAATAATTATAATTCTGAACCTCTTCAGTGAGACACTTCATATTTTGCCAGCTAATAACATTAAAATAGAGGCTCATAAAAAATTGTGGCCTATAAAACCGGCTAGCTTTAAGGATGCAACTGAAGCAATGCAGAGAAAATGTCTCTTTTCCTCTTTGAGGAGTTACAAGCTGATGGAAGATGGTGGCATAAACTTAGTGTTTTGGGGTCAGGATGGACTATTTATATCATATAGGACATAACATTTAATTGTATTCATTCAGGGAAGGTCTTAAACCTGTCACTTAGTAGACTATGACCATCTCAATTTAAAAAATGTGGAGAAAGTAATAGATCACATCTTTTATCCATTCACAGGCATAAACTAATGAAGATAATGTTGAGACCTGTGGGAAGGATCAATGTTTATACTAATAAACACTAATCACTAATAACAGGGCAAAGTAATGCTTCTTGACCTGAATCAGAATAAGAATAAAGATAAATTAGAAATATCTTATATCCTGAATAAGATAAATTTATGAGGTACCTGTCAGTGTCAGTTTTTGCTCTGCAAAATCTCCTGAGGCTGGCAGAAGATGAATATAGCCACTATGATGCTTCAGGAATTCATTCCTTCGTCCATCCTGTTTGCCCATTCCCTTGTCCCACAAAGGAAATTACAGTAGATAAAGTATCCCAGATTTCCCAGTTTTGTGTGTCAGTGCCTTTGGTTGTGTGGTTAGATGAGGTCAGTGGTTGAAGTAGTTGCTTTGATAGCAGAGATTGGCGAAGTGTGGGCTTACACCTACAACCTTCTTGCCCTTACCCAACCTTTTGAAGGACCTTTTTCCAGTAACTCATAGTTAGTTTGACCCATTTTTTCACTTTATTTTTCTTAGCTACATCAATCAGGTAAACGGAACTAAAAGTTTTTATGAATAAGAGCTGCGAGATCCAACTAGGCATCCCTTGCCACTGGCATCCTGGGTAGCTCTGAGGAAGGGCAATTATTGGGATCAAGTCTGTGCTTTGAATTAGCCATAGGGTCCCAGACTACGCCCTATTGCTGGCAGCCCAGCCACTCTTCACCCCAGCCACCCCAACTACGTGCATTAACTTTGTCTGAGTGGAATAGACCGCCTTGAGCCCCACTGAAGCAGGACAGCAAAAGCCATGACTGATGTGAGAATTGAAGCAGTTTAGTACTGGAGGCCGAGCTGCTCCAGCATGTTACATCCCTCGACTACTCTTACAGCAGTGCTATGTGTGGAAAATCCCTTTCTATTTCTCACACTGAGCAATCAAGTGGAGTTTTTATGACACTGAGTTTCCCAAGACTCTTAAGTGCTGTGGATGTTACATAAAATGGGCTAAGAAATAAGCCTACTTCCTTCTGAGAAGAGTTGCAGCATTGTTGACTTGTGAGTGGGATCAGGAGCGGTAGATGCTTAGTATCTGACAGAATTCAGCCCATCACTGAAATCTGACTGAACGAAGAGGGGGCAAAGTGTTTGATATTTGATCTGAACATGCAGTGCAGGGCCTTTACATCCTGCCTGGTCTTCTTTGTTTCTCTTGCATTTCTCTGACAACCTTGAACAATGTGCAACAGGGGAGTAGGGTTGACTTTTGGAGACTATCCAGAAAATTTCTGGGTATTTACAAAAGTAAAGTTTAATTCTTAACTGCAGTACTTGGTATTCTGTTCTGTATTTACTGAATTTCTATGAAACAGTCATACTGAAAGTTTTTAGAACAGAAAATAATACTTGTAAAGAATATAATGTGGAAGACAATTCCTAGACTTTCTGTAATGGTGCTGCTGCATGTGAGGTACTGGGAAAGCTTACTTTTTTGGGGAAGAAGAATGAAACTTCTCTTTTAAGACTATTGGAAGTTGAGCAGTACAGTTTGCTGTCATAATTACTTGCATTTAAACTGTAGGAAGAAGAATTTTGTAAACATATCTGTGGAAAAACCCCTCAGATAGGAAATTTTACTTTCTTAGCTGTTGATTTTGAACTTGACTTCAGACAAGGTCAGTAGCCTGAATGCAGCCAGGTTTCAAACTCTTGTATGTCTCCTGTGGCAAACCAGCACTTCTATGAATATATTTATTTGTCTTGCAGAATCCCAAAGAGACTGTTAAATTGCTCTGGTTATGAGTAAAGCCATGCTTCTGTGAACTTGAAATTATCAATATACAGATGTACCTTCTAAAAATCTGCAGTGTGGGAACATATTTATTTTGTTAATCTTGGATGTCTGGTGGGAATTATTTGAATGCATGTTTGCAACTAAGTGATTTGAGTGGGAATACTTTTGCATGATTTGCCAGTGAAAATTCATTGTCAAACTGTCCCACAGCAATAAGAAAACCTTTTGAAAATATTTAACTTTTGGTAATGACCTAACAGGAGTTTGTTCTCCATTTGGATGCTTAGTTTGAGTAAGTTCTTGGAAGCCTGTTTATTATTCAACATGTTCATTCCCTTAACCAAACTTCCCGGTTTTAGCTCCACTGTGAGTTGGACTTAACCCTTCCACATCCTCTGCTGCCCTGTTACCTCAAAGAAATGATTCCTCTAAAAACTTAAGGAGAGCTAATAAAGAGCAGCATGTCAAAAGGTGGGAAGTGCAGGCTCTGGCAAGTAAAATATGAGGAATAACGAAGGAATAAACTATAGCCAAGTCCTCTTTGACCATGCTGGTGGGACTTTTTGAAACTTGGTGTATTGAGATGTCTTGAAAGAAAGGTGTTATGGTGAGCTGACTCCAGAGAGCAGCTAAGCACCCCCACAGCTGCTCGCTCACTCCCCTTCCAGGTGGGATGGGGAGTGAACAGGAAGAGCAAAAGTGAGGAACTTTGTGGGTCAAGATTATGAAATTTTAATAAATAGACAAGAGAGGAAAAATAAAACAAATTATGCAAAGGCATTTATTCATCACCTCATACAAGTAGACCCACGTACCAAGAAATGGCTTCCTTGCAAGACAAAACTCCACGTTTTTATTGCTGAGCACAGCATGGCATGGCTTGGAGTATCTCTTCAGCTGGTTTGGGTCAGCTCTCCTGGTTGTATTTCCTCTCAGCTTCCAGCCTGTTCCTGACCTTTTCACCGGTGTGGGACAAATTGAGAAACAGAGAAGACCTTGACCCTGTGCAAGAATTGTTCATCAATTGCCAAAATAATGGTGTGTCAACACACATGGATTTTGGTCACAAATCCAAGGCACAGCACCATATGGGCTGTAATGAACAAAGTTAAGTCCATCCCAGCCACAGCCACTGTAACAGCAAATTGGGGACTGCATACCTACTTGATAACTATACTTGGTTGAGCAAGTTGATGGAAGCTGGGTTGGGTTTATTTTTTATTTTCATCAGGAGGTAATTTCACGTAAACTGAAGCAGGCTTGCTCATCATTCATGCCTTGTAGAAGACATTTTACACAGAACAGCTAGAAGAAATGGGGAAACTCCTATGTTTCTCTGGAAATTTCACCTTTTGAATTAATTTTTTTAATTAGTTTTTTGGGAAGAAGCACTGATAAGGTAGGTTTCTCTAGATCTTTAAAATTTGTTTTTCTCGATTTAAACTCTATTCTACCTCATTTGGACAAGTATGCCCTCAAAGTTCCCATGTGCTCCATCTAAAGTTCTGGTGGGTTGGCAAAGTAAATAGAATTCACCATGGGGTCCATTTGAGCTTTCTATGTGTTGGGGTAAGTGTGAATTTATAACATACTTTGTTTTAGGAACAGGAGTAAAGTCCCCATTCCATGGAAAATTTGCGTTCTTGTTGGTTGCTCTTTGTGGCTGCCTGTTTAGTGCAGTGATGTGGTAAAATGATTGTATTTAGTGAAATTACAGTGCTTTCTGTAAGTCCTCGTGCAAGGAGACTTCCAGATACTACTTCTTGCCAAGTAGTAATGAAATTAGTTCATGGTGTGGTGCTCTAAAGCAGTTGGCTCCACAAAGCCATTTGGCTGACTGTGCTAATGTAATAAAAACCATGAAAACTTGTCTGTATTTAAAAGTGAATTTGCAAAGCAGTTACCACTGAGGTAATTCATAGAATCATAAAACGGTTTGGGTTGGAAAGGATCTTAAAGACCATCTACTTCAAATCCTCTGCCATGGGTAGGGACAGCTTTCTCTAGACCAGGATGCTCAAAACCCCATCCAACCTGGCCTTGAAACACTCCCAGGGATGGGGC
Source organism: Pachycephala philippinensis (assembly GCA_013397055.1). NCBI lineage: Eukaryota > Metazoa > Chordata > Aves > Passeriformes > Pachycephala > Pachycephala philippinensis. The sequence continues at coordinate 1,114,448 of VWZT01016098.1, forward strand.
AGCCACAGCTCTGCTGTTGAGCACATAACTGTCTTTTTGCCGTCTCCAAAATTTGAAAAACTCAACACCTCACTTCCTTCTGGTTTGCTGAAACCTGACAGGATGCTCAGAGGAGCTAGAGAGTGTTGTTGACAGAGCTGTAAACTAGCCTGGAAAGGGGGAAAGGGACAAAACCGGCTCACCAGTGATGAGCAATGGGGTTGTGTGCCAAATCTTAAGGAAATGAGCACTGATGGAACCACTCAATCTGCTTCACAAGGTGTTGGCTACAGTGTACCACACCTGAAATGTGCCCTGAACTGGAGGACCATGACTGTGAGAATGATTAAATCCCAGCAGACCCTGAAATTGTGCAGGATCTACTGCTTCAGCTGGATCCTTACAAATCTCTAGGGCCTGATTTGATTCATGCAAGAATCCTCAAACAGCTAATCGATGTTATCACAAATCCTGTCTTGATGATTTTTGAGCAGTCTTGACAGTCCAGAGAAGTCCCAGCTGACTGGAAACTGGTGAACATTGTCCTGATTTTCAAGAAGGGCAAGAAGGAGGACTCCAGAAACTGCAGGCCTGTCAGTCTCACTTCAGTGCCTGGGAAAGCTACGGAGATTATTCTGGAAGGTATTGAAAAACACCTGAAAGGTAACACAGTCATTGATCACAGCCAGCATGGCTTCATGAGAGGAAAGTTCTGTTTATTAAATTAGATTTCCCTTTGTGACAAGATAACCCACCTAGATGATCAAGGGAAGACGTTAATGTAAGTTAATGTAATGTTTTTGGATTTCAGTAAAGGTTTTGATACTGTCTCCCACAGGAATCTTCTGGACAAAATGTCCAGCATTCAGCTGGATAAACACATTATGGGATGAGTGAGCAACTGGCTCATGGGTCAGGCACAAAGGGTTTCAGTGAACGAGATGACATCAGACTGGTGACCTGTCACTAGTGGGGTTCACAGGGCTCCATCCCCAGCCCTGTGCTCTTCAACATCTCCATAAATGACCTGGATGAAGGACTGGAAGGGTACTGAGCAAGTTCACAGATGATACAAAACTGGGAAGAGCTGTTGACTCCCTCGAATGCAGGGGAGACCTGCAGAGAGACCTCAACAAATCAGAGGACTGGGCAAACATCAACCAAAGGAAGTTCAACAAGGGGAAGTGCAGGATTCTGCACCTGGGAGGAGGCAACCCTGGATGTATGGGCAGACTGGGAATGAAATGCTGGAAAGCAGCACTGAAGAAAGGGACTTGGGGATCCTGGTCGATGGCAAGTTAAACCTGAGTCAGCAGTGCCCTGGCAGCCAGGAGGGCCAGCCCTGTCCTGAGGGCATCAGGCACAGCATCACCAGCTGGGCAAGGGAGGGGATTGTCCTGCTCTGCTCTGCACTGGGGCGGCCTCACGTGGGAATGGCCTGAAGTTGTGTCAGGGCAGGCTGAGGTTGGATATTAGAAAAAGATTTTTCCCCCAGAGGGTGTCTGGACACTGGAACAGGCTCCCTGGGGAAGTGGTCACAGCATCAGCCTGACAGAGTTCAAGAACCTTCTGGACAATGCTCTCAGGCACATGGTGTGACCTCTTCGAAATGGTCCTGTGCAGGGCAGGGAGATGAACTCAATGATCCTTGTGAGTCCCTTCCACCTCAGCACATTCTGTGACTCTGTGATGAAGTGTCTGAGCTTCCACTACCACTAATGAAGATCTAGTAAAAGCAATCAATGAATGATTCAGCTGCCCAGCCACTACGTGCCTACTTGATGGTGAGCTGAATTGCTCTTCAGGCTCCAGTGACTGTAATGGGAGTATAGGAGTCAAGTAACCCAAAAGTACCTAAATTTAAGTCATTTTTTTCATGCTGATTCTTGTACTTGATGTTCCCTAGTCAGCCAAGAGCATCAGACAATTTTAAAGAGTGTTTTGTTTGACCCATTTTAGAAGTCTGCCTTAGAGCATGCATTAATTTCCATTTATCTAACAGGAAATGAAGTCTATATCTTTAAGATAACCATGAAGTTAAGCAATCCTAAAACTCTCCAGTTGATTCAATCCCCATATGGTTATGACCAGAACCTAAACCTAGATAATAGTTTGAATATATGTTATCTACTACTTCAAAAAAGACCTGGAGAAAAAGCACCATATCTTTGTATAACTTCAGGCTCAATCAAGGGCAGAAAATGTTTTTGTTTTTCTCCTATATCCATATTTAAAATTAATTCTGTTTTTCATAAAATGCATAAGCAGTGCTGTGCTCATTCCTGTAGGATGCTGTCCAAGCTAAAAGTTTAGCAGAACACAAATGGCTGGGTTTCCATGTGTCCTGTACATTTAGACCTAAAAATATATGTCTCATTTGTGTATTATTAATCAGAATGCCATGTTTAGTTGTAGTAATCTCCAATTCCTAGCAGGAAGGCAAGTCACCACACAAATTAAAGAACTGAGGCCAGCATAGTACTCTGGGTGTTGTTAGAAGATGAAGGACTAACAGATTCTGTGGCTCTGGCCCAAAAAGGCACTTCATGTTTAATTGAGAAATCCCTTCTTTAATGTATGGGCACGGAACATTCTGACTTCTCTGTTTTTCTTAGACATTAATTTAACGATACTTTTATTATTCCTTTTGATATGAGTAGTCTTCGAGATACTGTAAAATGCTAGGATATTGGCCTCTTCTGTAACTCTAAAAATAATCTTCCTTATTCTGAAATCATGAGTGATTGAGCAAAAGGTATGTGATAAGTAGGTCTTTTGTAAGGCAGTCAATATAATCAAAAGTGGTTTTCATTTAAGGTAAAATATGTGTCTATATCAAATGATGCAATGGAAATAAAGTAACCTAGAGAAATAAAAACTCCTCCCAGTCTGTCTCTGGTGTTCACTCACAGGACTTCAGTCACTATTGAAATGATGATAAAGATCCTTTTATGCTCTAATTATTGACATTCACCTGACATTAATTCCTCTTTACTATCCAGTAGATGCACGATTAATTTTACTCCTAGGCCTTATAGTTTAATGGTGTCTTCTGGAATGTGCATCAGAAAGAATCAATCAGTGCTGGAAACTAATGAGCTTTACAGGAGCTTGGATTTAATGGAGCAGAAGGTGGATCCACTGGTAGCTGTTTCTCACTGAGGGTGCTAAAGTTTGTGTGAACTGGGTGAAGTAGATAACTGAGCTAGAGATGCTCCACTATTTATTTGCAGAAATTTCCCTCACCTGGCAGAGTTCCCAAAACTGATCAGCTGCAGAACTGATCAGCTGCTGTCTAATCTCTACTGAAAACTGCCTAAGGAAAGAACCAAGCTCTATTCAAGAAGGACAACAGGTATTGGTTACCTTCCAAAACCACTGTGTTTTACATTATTGTCTTCTCTAGATCATGTCTCTGGTCACCTTGTAACTAGTGATAGAATGTGGACACCTAAGTCTTGAATATCTTAGGCACTCACCAAGAGCCGCAGTGGTATCACTTGCTCTGTCCTAATCTTCATCTTCTATAACACCCTCCTGAATATAAAATTTGGCATTTAAAATTATATGTTATCTCACACCTGACTATCTGTCTTTTAGGACCTCTTAAAAATTATTCTTTTGGCTTTATGTCAAGAATGGCTGAGTTTGTTCTTAGAGAAATACTTCAACAATTCCACTGTTCCTTTTTTTTCTCCAAATAAAAGGAAAGTGTTGGAAAGAGAGTGCACTTTGGTGCTTGGTTTTTTGTTTGGTTTTTTTTCTATATTAATTCAATTTAAACAGACTTGCATATTTGTATATTATGCATGCACACACACACACACACACACACAAATCTATACTGGTATGAAAGCAAGTTCTTGCTAAACATTTTTATATGTTTCTTTTTAGTTAAGATTCTATTTATATAGCAATGACAATTTAAAGAAAAGCCTCAAAGAGAAAATAAGACCTCCAGCAGAACAAACAGTTTCCTTAGAACAGCAGGCAAACCACTCAGTAAGAGGGTATAAAAGGGTTGTGAACTACAGGCCTGCAAAATAAAACAAAATCCTCTCCTCCTGGCTAAACTGGTGAGCCACCACTCTTCAGTTCTGCTTGTAATTTGGATGACTCACCAGGACTTTGCAGTACCACTTATTTGTCTACAATTACTTCATAACTCTTCAATTATGTAGGACTTCTTGGATTCCAAAGTCTGCTTTAGGAGGGCTGTGATAGCAGGATCTTTTTATAGACCTGGGTTTGCAGTGAGCAATCTGTGTTATCAGATGGAGACATTCTCAGTGGTTGTGCTCCTCAGGTGGGCAGCGTCCCCAGCACCGAGCTGTGCTGTGGCTGAGCTGTGCTTTCAGAAGTGGAGAATTCCACTAAGACAAGGTTCACACAATTTGGGCTTGGCAGAGCATGGGGAGCTCTGTGAGCATGTGCACGTGTGTGCACAGAAATTTGGTTGAACGCAGATTTGGTGAATGTGAAAATAGTCAGTCTTTGCATAGCTTAGGCGAGATAACACTGCACGATGCATACATTAATTCCACTGGCTCATTGTGATTTTTAATTTGAGGCTAAGACTGGAAAACAATAAAGAACTCAGCTCTGTGCTTTGGCATCATTGCCTGTACGTTCCTGTCAGTGATCACCCAGATAATTTTTCAAGTGCAGCAAAATATTTTAGAATAACTCTGCTCTAATTGTTAATAATGATATTTTGTCTCAGCAGACGTGCCAAAGATCAGTGCCAAGATTTTAGATGTTTACTTACAGTCAATGAACAAGCACTGATTAAAGAAATCCGCTTATAAAAAGAAGGCATGGATTTATATGATGTGGAAAGCTAATATTTTATTTCTCTGATTATAATCTTACATCTACCTTTAATTCTAGTTTTATAGGCTGTATTTAGCAAATCACTTTTGCTCATGAATAAAATTAGCTTCTCACAAAAGGCCAGCTGCTTCAGAATGGGATGTGATGTCTGGTCTCCTTCATACCTTGTCCTGACAGTCACACACAAAGCAGGAGGGCTGATGGTTGTGTTTCTTTATACCTGACAGGAGATGTCAGTCTGCCTGGAGTCACAGTGCTTCACATACAGAGTGGCTGGAAATAATTCTTATTAATAAAAGTGCTGAGGGCTCTGCAGCTAAACCTTGTTATGAGCATTATTTCTGTAGCTTCATTTTGGACTTAAAGGGACACTTATTTTGTAGAATGACCTTTTTCTTTCTGCAAGGAGCTCTATATCTAGTAATTATTCAGTAATTATTCACTCTTTTCATATCTGAGGTGTGTTACTATGTGCACACAAGTCTTTGTGCATTGAAGCCTAAGCTCAAGCCAGTAATGCATATGTATAACTTGGAACAATCCAGTGTGGAGAAAACAACCTGCAACTCATATTCATGCCAATAATGAAACTGAATTCAAAAATGCCAGCCTGCTGAGCTTAGGGAGAACAGCAACCTAAATCCAACCAGCTTCATGTAACCTCACCCGGCTGCAGCTCTTTCCAGGTGATCACCAGGGACCCAGGAAGGAGTGGGGCAGCTCTCCCCATCTGCCACCTCTAAAGATCCACGTGGCTGTGCAGTGAAGCGGGGTGGGAGGTGGCCCTGTTCCCCTGTCCCCACATCACACTTCATCACCTTGCTTTGGTTTGTTACCCAGCCAGGCAAACCTCTGCCAGCTCTGGGCACTGAGCACCGCTGGGCACCGGGGCAGAGGGGAGAGGGGAGGTCGCCAGGCACTTCAGGAATGAGGGCAGTTCCTGCAGCACATCTGGTGCATCACCTGGGAATAGGAACAGATGGGACAAGAGCCCCATGTGCTGTGCTGCTGCAGGAAAGAATGAAACGTGGAGATAAACCTGAAGCTGTGGAAATGTGTTCCCATGGGCTGTGTTTCCAGCTGAGCGGGAAATTCCTGTGGGCAAGAAGACATGGCTGTTGGCAACTTCCCTTCCATGGTCTTTGGAGGGATGATACCTTGGGTAGCACCTTGGTTAACCCTGCCCAAGGAGCAGCACCTAAGGAGCAACATCTTTCTTGTGAGCCCTGGATTTCTGCAGGATTCCTGTCTATTCTGTCTATCCAGTCTAGCCTGTGCCATGTGCTCTAGGATGGCGCCTGCTGAGCAGAGAGGTTTCACCAGATGACCTGTGTCGTCACTGTGGTCTCTTCCAGCCAGTCCAATTCCATGTGATTCTGTGATTCCCTGCAGGAAAGCTGTGCACCCAAAGCATGGAACAACTTCTTGACCGGGACTTTGGGACCCCCTGGCAGAGCACTGTGAAGAAATGTTGTATCCATGACAACTGCTGGAGCTGGGCTTTGCCTTTGATGGGTTTTTTCCCATCCCTCTGAGACTATCCTGAGCCACAAACATGGCACTACCCCTGGCTGGTGCTGCTGGTGTTGCCTCGGCCCCCAGGGTGAGGCTGTGTGGAGCTGCTGCAGGTGGCACACGCTCTGCTGGGTGATGTTCTCTTGCCACGAGGCAAGGGCAAGAGCCAGTGAATTATAATGAGCAACACATTGCTGCAGCCTGTTTGGAATTAATCCAAAGCCCATTAAAGGCAATGGAAAGACTCCAAATTTCCATTCTGTTTTAAAAGCTATTATCCTTTATTTCTGTCAGGAGTCGTGTTTCACAGTAGAAGGCATGTACTGTCACAAATCACTCAGAAGCAGCAGCAAGTACTTATTTAATATAGGGTATCTAAAGGTGAATATTCAAATGTTTCTTATCTGGCCAAAGCACATAAAGGTATTTCTGGCCAAATTTTTCTGCAGAATACTGTCTCTGTGTTTCTCTCATCAGTTTACAGCCTCTCCTTCTGAGGTCAAAATCTCAGACTTAGGGCTTATTGGCACTCTGAAAAATGTCTGTTATGCTATCTATACATATCTGCTAATAAAATAATGACCAGTGTGCTGGAAAATAATTTAAAGGTATTTCAAGTAGGTCACAAATTAATCAAAGCAGTTGTGACTCTCAGGTGTGTGAGGTTTTGCTGGTACATATCTCTCAGCTAACAAAGACCACAGCTATGTGGGTTTTCAGTAGAATAAAGCTGCTTCTTGCAATATGTCTAAATCCCAAATACAAGGATAACTCCAAGCCTGTGCTTACCAACCAGCTCCTTTCCAGTTGCCCATTAAAATGCTCTGTTCTGTAAAGGTGCTAATACTACTCTATCCATAAAGATGATACTTGTTCTTTTGGGTCTCTCCTCAGATCACATTTTGCAGCTAGTAGGAAATTGCAGCTACCTTCAGTACCAACTATTTTTGAGCAGAAATCTAAACTAATCAACCCAACACATGATACTTCTAGCTAGAAGAGAATATATAAAGTAGAGAACTAAGAGATGAAGCTGTCCCTGCCACACTGAGCTGTGGGATCTCTGCCTGTATCTTGTATAAATCCCCAAAATTCTCTACGTGCCTAATCCTCCATCTGAGTGTTAATATTCCCTTTTGCCAAATGCTCAGTTGAAAACCAGCAAGACAGATGCCCTTCCTCAAGCAGGTCATGCCACCAGTGCTCATTCAGGAACATTTCTCCCTCAGAAAAAAATCTTCTCTTGGGTAAAGTGATAATCCTGCTGGTTTTGTCAGTAGAGCAGGAAGGACAGCTCTTCTCTGCACCACAAACACTTTCCTCCGGGTCAGGACAAAAAATAATCCTGAGGGACAGCTGAGGATGCTGTGCCAGTAGCAGAGGAAAAAATGTACCTGCCATTACAGTGAGACCAAGTTCCAAACTGGGATTCCTTTAAGCCCCAAATCAATTTGCTGTTTGGTCTCCACTGCTGGGCACCCGCATCCCCTCCAGGGCTGCAGTTTTCCCTCACCTCTAATAAGGCAAAAAATATTGGCACAAAATTGGGCACAGAAAGGGAGAGTAAAGAAAGGACACAAAAGCTGATAGGAAAGGAAGGACCACCAGGGGTTGACCAAAATATTGCAAGAGCAGCGCCCTTCCTGTTGCTCTTTGTGGGAGAGGGGTAGAGACCCAGCTTGCTCCTTACATCCGTGCTGGTCCCCTGTTTGTGGGAAGATGTTGTTCAAGTGTGTGTCAGACTGCAGGATCAGACCTGAAATGAGCAAGAAGTGATGGCCACCCAGGCTGGTAGAAGTGAATGGAATTTAATGATCATCTTTAAGCCTGTAAGCTGTATGTGATGTGTTTCTGCCTGTTGAGCACAGGGGAGACACAAAACCTTATTCACTCAACAAATTCATATAATCCAGAAAAACAATTTCAAATAGTTTACTTTGTATCTTAGGTTGATAATTTCATTTTTTTGTTCCCACAAAACAAATGCAAAGAAGAGAGAAGACCTTTTTAACAATTATTGTAGTAAATGAACTTTTTACTTTTTTTCTCATGAAAACAGTATGTTTTGGGCTTCAGTTTTCCTCATAGCCCCTCTGGCTTTCTCACATGCACTGAGAACCCCTCCTCCCTACCACTCAGACATGAAAACAGAAGGTCTGCATAAGGTCAAGTAGATTAGCTGAATAAATCAAATTAGGAAATGAAGAATCATCACTTTTCAAAGCTGGCTTGTGACAGAAAAAACCCATTTTTCTTCATTATTTGATTTTCATAATCAAATACACTCAAAATTATATTCTTGAAAGAAAAAATCAATCACCTAGAAGTCAAGCTAAGTTTTTGCTGCTATGTTGCTAAAAGTACTCACATAGGCAGGATACACGTGGCTTTGAGCATTTTCTTAACTGCATCAGCTGTGGAGGCAGCTGCAGAGACTTGCAGAGATGACAGGTGAGTCTCCAGGGCATGGAGAGCTGACACAGGTACTTGTGATACCTCTGAAAGAGAGGTGTGCTGGCACAGAGCTCTCCATTTCAACTGGAGGCAGTTTCCACATGTCTCCCATTCCTTTGAGAGACAGAGATGATGCCTTTAGCAACCCCTGGATGCAAAACATAAATAAGTGATCAGCTCTGGGATTTGTGCTGCCTCCCATGCAGAGGTGGGAGGAGAGGCAGTAGCTCCCAGCCACGCTGATGCAGAGCCAGAGGGTCTGGATTTTGCCTTTCCCTGTAAACTGCCCCTGGAGAGCTGTCTTGACTCAAATAATTACAGTTCTAAATTGACAAGATAAAATTGTCAGGAAACAGAATGCAAAATGTTAGAAAATACATTTTTGTTCATACCCTGGGCAAAGGTTTGGTTTCACCCTTCTAAGATATGTGACAGGTTATACAACTTTATTCATATGATAAGTCAGAGATAGTTCTTGTAGCAAGAAGCTTCCAATTTAAATTGACAGAACAGAAATTAATTAGAAACAAAGGAACAGAGAAGTTCCCTTGTAAAGATCTGCAGCTTTTCACTTACCTGAAACCTGATGTCAAAAAGCTCTGTTCACTGCCATAGGTTCAGTTCCTGGGTGCAGAAGGCAGATTTGAGCAGCCTAGGGGAAACAGAACTGAGCATTTAGTTGCACAGGCATTAAATGTGGAGATGTTTTGCAGGTGTAAGGAAAATGTATCTGCTGTCAGGATTTCAGTAGTTATAAAATTTTCTCATCTGCTAAAATGCTTGGGCTTGGAAACTACTATTATTCGGAAATTTGTAGTTGTGAGCTGTATCATCACAGTGCCATGAAGTAAAACTCCTTTTATCCTGTGAAATGCAGAAAAATGGGGAAAAAGTATGCTTACTTTAAACAATTTATTTGTATTTCGTAAAATAATTTACTAGATGTTTATTCTTCAGCATGGTATGGAGATTTTTCAAATCTAAAAAGGAGAAACTGGAACAAGTGGCTCTGCTTCAAAGAGAGCTGGTCATTTGCCCTTCTCTCACCAGAAAACCTGAAGAGAATGGGAAACATTCCCCCAAAAATCAAGGCCAAAAAGTGAAAAATAGTGCGGTAAATTTGCAAAGCTTTGGGCAGGAAAGAAAGAAAATTTACAGTCCTTAAGAGGTGAATTTGAAAGAGCCAGTTGTATGTTCAGCCTTTATTTCCTGACATATAAACTTTCAGTCCAGAAAAATTCTAAAATGCAAGTGATGTCAGCTCAGTTGTCTTCTGTACAGCTCATCTGAATGTAAGTCAAGGCTGTTCCTGGTATTCACAGCCAGGTGCTAAAGTTGGCTAATGAGGAAACCTATTGATCCATAGCATTTTCTTTCAAAAGTCTAAAAGCAAAGGAGAACTGTGAAAAAAGAAGTGATCACTCTCCTCTAACATGACAGCTTCCTCATCTGCTCTCCCCTGTTTGTCATTATTCTGGTGCTCCTGGTACACTGCACCCTGGAGATTGCAAACAAGAAGTGGGAGAAGTTCCTCTTTTATTCACCCCAGCTGCAAAGATTGGCTTTCACCTTTCTTAGCATGTGACCAGTTATACAACGTTAATTGAGAGGGTTTTAATTTCTTATTTTCTCCTGAAACTAAAATTTGATTTCTGTATTTCAAAAGAAAGTTGAAAATCTTGCCTGTGAGAGCTGCTTACAGAAGAATCCTTCTGCACCCAGCAGCGATTCTCACTGCATGGTAATATTAATCATTTAGTTAGATCTCTTGCTAGTCTTGGGAGGACTAAAGAGAAGGGGCCTGACTCTGCCTGCCTTTGCACCAGCCTGGGAAGGGTGTAGTCCTTACTGCTCCTGTGCTGCTCTAGAGCTGCCTTTTCTGAAGGAATGAGTGGTACCGATGAGAAGAGCTGCTGCTGTTCAGCAAGTGAAATATATGGGCTTTATACTGGGGATTTCAACTGAAAAATTATTTTTGAAGAAAGGAAGCATGGGAAATATTTACTTCATTAACTATTGGGTCAATAAGGCTGATTTTTCATTAGAGTTACAGAAAATGTATTGAGATATAAAACTCATTACTTCCATTTGACCATTTTGTACTTTTTACATTTACAAAACACGTGACTGGAAGCCACAAAAGCATGAGTATTTAAGTGACGGGTTTGATTCATGCTTTTTGTTTATGGTATGAAGATAAAGCACATTGTTCTGCACAGGAAAGCAAGAATTGACTACTAGGTCTAGTTCTTCTCTTTCACTGTGAGCAGAAGTGGGACAAGTAGCTCAAAAATTCTTACTTATTTCTTATACTGCAGTGCATACATACAAGTGACAGGACACAACAGACTAATTGAAACCCACCAGATTATATCTCCTGTTTGGTAAGCCTTTTTTTTTTNCTGTCTCAAAACTGTCATCCACAATCTGGAATAAGGATGACTTTCCTCCTCCCCAAAGCATCAACACTTTGGAAACACTGTCCAGGTGTTGTTTCCACAGCGTCAATCCTGTTTTCATTGTGCTTTTTTGGAAATAACTCTGGTGACTTCAGGAGGTTTTTCAGGACAGGGCTTGGCAAAAAGAATTCAACCCAAATTCCCTCTTCCGTGGCACTGACAACCCCTCTGTTAGGACCTTAGGACCCTGTCTCTTAGAAGCAGTCTCTGGACCCTCAAGAGTTGGTGTGCTGTGGACTGGAAGTGTTTGCCCTTGGGTGCCCTTGGCAAGCAGTGGCTCCTAAAGACCAGAAATGCTGTGTGTTGGTATAGTACAGCCCATCCTGTTTGAAGCTTCATTAGGTATTACTAAACACTCTTCATTATGCCAATTGTGTTATCAGTAATTTTACCATCTGTCCTCAAAGTTTCCCTTTGATTTGTTGCTAAATGATGGAAGTTGGGGCACTTCATATGGACTTGGCTATTTTTCATTATCAAGTTAATGATCTGTTCAAGTTTAACTGTGCAACTTCTTAATATGTGAGTCTATTGCCGAAAGGACTCTCAGACAGAAACCCTGAGTGCCCCCACTTTGTATCCATCATTACTCTGGCATGTTCTCTTTCTCCAGGGAATAATAATGTGGATTCTTACTGGGTGGTTGGAGGATGAAGTTCCCCAGCAATACAGGAGCTCACCTAAAGGCATAATAATTTTTCTCAATGTTAGATATTAATTTAAAATTTTTCCTAGACTGCATTAGAGACAAAATTTTTCTTGATTTTTCTTGATTTACTGATAAAAGTTGATCTTAAGCCCCTGTTTTCACCTTCTTTAGTCTCATTTCATTTTGAGTAATCAAATTTCAGGGGATAAAAGTTTTTCCTTTCTCAAGTACTCTGTGCCAACATTCATTGGTGAGTTGGTGTCAGTATCATGAAGCTGCCAAACCACACAGAAAAGCTGTATCCTACGAGCACTCTCAAGCAGTGCAACTTTGGTCTCAATGATGACAAGTGACATATTGCCTATTAAAGATAACATCTTGCCAGCTCTCATCCCTCAGTCCCTTTTGTTCTGCAGTTGCAGAGCTAGTGAAACCAGGCTTCTGTACCTAGTCAAACTGGTTTTCTGTATTTTTACTTTTTTATTTGTATATCAGATAGTTTGCACAAGGTTAGTCCACAGTGAGGGACTGTAGCTGAGCAGCTCTTATTAATTTTAAAGTCTGTGCAGTAATAACATCTGCTTTTCCATACTTGCATCAGGGAGTTGAAGACCTGGGTTCAGTTTCTACTTCTTCCTAACTTGAAGGAAATCCCCATTCCCTTCCCCTCTTCCAGGTGAGCACCCTGATGACCAGGCAGTGATGCCAGCACCCACCTTCCTTGCTTCTGAAGCGAGGTGCCTGTGTACAGCTCACAGGAGGGGAGCCTAAGGAGAGGGAGGTGACACCACACCACAGAGCTTCAGAGCACTAGGGTGATGGTGTGGAGGGCAGGGAGAGCAGGAATCTGCTCCCCAGGCCCAACTTACAGGAATGAGAACTCCCATGACTGTAGTCTCTTTGGGCTGGAGCTTAGGCTGTCACCATGCAGTGTCTGGGATTAAGCAAAGTTAGAGCAACTCTTGCATTATTCCCAGATCACAACACTTCTGTCAGGAGCTGGCTTCTGACTCCTGAACTTGTACACTGTGGGATGCACATATCAATGCCTAGGCTAGGTGGCCACTTTGTTTTCCAGATCACACTGAAAAGGGCACCCAATTTCTCTCTAAAGTGTTATGCCATGGCCATCAGAAAAACCCTCTGCACTGCGTATGTGCAAACACTATGGGTTTTCTGAATGTTGCCAGGAAGTAAATGAGAACATTTTCTGCAAATGTAGAAAGCATTTTGTACAGAGAAGCTCCAACAGGACATTAAACGTCAGCATAGCAGAGAGCCATGGAACTCACTGAACCTTGTTTTTATTCTGTGCAGGTTCCTGGCTATGTCTAACATTAATATATTTGCAGTAAAATGTTGAGCTGCTGTTATGATTTTTTTTTAACTTGGATTTACTTTGGGACAGACTTACTTGGTGCTACTTCTACTCCATATTGTTGACATTTTGAAAGAAAAGAATGTATTATTAATTTGTGTAATTTTTATTAGTTCAGCAGCTTGCCTATGAAAGACACTACTGAGACTATGAAACTGAGTTATGCAAAAGCCATTTGGGAATTGAGCTAGTAAACAAAAAGAGATCCTACCAAAACAAATTGAATAATACAGAACTGTTTGTCAAAGCCAAAGGTTAGGACTTACTATTACGTGCTTCCAAAATTACTGTACATGTTTATGCAGTTGATACATTGTGAAATACTAGGGAAGAGTTGAAAAGGCAATCACAAATAACATATTTTGAAATCTTTTTTATAGAATCATAGAATCATTTAGGTTGGAAAAGACCTCTAACATCGAGTCCAACCATTAACCCAGCACTGCCAAGTTTAGCACTAAACCATGTTCCCAAGTGCCACATCTACACATCTTTTAAATACCTCCAGAGATGGTGACTCTACCATTTCCCTGGGCAGCCTGTTCCAGTGTCTGGCAACCCTTTCTGTGACAATATTTTTCCTAATATCCAATCTAAATCATGCCCAGCTCAACTTGAGGCCATTTCTTCTTGTTCTATCACTTGTTACTCAGGAGAAGAGACCAACTCCCACCGGTTACAACTTTCAAGCAGTTGTAGACAGTGGTAAGATCACCCTGAGCATCCTTTTCCCCAGGCTAAACAACCCCAGGTCCCTCAGCTGCTCCTCATCAGACTTGTGCCCCACATTCTTCACCAGCTCTGTTGCTCTTCTCTGGACTCGCTCCAGCCCCTCAAATGTCTTTGAGGGGCCCAGAACTGGACACAGCACTCTAGGTGTGTCCTCACCAGTGCTGAATACAGGGGGATGATCACCTGATCCTGCTGGCCACACTATTGCTAATACAAGCCAGGATATCATTGGTCTTCTTGGACATCTGGCACACACTGGCTCATATTCAACCAGCTGTCAACCAGCACCTCCAGGTCATTTTCTGGTGGTCAGGTTTCCAGACACTCTTGGGAGGAGTTGTTGACTCCCTCAAAGGATGAGAGGCCCAGCAGACAGACCTTGAAAAACTAGAAGACTGGGCAATCACCAACCACATGAAGTTTAACAGAAACAAGAGCCAGATTCTGCACCTGGAACGGGGCAACCCTGGATGTATGGACAGACTGGGAATGAAATGCTGGAAAGCAGCACTGAAGAAAGGGACCTGGGGATCCTGGTGGATGGAACGTTGAACCTGAGCCAGCAGTGCCCTGGCAGCCAGGAGGGCCAACCCTGTCCTGGGGGCGTCAGGCACAGCATCACCAGCTGGGCAAGGGAGGGGATTGTCCTGCTCTGCTCTGCACTGGGGCGGCCTCACCTCGAGGGCTGGGGGCAGTTTTGGGTGCCACAATGTAAGAAGGATATTAAACTATTAGACAACATCCAAAGGAAGGCAACGAGGATGGGGAAGGGCCTTGACGGGAAGACATGTGAGGAGCTGCTGAGGTCACTTGGTCTGTTCAGCCTGGAGGAGACTGAGGGGAGGCCTCACTGCAGTTACAGCTTCCTTGTGATGAGAAGAGGAGGGGCAGGCACTGATCTCTTCCCTCTGGTGACCAGGGACAGGACCTGAGGAAGCAGCCTGAAGTTGTGTCAGGGGGGTTTTAGGTTGGATATTAGGAAAAGGTTCTTCACCTTGAGTGTGGCTGGGCTCCCTGGGAAGTTGTCACAGCAGTTTACTGGATATCAATGACATTTTGATTCGTTTGGTGAACACACAGTTTACTTGCAATATTAATTGCAAAATTACAGCATAAATATAAAAATAACTTCAACTAATTGTATTCTCAAACAGCTAATGGATCAGCTGGGAATTAATGAGAACTAGGCAATGTCTTCACGGGAAATGGAAAGAACTCTCCCATGCACTGGGTACAGGAAATAGTGAAAAGGGCATTTGCAGGCTAGTAGGATTAACAGCAAACTGTGGAGGTTGTTGAAGTGGATTGCTAGTTTACATCCAGGTAGGATGGGCCTTAAGATATGTTTTGAAGTCTTTCTGTGGGCAGAAAGAACAAGAAGGTAATGGCTTTGTGCCAGTCCTACTGAAAATGTTGCCACAATGAGGGGTCGGGTTGAAAAGAAAGATCTGTGCCACCATGGGCCTTGAAGAAAGCTCAGCACCAGCCCATCGCTGATGATGCCATGGCCACCAGAAAACCCCCCTGCACTATGTGCATACGTTGTGAGTTAGGGCTTGCCCCTCTGCAAATACTGGTCTTTGTATTGGTCCTTATATTGGTCTCCTTTTACATTTTGGTGTCCTGGAGCAAAGGGACCAGTTTGCAACACATACTATATAAGGAATCACTGCAATCCTCTTGAGAACAGAGCAATAAGGCAAGAGGATGGAGGGCAGTGCTACAGTTAGAAAATTACTTAGCAATGCTGCACTTGGAAATTGCAAGTAAACATGTAAAGCAAATATCTGTATGAAATATGAGAACAAAACCTAGAAACTGTAAATATTTATACGTAAGCATTCAAGCAAAAGCTGGGAATGTGCTGATAGTACCTACGACAAAATCAATCTTGAATTTGCAATGTGGCATTGCTGCAAATGGAAAGCTCTCTTGGGATGCATTGCCCTGGCAGATCAGGAGCAAAAGTGCCAGAGACCAGAGGGAGTGCACCTGCTGTGTCCTGTGCTGTGTGAAGAGGCATGGGAGACCCACTTCTCACTGTGTTCCGTTTCCAGGCCCAGGACAGGGCACTGATGTGGCTGAGATCAGCTATAATCCAGGGGGCTGTACACTTCCAGGAGCTCAGCTGGTATATCTGCTCTAAGGAGTGCACCCAGAGAAAATCTTGTGGCCCTGTTTTCCACTAGTGTGATGATCTGTTATAGTTCTAGTCCACAGAAACTCCAGCCAAGAGTACTTGTGTCTGTGTAGTGCTAGGATGTGGGTGGTAATTAAAATTAATTTAAATGATAGAAGAGTAACAGAAAGGAAACAAAATTATCACTGACTGAAAACTGAGCCCTGGTTATGTAGTGTGGAGAAGATTAATCAGATTTATGGGACAGTGGAGACAACATGATGGCAAACATTTGGGAAATGTCAGCAGTGGAAAGTCCTTGTTTGTGTAGGATGACATTAGGATAGGGAAAGTTTTGAGGAACATTCCCCAGAAGAGTTGGTGAGAATCTCATTATGTGTTGGAAAAACTAGAGAGAACAAAGTGTTTAAAAATATTTCTGAGGGGAAAATTCTGTCCATGTGGAAAGGTGTACCTGGAGACATGATATTTTTCTTCCATTTCTAGATATGATAACTATAACCTTCACAGCTGCAGAGAAATACGTGGCATGTCAGATTCTTGTCTTTTGGAATAAAGTGACGTAGGTTGTAATGAAAGGATATCAAGGATACCTTTGACAAGGATATGTTTATGGCTTGATTAAATAGCTGATACATAAAACCCAGTGAAGACTGATTAGAAAGGAACCTGTAATCATGCAATAGGTAAAAAAATGCTTTTCATTCCACAGGTGATGATTACTGCAAACTTAACCATAAGTGTGATTAGGAGCAGTGGCCTATAAGGTGTTTATTTTACAGACTGCTAAAGCAATTGATTACAATTGCAATAGAAAGAAAACATCAAATGAAGTGGAAGACATTGCTTGGGTAATAGACATAAGGGAATTTATTGAGCTCTACAGAAGTGTGTTATTCCAATTGCACAGACATCTCTGGTCTGAATTAATTTAAAATTAGAGAGAACAATAGAAAATTAGTATTTGCAGCAATATGCTACGTGTTAAAAAATTGTTAACTTTAAAGATCCATGAAGGAAGATGAGGTGCCTAGAAAAGGTTGCATCTACAACTTTGTTATGGGTGCAGGATAAGGGCAACCTGCAGGATTGGGAAGTCCTGCCTTTCTAATCTTCCCCTTTTCGTACCTATCCTTGTCCATGTACTGGATAGGACAGTGGCTGGGATTTGGAAAGCTTTTCATCAGTTCCAGGGTCTGCCTATGATTGTGTGTCAATCATTTCTATAAATTAAGAGAGTTACTTAACAACTCGGTATCGTGGTTTCCATCTGTACCCTGAGCAGTACAACACATCCCAGCCAGGCTCAGCTCCAGACTGAGCCCTCATTTCAGTGTCCTTGTGTGAGCACCTGCAGGCACGTGCATCTCAGTTTCAGTGACCAGAGGAGGTGCCTGGAGCCTTTTGAGATACTCTGACACTCATATGAACTTCATGGGTATGACCCAGAAAATGTAGGGGGCCTGTGGGGTGTCCTAGGGTGTCTCAGATGGCTCAACGCTTATATTTAAGGACCTAAATCACAGCTTGGATCTGTGCTGTCTGTAATGGAAATAAGCACATTCAGACACCTACATGCTGACACCTCCCTTTAGGTGTCTTGAACCACAGCCTGCCCATTTTTTCCATGCCTCTCTATCTCTTTGCAAAAGACAAAAGCATTCAGTGTTACACATTTACATGAACTGCCCACTGTGCTGCTTCTCCTGTGCCTCTCACCATGGAAATAACCTCCTTGCTTGGACACTCTCCTTTGAGTGATCCCCAAAGTGTTGGGACAGTCTGGAGCACACGGCCACCTCTGTCAGAAGTACTAAGCGACCCTCCATGGGTGAGCCCACACACCATAACCTGACAGAGAAAATTCCCTTCTTCAGAGAGAGAAAAGCAGTTGCACAGGGAGGAAGCAAATATTTGAAATGTTGAGGTTTGGGCTGGTTCCAAGCCTGGATAGAGTTTGGACCATTTCCTAGCCTGGTTTACACAGTGCTTGTTACTTGCCTCAGGGAAGCAAATATTATATTCCTGCTAAAAGAGGGCACCTTAAATTTATTTCAGCTTTATTATTAACTAGTAGTAGCACAAGTGATATTTATCTAAGATAAGATAGAAGTGGGAAGAGGTGAGTACAGAGGCCAATTTATGTCTTAGCCATCATATTACTGTAGAATTCTAAATGGCAAAAATTAATAGTTGTTATACTGCTCTTTCTCTGACAAGAGAGGTGCAAAATCAGTTTATATGAGGAAGTATACAGGATGAACAAGAAAATACATTCAGGGCAAGTCCCAGGAGATATCTAATTACTCCTGGAATTAGAAACAGATATTGCAGGCTGCAAGACAAATTTCTGAGACAGTTAGCGTGTGATGAGTTCTCCCAAAAAGATCTTACTTAATTATGCTGGAAAAACGTTAACATCAGCAACTTAACACGTCTGGTGGATATTGGGAGCTCTTACTTCATTTTCCATGACAAACACATGTAGCCAGTAAATCTGTATTCCTAAAGAATCTCATATTAAAAATTCAGCCCTGCTCCCTTCCAAGGGATGAGGGAAGTCTCTGGTACTCTGTTCCATTTTTATGGCACTCTGGAAAGAGTACAGAGACAAACATTACATTCAAAAGCTCTGAAAAGATAGGTTTTTTAGTCTTTACTGTAATTATCCCTCAATAATTTGAAATAGGGTTATGGAAACACTGGACAAAGCAAACAGACAGTGTGGGATGAATTGACAAGATAAAATTTACCAAGGTATATACTTTAACTCCTTGGTTTCCTACGCTCTGGAACTCATATGAAACTTGAGAAAGAATAGAATATGTAATATGGAACAAAAATTCGTCATCATTCTGTAGAAACATATGAGTGACAGTAAAAAGGGGCTGGTCCTTGCACAAGTGATTTCCATAATTTCTTTTCTTACCCACTTAGCCCTTTGAGTTTCACTTAGCAAAAATGTTTAAAAGAACTGAGCATCTTTCTGTGTTTCACATTTACGCAGGCAAAATACCCCAAAGGAGAAAAGACAAATTGTCAAAATCTTATCAAGTAAAAGTGAAAGCCAACTGAAGACAGGATTTTGGATCACAGTTATAGTGATGCTTTCCAGCAGTTGTACTCACTTTTTTGTAATTGCTTTTGACTTATTGATTGTAAATATGAAACTTTCTAAAATACCTTGAGCTGAGGTGGTGCAATAGCTCTGCCACTGATGAAAGCCAAACTAACTGCTCAAAGCCAGTTTGTGGTAAAGAATAATTGGCTTTTCCATCTAAGTTACTTTACACTGGAGACCTTTTTGAGACATGTGATGTCTGTTTTTTTGGTGAAGGTTCCTGAAGCAACCTGTCCTGTTTCCAGCCCATAATGGAATAAGACAACTTCCCGTTATTCCTCTTTTAGGACAGGTTTCATTTTTGTGTTGTGCAGGAATCTATAATATGGTTGAATTTCTCCCCTCCTTTCTATAGGTCTCTTGGTTAATATTTCTGTCCTACATGCTGATTAACATATCTGAATTTGGGCAGCTTGTTCTTTTTTCAACCACCTGAAAGCACAGTGTTATTACTTCTAGACTGAATATATTGAGAACAATTGTAATTAAGATTATATAATACTCCATTTGTCACAAAGATTGAAATAATTTCACATAACATATTAAAACCATAAGACAATGACACTGTTAAAGTTGTGGAAACCCCATCAATCTTGTTAAACTTAGGAGAACTTGATGGCAGTAAATCACAGCTTGTTCTACCTGCGAGGAAGGAAGATACTCTGAAAATTGTGGGTCAGCAGTAAAATTCCTTGGGCAGTGCAGTTAAAATGTGTAACCCATCATGAAACTGTATATAATGCCACAGTCTAATGTTTGGAAAAGATTAATATTATTTTTTAAAGATTATTTTTTTACTGTGCTAGCAGAGAAAACCTGGTTTGCCCTGTTCTGTATGGAGCAGGTCCCACATCCAACCCATACAAGCAGAAGATATCCTGCACTCACAGTGATCACGATAATGACAGTGAGTACATTTTTCCCCCATCTCCCCATTTTCATTTCTTACAGTAACTTTCAGTATTTGCCCTCTGCTGGGGACCCATTTCATTAATGATGCAGTGCAATGACAACGAGCCTCAGCTGAGCAGCTCATGGGACCTGTCATTAACCTTGTCTTGTAGGTAACATTTTCTCACATCAGCCTTCTGACTGTGACTTACTCTTTAACCTGAAAGCATTTCTGAGAGAGCAAGCACAGCACATAGGTCTGCCAAACCCAACACTCACTGAGGCAAATTGCTGCTGCCCATGGCCAACGCTGTCAAACACCAGGGCTGAGACACAGGGGAAGCAAAGCAGCAGCAAGGGCATGGTCCAGTGGAAGGACAAATTACACAGCTTTGTGTTCTACTTTAATAATGGCAGACGTTTGAAAGGCTTGTGTCATTTCGTCTGAGTGTTTGTGGGATTTCTTCTTTCTTTCCTAAGATTCTCCACTGAGACTTCTCCATTTGGAATTGCAGCACAAAGGTGTTTTTCAGCATGAGCCCTTGTTACAAGTGCAGGAGTTAGGGATTGCAGGAGCTGATTTACAGTTACAGGGTGTGAAAATTATTGCAAGATAGGTAGAAAGGGACATGGAAAAAACCTCACTTGTATGGCTTCCTGATCTGATAAGGCAGGCTAGAGGTATAGCAGTGTAGAAGATGTGCACATACAAGGGAACTTGGTTCCTGTGTGAGAGCAGACATGCAAAAACTTTTATGTAATAAAAAGTTATGGAAGTATGACTGAAGAGTTTGGCTGGAGAAAGAGACCAAAAAAGTTTTATTTGTCACAGACAAAAGTTAACATGGATTTGTTGTGGCAATTTAGCAACTGCAAAGTGTCAATGACTGTTTAGAAAATTATTTTGATGAAATCTTCAATTGCATTCTCAAGATGATTCAAAAAGAGGAATTATTATGCTTGTCTTGACGTCTGAAGGATCTTTTTCCACCTTTGCCAGGTCCTGCTCTTACTTAACATCAGGGGACATTTTGGAGTGACAGCAGGAAGAATACTAGGGAAAGGAAAAATCAGATTAAATGAGTTTCTATTTTTCACTCTGCTGTTAACATTAAAACTTTTGACAGTTCCTTTAATCTGTCTTTTCTGCTTCATGCACAGGTAGAGCTGGAAAAGTAGAGCTTTTCTCAGGAGTACTTTCCATGTGAAATTATAATATTTTCCATGAGAAAAGGATGAAAACATGAAAAAGGGCTTCTTCTTTTGCCACACTCACAAACTTTCACTGTCTTCCAGGTTTTGTAGAGCTAAGAAAGAGTAAGAGAAAGTGAAGGAGAAAAATACATTTCCTTTTTAAAGATAACATTTTCCCTTTTACATACTTGACAATGGTTTCTGAACACAACACTTTCTCTTAAAATGTAGCACTTCTAATCCTTTCCTACTGTTTCACAGCTGGTGAGGCTATGGGTGAAATCCGTGTGCACATAATTCTCAGTTCTGCAACAGAAAACTTTGGCAAAAATCTTCCTGACACTTTAAAATTTTTTTCTTTCCATTTTTATAAGCTATGCCTCTGCCTGCTTTTCCTTTAAAACAGGTTTTTAGTTTAGTTATACTTGCAGATGAAGAGTATGTTGGAAAAATGTTAACTGTCTCTCATTGTGAGTGTGATGATGTTCCCTGAGGGCTCCTATAGGAGGCTTATGGCTTATAAAAAATTCCTTCACCCTGCAGCAAAAGAATTAACCTCTGAAGCCAAATAGCCACAGGATCAGGAAGCCAAGTCATTGACCAAAAAAGCACTGAAGAGCAAAACCTGATACTAGGAGTAACATATATCTTATAGGATATACATGGACTCCCACTCCATCATGGACACAATTTGGGTGCCAGAGTTCAGAAAAGCAGTCCAGCTCCAAGTCCTAAGCCTGATTAGATCCCAAGACACTATTTAAAAACAAAAAAGCAAACAAAATCCCAAACAAAACACCTCCTTTAAGCACATAAAGTGCATGGTCCCCTGCCAGACTTTTCCCATGGCTGCCTTGCAAAGAGACCCAGTGACACCCAGCATGGTGTCTCTTCTGCTCTGAAGCTGGCAGCTGATTTTGATTCTACCACCTCGCTGGGTGGATGAGAAGCAGGGTGAATCCTCTGCTTTGGGGCACGAGTGCCTGGCCATCGTGCTTCCAGCTGGAGCAGGGCTTTCCATCAAAACAAAGAGCACATCACATCCTGAGGCTGGCACTGTGCATGGCACTGTGGCTGTGAGAACAATGCTGACCTGTGCCTGCACCTGGACACACCAGGGCTGCCCACGGCCTTCCTGAATCCCACAGCTCTCTCCGAATCAGGGGTACAATCTGTGTATCTAATTTAAGTTTCCTTATTGAATCTAACACTTCAAATGTGTGAAGATATCACCCACAAATGCTGTTTTAAACATCCTACACCATATGTTGACAGAGCATTTTGGCTGTGACCAAGTGGCTTGGCTAAATAAATGTTAGGAAATATGCTAGAAGAATGACTCCTTTTGCCTATCCAAATAAAACAGAGCTGGCAAGTGAATATCTTTCATCTAGACTGGGTTT
Organism: Pachycephala philippinensis; assembly: GCA_013397055.1. NCBI lineage: Eukaryota > Metazoa > Chordata > Aves > Passeriformes > Pachycephala > Pachycephala philippinensis. The sequence goes on from VWZT01016098.1 coordinate 1,137,196, forward strand.
TACATAATTGTTTCAATATTCCATTTTAATATGGCTGTGTATCTGTGAATGAATTTTGATTGTTCTCAAGTGAAACATTGTGAATCAAATCATGATGACAGAATCTTGACTATTTAATTAGTGTGTTAGTATGTAACTGTAATGCTTGATTCCTACAAATGACTAAATTAACAACTTCATTTAACTATGCTGTTCTCAGTGGAAAAGAGCACACTTAAGTGCTCCATGGTGCTATTTACACCTGCTTAATTACTTTTATTTACAAATTGTCTGAATTACTTTGCCATAGAGGAGGATGGGGACCACAATCCATGAATAGAATTAAACCTTCAGACTTCAAATGCCAGTTTGGTGCACTACCTTTGTCAGAGGTGATTCGGAAGCTATTCATATGAGGAATAATCCATGGCTGCTCATACTTCTAGCTGTCTTGAACCTACAGACGCCTCAGTTTAGATCAAAATTTTCATTTTATGTCATGTCAATAGAGACTGAGGGAATGTTGTTGTTGCTGAGATTTTTGATTTGTTTGTTTTTTGTGAACAAGTGGCATTGGAAATGTGCATCCTCTGTCACCTTTGGACATGGCACATGTCCCATGGTAAAACCACTCCTGCCACGCATTTTGAAACCCAGTGCTGAAACGTGTAACCTGTTCTACTTGTCAGTGCTCTTATCTAGATAAGGACTTAAGCTGAATGTATTTTGGAGCTGGATTTTAAGTTCCTGAGTGACTCCTGCCCATACAGTGGGCCAAGCCAAACCATAACCCTACGCTGCTGAATACCATGCTGGGATTCAAACTTCATGGCCAAGTCTTCTGGCCACTTCATGGCTGGTAGCTCTGCTGGTCAGCCCTGATCCCTGCTCTGTGCTGGGTACCAGGATTAGATCCTATGCATTGCCCATGGAAACCAGGGTTCACAGACTCATCGCCTTGAAAGCCACTAGGTTTCCGTGTGTTTTAGAGAGTGGAGCAGTTTTAAATGAGGTGTTTTGAAGAATTCACTCTGAAGTTCATGGCATTTTTTTATCAGAAACTGAACTCCCCAGTGACATTGGGAGGAAGAACTGGGAATTATTTCAGTGGGAAAAATGAAAAATATACGTCAGTATTTTGTAGATGTTTTCATGTGATATATTAATTTTGGAATTGGGCTGTAGGGATATAAGGGATAGACCAAATACAATACTAAAATAAAACATTGGTGTGTATACATATAAAGTAAAATTTTATTAGTCAATCTCAAGACAATTTATTATTAATTGTTGTATTAAGTACCCCAAATCATCATGTTTCCTTCTTTTTTTCTTTGGTAATTCTCAACTGTTTCCTAATACCCTATTTATAAAAGAGTGAAGAACATTGAACAGACATGTTTCAATAATCTTGATGACAACCAGAAAAGTTCTTCCAAGTCAGAAGAAGAATAGCTATCTGTTTATGCCTTCTCCTTAGAAACTATATATTAAAAAGTACAGCTCCTCTTCATGGTACATTAAGAGCAATTATATTCTGTAAATGTATTCCAAGACAAAATTGAAGTTCACATATATTTTAAAGATTTTATTGAGTCCTTGGTGAGAATACTGTTTTATCGATTGAAATCCTCACAGACATGGAAATAAATTTATTAGTCTCATTAAAAGAGCAAATTGCTTTCCAACATTGCTTTCTACTTATCAAAACAGAATGTATATTAATATAATAAAATCACATAACATAGAAGTCACCAAAAAAATCTTGTACCTTCATGGCTGTTTCTTTATATGAGGAGATTTTTGATGTAGGCTGCACAGCTTTCTCTTTTTTTCCACTCTGATGAACAATCAAAACAATAATATCTTCTGTGCAAATGGAAAAAATTGGTAGAACAACCAACTCTGAGATGAATAAGTGACATTTCTTCAGATGAAACAAATATGAAAAGCATAACTTTATTGTCTAAAAATAGATAATCAACAGATGATAAGTTTAAGAAATGGTGGAGATTATTAAAACCGGTGCTTTAGTCTGCAATCCTCACAGCTGGAGGCAGCTCCTCCTGCTCTGCTCTCCTCCATCCAGGACTGCCAGCAGTGCCAGTTGCTGGGTGCATGCTGAACAGGTGATAACAGCATTACTGATACTTAGAGCTCGTGCAAGATGATGAAGTGTTCAGAGCCTTTTCCATGCCTTCATTTATCTTTGCACCAACCCTTGAGGGAGTTAGAAAAGTGCTACTATCTTTATTTTCCAGCCAAGAAACTGAGGGAGCGGGGTACTGAAGTGTAAGTGCAGGCAGCCCCTGGGGAGAGAGGAGGTGCCAGCCCATGGGGACAGTCCAGTCCACAAGAGTGGTGCCCAGCAGTGCCCAGCAGCAGCTCAGGCATCTGGCTTGTCCATGTTTTGCCCTGAAATCATAGAATCATAGAATGGTTTGGGTTGGAAGGATCTTAAAATCATCCAGTTCCAACCTCCCTGCCACAGGCAGCGACACCTTCCGCTAGACAGGTTGTTCAGAGCCCCATCCAGCCTGGCCTTGCACACTGCCAGGGATGGGGCACCCACGGCTTCTCTGGGCAGCCTGTGCCAGTGCCTCACCACCCTCACAGTACAGAATTGCTTCCTAATATCTAATCTAAACCTACTCTCAGTTTGAAGCCACTACGCCTTGTTCTATTGCTACATGCCCTTGTAAAAAGTCCCTCTACAGCTTCCTTGTAGACTCCCTTCAGGTCCTGGAAGACAAAAATGTGTAAGACTTTCTCCTTTTGTAATTCTTTAAAGTGAGGCCTGACTATTTCTGTCCCATGCTCCAGCTCTTAGATAACTAAGTAGGTTTTAAAGACCCAAGCAAGACTTGAGGTGAAAATGTTTAGAGGATGAATTAGGTAAAGGGAATTGGGAAAGGAAGGGAAGGGAAAATGGCAAGGGAAGGAAAGGAAAGGGAGGGGAAGGGAATGGGGAAATAACTATCTCAAGTGCTTGTACATAAAGTCTGAACAAATAAAAAAGACTCCACATACATATACACGGAACTCTTCTGTTTAGTTTTGGGGATCTGTGAGTGTCCAGGCCCTGTCCCTGTGCCCTTTGAGCCTGGCCCAGCAGCAGTTTTTATGCTAATCACTCCAGCAGTGCTCCTCCACTGCAGCACGAAACTGCACATTGTAAGTGATACTGTGCCCACTCCTGCAAAGAACTTGAGGTCTCACAAGGCAAAACAGGTGAAGGAAATACAGTGTTCCTAATTTTGCTTTTTGAAGGCAGTCAGGAAGTTAGAGGACATCTTCCACTTTTATTAAAATCAGTTACCATGCATCTTGCTTCCTTGTGTGTACCTAAACACCCTAATTATATTCCTTTTCTTTTATCAAGAAAAGATTTTTCCCCATGGAAGAACATATGAAGCAATAATTAGCTTTCAAGGTTCGTTAAGTGCTGAGCTTCTGTCAAAAATAATCATATGTCATTTCTTAAAAACAGTTTAACAATAATGAAACTACTTTAGTCCAGCTATTAACTAAATTTTAAACAGCTTTTTAAAAGTTATAAATAACTTAAAGCCAGCCAAGTGACTGCAGAAAATGGGAGCAGAAATCAGAATAAGGCCGTTGTCTTCCACATATCACTGTGGAAGAGTCAAGCTGAAACTGTTAAAATTCACATCCTAAATTCAAGCGTGACAGGCTTCTTCAGTTTCATTGGTTTCTAGTAACTTTAAAAAGGGCTAGCTTTTCTGACTAAGTTATATTTAAAACAACCATCTAATTTCACTTACTTGCCAATCATATTTCATTACAATAAAAAAAAAAAAAGAAGAGAGAGAGAGAAAGACCAAGCTGATAAATACCAATCGGCTGCCCCAATTTTAGAACTTTTGTTACCAATTCCTGTTCAACAGCAAGATTATTTTAGCCCCATTCAGGTGAAATATACCCATCCTCACAAAAACTGGTGTTGCTGTTATTACCTTTACAGTGTTTCTTTTGTACCAATGACTCCTCCTACACAGCAAATACACAGATTGTGTTCACTGTGACACAGAAACAGCACACTTGCAGGAGGCAACACTGGGTCCAGATCTGCTCTGCAATCCTTTGGCAAACCTAGAGTAATTGTTTTTCAGTATCAGTCTTTAACTCTCCTTTTTGTTTCTGGACCCTTAATGTTAATCAGAAATTTTAGTAACCATTAGGTAGCATTTAATTAGTCAGTAGTATAATTAGATGCAGCTGGAGTCAACTGAAGATAGACTAAGCCTTGCACCTGAGACAGCCTGAAAGGTAAAATCGTAGAATCTTAGAATGGTTTGGGTTGGACGTGACATTTAAAGGTCACCTAGTCCCCTGCACTGAGCAGGGACATTTTCAACTAGATCTGGTGGCTCAGATCCTGGTCTAACTTGAACTTGAATTGTTCTATGGATGGGGCATCCACAATTTCTCTGGGTACCTTGTGCCAGTGTTCTGCCATCCTTATTGTAAAAATATTCTTCTTACATCTGGTCTAAATCTGCTCTCTTTTAGTTTAAAACCATTACACCTCATCCCATTGCAACAGACTCTGCTAAAAAGTTTGACCCCATCTTTCTTATAAGCCTCTTTCAGGTACTGGAAGGCCACAATTAGGTCTCCCCAGAGTCTTTTCCAGGCTGAACCAACCCAGTTCTCTCAGCCTTTCCCCATAGGACAGGTGCTCCATCCCTCTGATTATCTTTGTGGCCTCCTCTGGACTCTCTCCAACAGGTCCATGTCCTTCCTGTGCTGGGAGCCCAGAGCTGGATGCAGCTCTCAGGTGGGGTCTCACCAGAGCAGAGCAGAGGGGCAGAATCCCCTCCCTCTCCTGCTGCCCACGGAGCTTTGGATACAGCCCAGGACATGTTTGGCTTTCTGGGCTGCAAGGGCACATGCTGGGCCATGCCCAACCTCTCACCCACCAGCACTCCTGTTGTAGGTAAAATAAAATGGCCCAGGGAAGCCTGGCTCAGCGTTCCCCCTGCAGACGTCCTCTGGTCCGCAGGCTGGGAACGGAGCAGGCTCCCTCTGGGGGAGCGCTGGCGGAGGTGAAGGAAAGAGAGGGGCTCCAGCCATGGGGTTCCAAGGCTTTAATAGGGTCCCGTGACCCGAAAACAACAGAAGGCAACCAAAGACAACAGAAGACCCACGGCCGAAGAGCAGACAAACTGGGGGTACATCACTTATATACGGGGGAGGATCAGCAGGTGGGGTGATGGGGCATAAACCAATGAGGAAGGAATAGGGAGGGACGAAGGAACAGGGGACCAATTGGGTTTGGGGGAGGGATTTTTCCCATCAACGCAGGACCTAAAATGGATGTCGCCCTAGCTGGGGGAAAATTCCTGCTCAGATGTTGGTGGTGTGGTTTTTCTTCTTTTATTTTCTCTTTTACCACACCACCACACACTCCCAAGTCCTTCTCAGCAGGGTTGTTCTCAATGGGTTCTCCCAGTACTCAAGGAATATTATCTTATTATTTACTTCATCCTTTTTTAAAGTAATTCTAGTGATAGATTTTTATATGCCACTTGATTGCTGTGCTGTTGAATTTCTTATTTACAAAACTAATGGATTTTCCTGGTTACTGCTCTATAAAACAAACAAGATGATGTTTTCCTCCTATACATGCTATTACAAAAATTGTTTTTGTCTCAGAGAAGCTTCCAATGCCTCCTTCTGCATTGTAATTGTTGTAACTATAGAGCAGTGACGTTTTCATGAAGGAGCAATTCAATCAGGAATACCTAACTACTCACCCCAGTAACTGAAAAGGTGAAATGAAACAGAACTGAGTTTTCTCTTGATTGGAAGTCATAACAGTATTAAAATGACCAGCAACTGTTATGGCATAATTGAGAACAGGAGTGTAGTAAATGCAGACAAAAGGACTGGAAGTACTCTCCCATGCCCCAGGTCCAAGGGAGGTCACTGGAATGCAGCACAGATGGATTTGGTGTGGAGGCTGCCAGAGGGACCTCCACCTTACACATCCTGTCATCCCAGAGGGAAGCAACACCACCCTTTCTAAACTCCTGTCCATGTAGGCAGTGAATCCATGTGTCCCCAGATGCTCCCAGGCCATCCACGTTCCGGTGCTGGAGTTCAATGCTCAGTCTCAGCCGTGGTAAGGGCCAATTCCCCAGTCAGCTCACAGCTTACTCTGATCAGACACCAGTATAAAGGCATGAAAACACTGCACTAACAACTCTGTTAAGAGCATTTTTATAGAAATGCACTTCTATTAAACGTGTCATTGACCTAATAACAGCTGCAGAGCTTTCCACAAACGTTGTAGGAAACCATCAACAATTCACTTTATTTATTCTATTCTTTCTCCCTGAACTATTTTTTCCAGGATTGATTGGTTGTTTACAACTTGCTGAACATAAGTATTTTAGTGACCAAATAATTTTTCACTAATCTTTAAAACCCACCATGCTGTGAATTTTTCTGGTTTTCCGTAAGATCTTCAGACCAAGTTAAAGGAGAAGATCCTGCCTTGGAACCTCACCTGGACATCACCAGATGGCTCTGGGACATCACCTGATGGTTTTACAAAAAGGAATTTTCCCTAGAGAAAAAGGATAGGAATCATTCAGTTGTGCAGCCAACCTACTTCCTGGCATATTATTAAATAATTTATTATCATGAGTAAAAGCAAGTAGCAGGAAGGGAAATTTTAACTCAGTTGTAGGAACAGAGACTATTTCAGCAGAGGAGGGGACGTATTTTTCATTCATGCCCTGGACATGGAATATTGAAAAAATTATTCAAAATCATACTCATTTGAGAAGCATCAGTTCGCAAATTCTACAGTGCCAGCTCAGGTCTGACAGAGCCATTGGTGGTGCTCAGCTCTGCCCAACTGTGCTCTGCTTCCTTTTAAGCTGTCTGATACCTCTTCACTCTTTGCAAAGGCTGTGGGCAAGAGGCTGAGCACCAGCAATGGTTGGTGGTTGGACTGGACAGACTTTGGCACCCTGGCAGACACTTGGGACCTGAATTTGCATTGCACAACAGGGCTTTGTCTCCTTCAAACTTCCAGGCTCTTCAGCTTTCACTTGGGATTACGACTGCAAGCAACATCAGTCCTCAGGCAGGAACAGGCAGAAGAAAATTCTCTTTTTCTATTAAGTTTACAGGAAAGTAATCTTTTTACCTTCTGCATTTAGCATCATAGAGGCTGCAGAAGTGAACAGTTTCACAAAAGACATTTTCTGGCACTGTGATTTTGACTTCAGAGCTCACTTGGCACTTGATGTCTGCGTGTGATTTGCAGCTTCAGATGTACTTAAAAAGGAATGAGATTTATAATAATTGGTACAGAGGCATTTTTGTCTCTACTGAGATGTTCTTGCTTGGCAGCTGAGCTGGTTGCCCGGGCACACCTACGTGAGGAGACATTAACAAACTGCTGCTTCATCACCTTTATGAAGACTATGGGCAGCAATGTGGCCATTCCCAGCCAAGCAAGTTCTTCCTTTTTCCATATTCACATGATACTTTCTAAATTCAGAAAATATTTAGTTCATAGTCCATTATGAATATCCTAGAAGGTCAAATCATGAAATATTTACGTGTATCTTGAAGGTGCTGATGTATGGTACTGATTTTAACTGGTCCAACCCTACTGAAGTCTTGGGAAACAAACTCATTTTTGTCATTGGGGCTTCATCTTGTCACCAAGGCATTATTTTTCTGCCTCATGATCTGCCAGCTAAGGAAAGAAAAATATTGTGCACATAGTCCCTGCCAAATGACTCCTCAGCTCACTGCTGGATCCTGTCCCTCTGTTCTCCACACCGTGTGACTGGCATTTCAGTCCAGGGCTCTCCTTTTGGGAGAGTTTCTACATTTCCTAATACCACATGAAACAGAGCCAGGGATGGTTTGGGTTCACAGTGACTGAGCCCACACGTTATTTTCCCATACTGTCCTGGCAGGTCTCAGAAATTCACACACCCGAAATATCAGGCTGTGACACTCACGGCACCAAATCCTCTCTGTGTCACAGCATGAACCACTCCACTTTCCCAGGCTATGGCAACACCCTCACATTTTTTCAAGTTATTGAAGTTAAAAGTCACAGAAAGCCACAGCAATGTGTAACCCTGCCCAGAGAAGACCCAGGGTGGGTTCTCTGCTCTGTGGATAGGGTCATTTGCTGTGTGAGGGGCTGGTGTGCAAGGTAAACAGTTGTTGAATGATGATGCTTCTTCCTTAGCTTTTAAAGGATCATATAATTACCCAGGACACTCTGATAAATGGAGACCCAGTTTATTCTACAACTCCTTAAAGTGGGATGTTTTTAAAAGAACAAACATATTGTGTATCTTAGTGACAACAAGAAGTCAGACGCTCAGTGGAAAATAATTTCAAATTACCTGCAAGAGCTCTAGAATTAAATGGGCAAGTGTGTTAAGCACAGCTTTGAAACTGATTCTCAGTTATTTGATTCATAAGCATAACAAGAGGAAAAGAAACCCAAGAGGAGAAAATAGCAGAAGCTTGGACGAGGAGTACAGTATAATGCAAACCAAAAATACTTAATTTTAACTTATAATTAAGAGATGTACTTTAAAACTATACTATAGACAGTGCTCTTTATTAAAAAAAAATAGAAGCTGGAAAGAAGTGGTTGCTGAATCATGCTGGCTTTGTTGGCTGCTCAGAAATCCTGTTGGTTGCTGAACACCACGAGGAGCTTACCAGGCACCTCGGAAGTGTGAAGGAGGATTATTGCTGTAATTGCACAGCACAGGCAGAGCACAGCTCCAAAGAGACTTTGGGCCTCTTGAGACTTTATCATCATCATCTGCAATTCCAGAGCCCGGAATCAGAGGCTGAATGAGGTGATTAATCCTGAGTCTGGAAATAGTTGGGCTGTATCACATATGCTTGCTCAGTTCTTATCCTTCTCTATTTATTTTTGTATGAGTAAATCTCTGTGCAGAGCTTTGCCCTAAGCATAGATCTAGGGATGTTTTCATGTCAGATTGCATTTTATACAGAAAATATATTCCTAAACTCCACTATTGCACAGAATAAAGAGTGAAGCAGTGGGTCTGCACTTCTAAATCCCAGGTGAACAGAGGAAGAATTTAATTTCCTTGTAAATCTTACAAATAAGTCAGTCTCACGAAGTCTTGAAGACAGATGTATGTATTTAGGTAATTGAGGCAATATAGGCTTGAGGCAATCAGTTCTTGATCTCTTAGGCCTGTTTCAGGCAATTTAGATTTTTAACTTATTTTTCAAGATACATTTGCGCTGGAAAGTGCATTGGGTGTGCGGTCTGTGTGCCACCATTCCCATTTATGAAATGAGAGTCTGCAGACCTCAAGACCTGCTCTGCAAAGAAAGAGAGTCACCCCATGCTGTGCTGGTGCTTTCGGTTTTAATTTGGTACAGAAAGAAGGCACATGAATAATAAACTAAATTTTCCATCTGCACATGAAATACTCGTGCTCTTCGGCCTATTGCACACAGTTGGCCAATATTCAGAAAAGTGTAGTAAATTAGTAGCTCCTAACACTGGAGATGTTATCAAGGAGTTAAATCCCCTTAAACAGTGACATCTCTTTGTATTCATGTATCTCAGGCATTTGGAACTCTGGTTAGGGATGTACCTAACAAGCAGGACGATGACCCCAAGCAGTTCACAGTGGTGTATCCACACTGTTATGACCCTGGATCTTCTCAGTGGTACTAATTTCTGGAAGTAATCATTAATTTCCTGTAGATTTTTGTGCTCAAAAATCCCATAAATCAAATTTGGGTTTTCTACTCTATACATGCCACATTGTGCTGTACAGTGGTTACCTGTTCTGAAGAGACACATGATGGACACAAGTCAGGCTGTTGATGCAAATATCTAATCCCGCAGCCATTTTCATCACTGTTTGTGAAGCATAAAGCTGGACCAGTTAAATTTCACACATCCTGAATTTTCATCCTGTTCCTACCCATAACTGCCCAAGTTTGGCCTTACCATCTGACAGCTGTGTCAGTGTTCAGGTCTGCACACAAGAGCTGTCGAGTCACCTGCACAGATCCCTTCTTCCAAGGAGTTTAACTGATGTAGCCATCTACTCTTGAAAGGATGGCAACTTCATGGCAACTTTTTCCCCTCACACAGCTAGCATCCAAGTATATCTCTGTAATTCATGGTGTCTGATCCCTACCAATGTCCTGACTCTCGCTGATCCGAAGGTGAAAGAGGCAGAGATCACTAGCTTAGTACCAAACTTTTTTCTTCCAAACGTCTTCTCAAAAGTCTCAACAACATTTTGTCTCTGCTTAACAAACACTAAGATTTACAGCTGTTTCCAAAAGGAATTTCAGAACAGTTTATTGATTTTACTGGGTACTCACCAGTGATCACTTCACCTCTTAGCAGAGCATACCCATTTCTACGAAAATACAGGAGCTCACATTATATACAACAAAACAATTTGAAATAGGAAATAGACTGTACCCAGTTGAAATTATAAAGATATTTAGTCAGGAAGAATGTAATTACCTAAGATGAAATTTGGCCAGGAGATGAAAGCTAATCTTATTCTACCCAGTGGCTACTTAACCTCATATCTTTATAGAGACATATAGAGAGATATGAAAATTTTATGAAAAATAGCTTATTATTCCCATATCTCCCAGCATACACACATACACACACAAAAAAATTTATTCTTTAATATAAGGATTTGCTCTTATTTATGGCAAAATTGCTTTGTAATGTAAGATCAAGAAAGTTGCAAATATAAAATATATGGCAGATACACCATTGAAGACTGCAGAGGCTGAAGAAGGAGCAAAATGCAGGAGATAATGCAGCACTGAGCTGCAGTCTGGTTTAGCTGTCAGTCACTGAATCCTCTGCTAGAAAAAAGACATCGGCTCTTTACCCTCTCCTCATTTCCACAAGCATCTTTCTGCACCTCCTGGCCCCTTGAATTTTCACAGGCACTCTCACAAAGCAGTGGAGTTTACCAGCTTACAACTACCCTCCTATGTACGAGTTACCACTTGGCAGGAAAAGGGACTCTAACCATGGCCATGGGCATCCTCCTGTTAATGCAGCTAAGGCTCGCACCAAACCTTCTTCTATTTCCTCTGCGTTTAGAGCATTGCTTCCCATTGCACTTTCCCAAATGACTTAGGACTTTTTTGGATTTTGCTCCTCTCTACAGCAGTGAGTCCCTCAGTTACTCTACAGCACAGGATAACAATATGTGCTTTGTTGTTAAAATGCAGTTCTAGCAATTACCCTTTCTTTTTTAAAGTTTGCTGCAGTACTAGTTCAACTGAGTTTTTAGAAAAGAATGTCCTTTTGTAATAGTGAAATAAATTTGTACAGGAAAACTCTTATATACGAGCAACTGTATTTATTCTATATTCCTGACTTCACAGCAGCCAGAATTAGGATGAAGAAAAGGACTAGACATCATATAAAACCATTTCCAGCCACATCTAATATCACCTATCTTCTATTGTTGCATGGAAAAGCAGAAGTAGAAACATTCAAAGAGAGTCTGAAATTTGAATAACAAATTGATTTTTCCTCAGATACTAATGGTTACAACAAGGAATAGTGAGAGAATACCTAAGTGTTATACAGCGTTACCTACGGCAACTGAGTGACTAAGATGCTTATTGTTATGTTAAGTAATCAAAAGTAGCTGCAGTCTTAAAAGAGTGGCAGATCAACCCTATTTAGGCATACTTTTTAAAATGGGTGTTCATCAGCTGTTTTCTTGTAGGAGGAATCAATTAGTAGCACCAAATTGTAGCACTGAGTAGTACATCAGCAAAAATAGATGAAGCGATCACAGCATCAGCAACTGTCATCTTCTCCCTGGAGAAACAAAGGCAGGTTTTAGCATCTTCATGGGCTGCAAGGGACAGTATGGAAAGGAGTGATAAGTGTATTTTTCTATATGTCTCTTAGCCTTTTTGTAGTTACACAGGAGAACTGAAATCTGATAGTAAATTGTATAAGCACCACTGGTTTTCCCACCAATTACTGCGTTAAAGTTTTCTGCAGTGCAATCAGAGAATTGTCAAAGAAGCTTTGATTACTCAGTAAACTATATATTTAGCATGTCATTAGTAAAACCCTGGTTAATTAAGGTGACGCCTCTTCCTCTCTTGACCTGACACCAATAGCTGTCTAAAGCCTTTACAGGTTTGAGCAGGCACTGCCATAAGACCTTCCTTGTGTTATTGTGCTGCTGCTGCTGCACGGTGCAGGAACTTTGACCCGCAAGGGGGAAGAGAATGGCACCCCAGGAGCCATCTCACACACCCAAATACCAACAGCTGCCCCAGGGAGAGGAGCACACAACTCTACCAGAAACTGCTCTTGACCTCTGAGAGGCTTTGTGCGAGGACCACCCCTGACATTGTGGGGTTACAAGAGTGGGCTGTAGGCAGCCTTGGCCTCATGGCTTGCGGCTGAGTCCCTGGGAGGAGGGAAGGCCAGCATTGAATGCAGGTGTGGTGATTCCTATAACATGAAGCACATGAGTAGCCCAAGGGATGCTGGGTACAAAGGGCTGTGCTGTAGGATCACAGAGCAGCAGATACTGAGCTGAGCTGGAGCTGACTGGGTGGCTGCTGAGCTGCTGCCTGTGGATGTCTGCCACTGCTTGCTGATGTCTGCCTCTGCCTGCCACCCTGCTCTATGCTGGGCTCTTTGGACTCCTACATCTGGTGCCTGTGTTTGCATGTATTGTGGCGATAACTGGCTGAGCCTTAGAAGCTCTTGAAAGCCTCCAGCAGCAGGAGCCTCACGGACTGCAATCCACTTGGGGGAAGTGGAAAAGCCGGCCGGCGCGTAATCCCTGGGCGGGGGTGTGCCCAGGAGAGCCGTGAGTAGCCTACACATGTAAGTCCAGGATTGGGCTGCCTTGGGTGACCCTGCCTCTGGGAAGGACGGTGAGCCGCTGTAGCTCTTGCCCAAGCAAGTCTGGGATTGGACTGCTTTATGGGTGACCGTGCCTCTGAGAGGGATGGTGAGCCGCTGTGGCTCTTGCCCATAAGGTCGGTGAGCCGCTGTAGCTCTTCCCCTGCGTGATTACTGCAGATGGTGCCGCAATGTTATACTGCAAAGTGTGTTGGCCTGGTGTAAGGCAATATCTGGAACTGTGTTGCACCAGAGTACGCCGACATGACATGACAGTCACTGGACACAGAGAAAGGACTATAGGTGTGTAAGGTGATAACATGCCCTCATATCTGTTATTTACTTGAACTTAGCTATCTGTTCTGTGTTACATTCAGCCAGAGGTGAGCAGCAGAGCAGTGACAGGACAGACCATGTTCTCCAGTCATCTTACTGCACATGGCAAAGGTAGGGAGGGGGAAGGTTTTCCTTATGCGTCACTTAATCCTATTGAAGGCCTACTCAGCACAGGTGAACCAGTGAACGTGAAATTAAGATTTTAATTTGGTAATTAATTAAAGTATTAGCTCATGATTTTCCATGCCAGGTATTAAATTGTCAGTCTTTGATGCACAAAGGTGCTGTTGAAGTGCAAACCTGTTGCTGGATAGACTGAGAAAGGCTTAAGTCTTGTTATTAATAAGAATTATAACATGAACCTGGCTTTTTTTCTGGGAAGGTTTTGGCACTACAAGTTCACATGGCCTGTAAGCTCCTTAGACAACTTCCGAAGTATGTGGTTTGGAAATCATCTGTCGTATAACTACCTGTGTTTTCAGAGGGGAATGGCAGGTTTTTACTGGCTCTTACTGGATACCTAGGCATGGTGGTAATGAGACAGACTGGAGTGCAGCAGTGCCTCTGATAAAATCATATTCTCCTCACAGGTCTCTGGATTCAGGGAAGACCTCCATGGAGAATTAGACCGTGAGCTGCTGGGATGGGCACAGGAGAAACATACCAAAGGCTAAGCTTGATGCAGGTGTTCCCCAATTTACCTATGCAGCAATGCATATCTGTATGAGCTCTTCCCCATGCTAATGTAAGGTAGATTATCTTTGTTTTATGGAAGGGCAAATAATCTCACATTTATCATGAGACAAGACTGTAACAAGGGCAGCTACTGAAAAAAAAAAATCTACTTTTATAAATGTTTATCCTGTTACTGAAAATGCTGCAATGCTAGTACAGGCAGCAAAAGATAATGGAATATTTGTATTGTGTTTATCTAGCACAAACAAAATTGGTAAAGCAAACTTGTGCCAGGAAGATGGCTTTGTTTTGATAAATTACCCACAGAAGCCTTGTTCTTTAAGGGTTGGCTGATCAATCAAGGCTTTCTGTGGTTTTTTTTTTTACAATATCCACTGTGCACAGATACCTGCACAGTCACGTAAGAAGTACCTCAATAGCCAAAACATGCTTGCTCTTTTATGTTACTACTTTTCACAGACTCTTTCCCCAAATCCTCCATAACAATTTAGAGCAATAATTGCTCTAACAGCAGTCTTCTTTATTACCAGCTTTGCATTTTGTAATTTGTAATTAATTTGTAATTAATTTGCTATTGGTTCACAGCAGCACAGGTGGCGGCCAGCTCTGTTCCCCAAGCTCCGTTCAAAGAGCAAGGCTGCAGTTCAGAGCCTCGTCGCTTCCCTGGCAGGGGATCTCTGGGCACAGGGACCTCCACTGGGCTCTGCAGAGGCCTGGGATGTGTAACCACTTGAGGGATGAAGTCAGAGCTGGCAGGGGAACGTAGAGGGGCATATTCATAGCACCTTATAAGTACCTAAGTTAAGTGGTATGTGTACCGTGGCATCTAAGTTCAAGAGAATGTAAGAAATTGAGAGGATTTGCCCTGAGGGTTCAGCTCCTGGCTCCCTGCAGATGCCGTGGGAAGAAAGTGTTGTGATCCCTAAATCAGGCTGTTGTCAGCTCTGTGGCAGCCTGAGCTGTCCGTGCTCCCTTGAGCTCAGGCACTGAAGCAGTGGCAGCCTCAGAGAGCTGCCTGCAGATGGAAAGGTGTCTGTGTTCAGGCCCAGAGCTCTCCAAATCTTCTTTCTCTTTGCTTTAATCCTGTTTGTGAACTAGGAGCCTGAACTTTGCTGGTGTGGATGTATTTATAACTCATGAGACAAAATTTGAGGTGTCCCTGCATGGAAGCTTGCATGAAGGAAACCCCCTAAATTCTTGGAAGGTGACAGATAAATAGCAGCCCAAACTATCTTTTATTCTTTAAACAGAAGACAGCTGCCAGGAGGAAAAGCTGACATCCTGGAGGCTGCAAATCACAAGCAGATGTGGTTCTTCATGAATTGTCGACTGGATCAACCTCTTTTGCTCATCTTTTAAGTGCCAGTAGTGCCTTTGTAACCCAGACAACCTAGGAAATATACTTCTCATAGCAAACAACTGGGAAAATTTATCCAAATTAACTATAAGTCTCCGGTTGAGGTTTTGTTTTTTGACTACTGCTTTATCACACACAGCACAATGGATTATAAATAGGATGTGGTGAAACAGTATATTCATCTAGGGACTGTGCCATTCAGGCCTGAATAGTTTATCCTACTGAATTTGTGCTGTGATTTGTATTGTCAAGACTGGATCAGAAATATGGGTCATGGTATGTAAAGCACAGTCTGCTTTAGAGTTACTGGAAGGTTGCATTTCTTGTGAGACTCTCCAAAGGGCAGAAATTAGAAGTACAGTCTTATTAATATTGGTAACTGTACTTACAAAATTTGGAAATATAAATGTATGTACGGTACATGCAAAGTATAAACAGGCTGAAAAACAACTATAAATACTGTAAATCCTGTTGTGGATTCCCAACTCCTTTGAATTATCTCCCTGGCCATTTATAGCCATCCTTGCACTTCCTGCTTCTATAAGCAGCCTCTTTGTAAAAAGGAAATGGTATGAATCTCAGACAATAAGGCAATAACCTTGTGACTTCATTTATTTGAAAAATATTAAAGCAAATTAATTCTGTGTGCATGTTATCAATGTTGTGTTCTGGATGCTATGCTTGTCCTGTAGTAAATGTTCTGCAGGATTGAGAAGGATTTTTCAAGAGTAGAAACATAATTTTTTGATCAGGTGAAGGATTTTCAGAGGGCTAAAGTTTCACTAAACCAGATAGGTTACCTGCTGTTTCTCCTGAGCTGGGGTGGAAAGCACACAGCATGGATGGCATGATGTTTTTCTGTCTCACTGGGCAGTGCTTTGTGCATTTACTGTACAGAATCCCTCTACAGGATGCTGGCAGAGTCAGCCAGTGCCCCATTCTCATCCAAGTCCTGACAGTCACAGATATTTGTGTGTGACAAGTGAACTTGTTAAGCTTAGAAATAACATTACATTTTTGATGTAGTAAGTACTAAAATGATTAACAGTACCAAAAAAAATTTTCCCCTTCAGGAAGATAATTTCTAATCAGCAAATATTTTTTGGATTTGCTTTACTGCATCTTCCCCTGAAGGAAGAGACCTAAAGGGCAAAAACTGTATAAATTCTTACATGAAAACACCCTCACTATTGCCTTAAAGGAAGAGTAATGGCAAACAGACTGTGACTACTCATTTCTAAAATCTAGATATTTCTTGAATACAAGTAGGGATTTAAGACTTGGGATTTAAGTCTGTTATCCTGTACCAATCACCCATCTCAAATACTGCCACTGTATCCAGTAGGAATTTCCCAGACTTGCTCTGGGTTAGTTATAGTCAGAATCTCCTCTACAATAACTCCAACTTCTTTAAGCCTCTATTAGTTTTTTAGAAATGGTTTGAATTTGAGAAATTGCTATTTGCAACCAGTGCATCTCTCAGTTTCCCCTGAGGAAATGCTGAAATGTGCTCATGTGGGAACTATCTGTGCTTTGTTGGCTTGTGAATTTTGTACAGGAGTTTATATTGCCTGTGTAAGCTAAAGGAGTTACACACATCCTGCAATTTGCAGGATTGGGTCCTTAAACTGCATTCTTTTCCATACTTGTCATCTACAGAGAAACAGTGCTGCAAGGAACCTGAGATTTTCCTGAGTATTTAAGTCAAGTTTAGGGAAGAGAAAGATACTAAAATAAGTAACTATGTGTTATAACCAAACTTTCATTTCATTTTCCTTTTTCAAAACCAAATATTTATTTTTGACAAATCAAATTTATTAGCATTCAGGAAGAAAAAAAACCAAACATTAAGCATGTCCACTTTTTTTTTTTTTACTACAGGGTACTGGAACCTATTTAGCTAACTCTTCCTTCCCGGATGTCTGGTCCTGAGCCACATCCAGTCCCTTGGATGTCTCTGCACCTGAACCCCTTGGCTGCAGGGACAATTTGCATGGGCACGTTTGTTGGCTGTGGATGGCACGTGGGGAACTCTACTTCCCACACTGGTAATGTTGTTCCTGCTCCCTAAGAATGGGTTGGGGGTACTCCCTGACAGCTGTGGCAGAGACCTATAGCGATTCAGTTCCAACCATTGCACCCCTAAACTCGTTCTTTAACTATCTTCACCAGATTTCCTAAAGATTTTTGGCATTGGTTCAGTACTCCCATGATGCTCTCATCTACAGCAATAGCATATTTACTTTTGTCTCCTTGTACCCAATGCTGTGTTTACAAAACACCATGAAATTTCCAGGTAAAACTGAATCTTGGGTGCAATTTCAAATAAAAAGCATGAAGGACAGATGAAATTCTAACATAAAAGCAAATGATTAAGAAAGAACTACTGGCACTGAGGATTCTTTTAAACCATACATAGTCAGATTAATTAGTCAGTGTTAGTTTCTACTGCAAATTTATGCAATGCCTTGATCATTGAACTTCACTGATAATTACTTACTTGCATCCTCATAAAAAAGAGGAGATAAATGGTGGTTGATGAAAGGCTCTGATTTATTGTTCCTGCAGAAATAAAAACAAACTTTACTTTTATATGGAATGGTCACACAGAGAATTTCTATTTTCTTACTTTGAAAATGGGATTGTTATTAACTGAAAGGGATTATTTAACATAAAATAAGAAGTAAAATGTTCTCTCGCACTGGGATCAAACTACTCATTATTGCTTTGATATATTTTTTTAATAAAATGAAAAGGACTCATTCTCTTCAAGATGACTTTAAAGTAGACTTTACAGAATATAAGAGAAGAAAAATCCTGGTTCCTTCCTTCCTGGTTGATAGCCTATTATATTGAATAGGAATATTTTATTGACTTTCTTGGATTTAAGACTTACTGAATGGTTGAAGGGAAGGAGAGGAATCTCAGTTTTACTGCATGTTTCTCAGATGCCCTCCAGTTGCAGACCCTGCTGGGTGTTGATTATGAATCTCTAGGAAATCATAAACTCAATGCACATTTTGGGGAACAGGAGAACATTTCTGCATGTTTCTTTGGGAACTCATTTACCATTTGTGATACAGGAGAGCCCAGGAGCTGTGCCTGGCTGTCTGTGACACAAGGCATTTACATGGTAAAAAAAAATGAGCCTTTAGTCTTTTCTCCAGAGAATTACATTTCATGTTTAACAGCAGTAGTGAAACAAAACAAACAAAGCGGGATTGAAAGAGGCAACTCCTCCAGGCATGTTTTGCTCAGCATATTGTGTATAAATGTGATGAACAGATTAGAAGTGGTAGCATATTTGCTTCCAGCTTACTTGTTAATTTGTGCTGTAGCCTTCTGTGTGGCAAGTTAATTTTTAAGGCTTGGTCATGAGCCATTTATTTAGTCAAGTTCTCTTTGTTTTCCTTTCTTAATTGTGCATTTCTAGTTTTGGACTCTGAACACACAATCACGGTGTTCCTTTTTCCTCCTGTTTTAGATTAAAGAGAGAAAGGGTCCATTTTAAAATCTTTTCAATGGCTGAATTGAGAACAGCGTATTTTCAGCAAGCGCTCCTTCTCCTCCAATCTCCTGGTTTAAATGTTCAATAGCATATTACTGCTGTTTGTATGCCAAACCTCTCATTATGTTGCCCCAAATAATCACCATCACTGGAGATGGTGACGAAAAAAACCTCATCCTTTTGCCAAGGATTTTATAAGTCTTGAATCCTCCTGGGAGGGAGACAGACAGAATATGGAGCCAGGGAAGAAAATGTCTTCAAGTAATTTTTGGTAATAGGTTTTGTCATTTTCAATTTTTTTTCTCAATGATAATCCTTTAAATATATTGACAAAATGGAGCATCTTGTTTGTCAATTAATGTAGAGTGCTTTACAAAAGATGTTATGACATTTGGCTCACCCTGTAGACATCAATATGACAGTCTCATTAATAGTTCAATGATATTTTTTTTTTCCTCATGTTTTTACCATGAGGACAAGTATGGAGTCACCATTTTTTCTGTGGTATGTATTTGCCTTCTTCCCATGCAGTATTCATCTACCCTCTCATGACTTAGTTCAAAACACTGCTTTGGATTTCTGTTTGCTGCAGAGAGTCATAAATATGGATTTATGTAACCTAGTGTATTTAATGAAACCAGTGCTCATTACACTGGAAGTGAATTGTTAACTGCCTTTTCTGAAAATAGGTTTAAAATAAGGGCCTCAGTTAACAGCTGGCTTCAAGTCTCTCATTTTTGGGGTAGAATGAATCAATAAGAGATGGATACTACTCAATGTGCTCTGCACATCCTACCAGCAAATATGAATATTCAGTATCACTATGAATTTTTAGACAACAAGGAGCAGAAAATTCACCCTTAATATGACCTTCTCTGCTGCAGAGGAGCTTTCACAGAAGAGTCAACCAGAAGAACTTAGTTTTCTCTTCCTGTGAAGGGCTGTGTGAGACAAATGCCTCAAACAGCAGGAGATACCTGTGTGTCTGCCAGTCCTCATGGAGATGGGCAATGCTGTGCATTGCAGAGGAGACAGAGCACTTTGCTTAGGAATTTTGGAAAAGAAATCACTGGGATGATCTGATATAGATAAACATGGTAGGAATTACCACTATTTAAAAATAACAATAATAGTCAAATGTGTATATGCCTAGGCAAAAAGGCTTGGATGCCATTAGATTTAGTCTTGAATTGTTTATATATCCTACCAAATGAACCTCACCTCCCATTTAATGCAATAGAACTTAAGCAGTAATTCTGGAAAATAGTTAACTGGCAGAGACAGGTGGATTTAAGTCCGTGTTTACTGTTCTGTAGTAGAGTTGAAAACACTTAACTTTATTAGCACAAGAATAATGTGATTTGAGATAAACCTAAGACAAGATGCCAAGAAAACTGTGCAAGACCTATTTTAGTGCTGGGATCAGTACACACAAAATCTCTTTCCTTAATATTTTCTTTAACTGCAAGATCTGCATTTGACAGTTAAATGCTGTAATTTTGTAAGACTTACTAGAATGCTTTATTTTCCTCTTTTCATAGAAATCCCTGCTCTCTGATCCCATTCCTTGAGGAATTCTAGGTCTATTACAGTGCTGCAATGGCCATTGCTAACTGTGCTTCAAATGCGCTGTCCCTGAGATGCTTCCAAACTTGGCAGTGAAAGGAGCCATTCCCAGATCCTTCTGCTGATAAAAAACTTGGTCTGACAAAGACCTTCTTCTCTATCTGACCTGTTTGGGACCAGACCTGTGAACTGAAAAAGTGCATGAAAACATGTGAGCTCACAGTAGCCTGAGTTCCTCCTCACCACTGCATAAGGAGAGGAAGTTTGTGAGCTCCAGGTTTACGGGGGGACTAAAAGGGCTGCTACAGGGTGCAGCCCTCGCCAGTTTGGGCAAAGTGGTAGTGAGGAACCATCACACTCTGCTGGTCCTGCCTGCAGGGTGGCAGTCTCTGAGCAACTGCAAACCCCTACAGCTGCTCTTTAATTCTCTCATTTAATCCTCTCACCCTTGTTCCCAACTAAGGTATGCAGGAAAAAAACACTAGAAGAAAAAGTCATAATAACAGAAATTTTTTTGTTTGGTTGGGGTTTTTTTTGGATTTGTTGGTTTTTTTGTTTGTTTTCTTGGTTTGCCTTTTTTGTTGTTGGTTTTTTTTGTTGTTGTTGTTGTTGTTTTTTTTTTTTTCTATGTGCTCTGTCTTCACATGGAAGTTAAACCAACAGGCTCAAGCGCTGCACAAGAGAGAAGCAAGAACAGGTCTCTGTGATTCCATGGGGTAATTTCTGTCTATGTTTACTTGAGCATGGGAAAAATCACTCACAAAGAGATGAATTCATGCCCACAAATAATATAAGAGAAACGCAGATAAAGAAATATACGTTTTGGGCAAGGAGGTGGTGGATGTTTAAAAACAAAATCCACTCCCCCATGAAAAAACCTGGCATTACTTCACAGCAGATCTGAGCTTTGAATCTGATGCTAGCATCTCCCGTGGTTCAAACTGAACTCTGGCCCATCTGACCCATACAGACACTTGACGTTATCCTGATTGAGAATGGAGCCATATCAAAGCATTGGCATTTACATCATTAACTGGATGTAGTAAGCAGAAGTCTGGATTCACAATTCACTGATCTGGAACTTGTAAAAAGCTGATGGCCCTAAAGGCAGGCTGGTGATTTCAAGCTGTCTTTGAGAGGCAGAAGCTCCCCATGGGGCTTATTTCCTGATCCACTGAGGTCCCCACAGATGGTTCATTGCTGTTTCACCCCCTGCGAGGAGGTAACACCCTGCTCTTCCTTGGGACAGCACTGAAACCCACAGCCCCAGGTTCTCCTAGCAGACTCAATCACAGCTCCATAAGCACTGACATAATCAGTTGTATTGCTCAAAGACTGAAATTGTTCCAGCCTATTTTTTTCTCTACACTAAAAGCATATCTAAATTAATGTTATTTGGCACAAACAGTAGTTGAACTAATTTCTTGCTCTCTCACAGCCTTCTTTGTGGTGCAGCTTAGCACTCCGTGCTGTCTGCTGCGGCTGCTTCCTCATCAGACTGCTCAGTGGAAAAAGAAAATGCTACAATCAAAGTCATCCTAGTGGAAATAGCAGTTTCCTCGAGTCTTCACCTACAAGGAGAAGCTAAACGTTTCAAGCATTTGTGCGTTGCTTTTCCACATGCAGCCTTAGACTGTAAGGGTTATAAAGGAGAAAATGAATTTTTCTTTCTACAGCATAAAGTTTGAGAAGGATACAACTATCCAATACTGAAATTACCTCAGGGAAAAAATCTCTATTTTTTATATAAAACATTAAATAATAATTGAAGGCTAATGAACTTTCTTATCAGAAGGGACTATTTAGCTTGACTTTTTTGTTGGTGGACTAGTAGAGTCAGTTCAAAATAACTCATGCCAAAATCTCTTGAAGTCAATGCCACCCCTCTTTTTCTTCAATACTTAGCAGGTCCCCTGGACCACCTCTTAAGTGAAATTTTTTAAACTTGAATTTGAATGTACCTCATATTTCTTGGTCAAACACCCCTTTCAGATGGACAATACAATCGTGTGTGTGTGTATATACATAAAAATATAAATAAATAATATATATATACACACCCAAAAATGATGGCAGGTTCGTTCCACACGTTAGGCACAAATAAGACTGTGAAATGCTTCTCTGCAACCCAGTAAAATAGCAGGAAGGCAGAAAAAACTTATCCTGATTCTGTGGATGTTATAATTGTGAACTGTTTTACTGAATGTGAGGTTATGTTTGAGGGTGTCTCTGATTTGAGTTGAATCTTTAGCTTACCTGTAAATGCAGTCATTTGTAATTAAAATCTTCACTGTATCCAGCCCCAGATGGATTTCTTGGTTGATGCATGTGATAGGAGTCATCTTCTTTCATCCCTATGTGTCTGTAGACTACACAGGCATGATTTGGATTTGCTGTTTGCTGTCTCAGAACATCCCTACCAAAGCTTCAGCAAGCCTGGCTTGTTTCCAAAAAACATCCTTTGTGAGAATTGAAAGAGAATGTTTGGAACACTTTATAACAAAAGCAAACAAAATACAGCAGAAATAATTTTTGATCTCAACAAGAGCTGAAAATGAAAATAAATAAAGACTAAGTGCTGCTTACTGAAATTTCTCTGCAGTGTGCACAGAGCAGAAAATAAAATAATTTTGTTGGTTCTATTATCATTCTTGAAAGCACAACACAAAGCAATGCTGATATGGTACAGGTCCATCTGCCAGCTGGGGAAGAAGAAAAGAAAAAGCAATTAAGAACATTATAAATTTGGTTTGTTGCTCTGGGCTGGAAAGATCCAGTTAAGCATGCTGTGATTCTGAACAGAGAAGTACAGGAGACAAGCCAAGACAGAATTTCTCTTGATATTATCACTTGACCTGTTTCCATTGCCTTCCACAGCTCTCCCAGCCAAGGATATATCCACGGCCAAATCACCTCTGACTCTAAAAGCTAAAATCTGACAGCCCGTGTATAAATCCACACTCCTGAGGATGTGTGGGCTAAATACCAGCCTGGACAACTTACTCTTGCAGTCAGATCCTGTGAAAGAGCACCATTCTGCACACCTCACTGAAGACACCCAGCCCTGATTTCCAGAGCATGGAACTAGGTGACCATTCCAACTTCTCCTACTCCTTCTACCATCCTCTCCTTGACACATATTTGCTTGATGTGTGAAACCAAGGAGTAAAATAACTCTTGCTCTGTATAGACAGTGAGAAAATCATACCTCTTCCAGGAAGAAGGCTCAGAATTAATTGTCTTGCAAATGACCTTGTGTGTTTTGCATGTTTGCCACACACCAATTAACCAGCATTGGCTTTGTGTTTGGGGACAACACAGGCAAAGAACTGCTTTCATTGCACCTTTTGCACTCTTGTTTTGGTAATCTCAGTGTCCTTTCTTGGTGATTCTGCACAGCACTGCACTGGTATGCACGTAAAACAGCAATGGGAAATGAGTCTATGAGAAATGAATCTAGACCACATTACTCTTAAGTAAGCGCATCAGGCAGCTGGTACAGGTCCAGCCAGACACAGCTTCCTTGAAACCAAACCTTATCTTTATGTGTCACTGTAATCTGGAGGAAATGAACACAAGAGATCTCTAAAGTTACATCTGCTTTACAGCATCTGTCCTTGCAAACTGATGATGCAGAATAACCCATTTCTCTGGGTCTCTTTCTGGTTCCACTGTTCCCAGAGCTACCGTGACACGGTGCCCTCTGTGCGTCTGTGAAGAACAGCCCATAAATCTGCTACCACTGCCTTAAAATCATTGCTTTGCCATGTGTAGGTCACCCCTGAGCCTGCACTAATTGTTCTGAACTGCAGTTATTTTTGTAGGCAGCATGACTTGTTCTTCCCTCCCGTTCACATCTGGCACCTGCTCGGTGTGCAGCCAGAGGCTCGCACACGGACAGCTCCCAGTGCCAGGGAGCGGATCCGCCACCTCTGCCAAGCTACCAGCAGGAACAGTTGTGCCACTGCTGGGTCACAGCTTTGGGCAGGAGCAAAGAAGTCACCTGTTTGCATTTAAATAGCTCTGGGGGAATAATATCAGGCCACTACAGGTTTGCTGGTGCTTCACAGTCAGACTCTGGGATCTACCCCAGGCTGGCTTAGTCGTTCTTGTTTTCATGCTCATGTACAACACGGAGGGACCAACGGCGAGCTCACGGTGGCCAGCAATGGTGGCCACAGCACAGTAGCCTGGCAACAACCTCCACTGGCCATCAGCCACCCAAATCAGCGATAGCTTGGGGAATGTCATATGCTGAGAACTGAGAATCAACCTGCCAGCACTCAGCTGAGCAGCTGCAGGCTGGGCACAGACTTCAAGACAAATATTTCTGCAATCTGATGTGAAATTTGTGCCAGATTATCTCTATTCATTAAGTGAGAGAATAGAAAAAATGGCCGTTTTAATAAGGGTGGAATTAAACTTGAATACAGAAAAAATCAAACTAGTTGTCTAAATAGAATAAACCTTTTATAGTGTTCCCAGTGGTTTATAAATCATCCCCAGCTAGTTCACGTTTGTGTGGAAGCTTTTTGTGAAAAGTTGATCTTATCTTACTGCAAGCATTTCACTCCTGTTCTGTGGGGAAAAAAATGTTCAGTTCCATTTGTAGAATGAGATTAGAAATACAAGTTTGTGGAAAAATGGTGGGATTCTTGAGACAGAGCAGTGATAAAGAAACCTCAGAGAGAGAAGGTGGGAAAAGGTTATTAGCTCTCCAATAAAGGATCATTTGACTCTGGAAATGTTGATTTGCTCTCTTCTTTTGTATAGCACTGGGGAAATCAGAACTGATTTTTAAATATAATGATATAAATTGGAAATAAATTTCAAAGGTAAACTGAGAGGTAGATGTTTAGAGTACTGTTATACCTTTGAACTGATAAGTTTAATTAAGATGGGTGGATCCATGAGTGTTATAAAAGACCAAAGGCTGGGTAAGCTCTCATAGTTGTCTCTCAATTTCAGTTTATTTCTGGCATTAGAAATGGGTGAGCCTTCCCCATAAGAGGCTTGTTCCTACTTTCTCCTTTACTGGGCTGCCTGTTTTCTGAGAGCTTGGGAAAATATTCATCAACCCTATTGGCACTTTGAATGACGTAAACAGAATTTTGGAAGGATTTTGTTTCGTTGTCTCTTTTGTAATTTTGCCCATTCATTTAACTTGCAATTTAAAACCTGTTTAAATGCATCATTAAACATTTTAGTTTACTTCCAGGTTAGATGCCACTATTTTTCATTTAGCAAATTAGTGAACTGAGGCACAAAGTGTGTAGCTGGGACAGGTGATGCACCTACCAAGCATGGAATAACCTGTAGTCCTAGTTCCTGAGCGAGAAAGGACCTGACCCATGGCTGATACTGTCTTCAGGGACTGAGAAGCACGTTAAAAATGGGTCACTAGGGGAGATGGGAATGACCTCAGGAGCTTGGGGGTTTGGATCTGAGAGCAGCTGAAGAGAATGCAAATATTCTGCTGGCCTGAGTGGGTTGCTTGAGGTTCTCACAATTTCATCCATTTCAGCAGAATATAATTTAATAGTTTCTAGTGGAGTGATTTGAATGGAAATAAAAGACATCTCTTACAGCACAAAACCCTAAAATAATAAGTTTTATAAATTAATGCTTCAGCCACTTCAGCATCCAGTCTTGAATAATATTTCGCTCATAAAAACAATATAGTATTTCTGAAATATTATTTGTGCGGAAAAAAGATAGACTATTTAGAACAATATAAGAAAATTGTGCTAACTCATGCAAAAATGCAATTTTATCCTGAGATTGTGAAAATACTTCTTCTTATGTTATTTTATTAATTCCCAATAGATGTAGCTTTAAAATGGAGTGATGATTTGTCTCACGGAATTTAGCAGAATGAAGAAGCACAAAAAGAATCAGTTTTGTTGTCTTCCATTTTAATGTTGCATTGGTTATTTGAAAGTTTATTGTTTGAACAATTGTTTCAGCTACCTTGTACTAAATTATATTCTAAGAATGCTTCAATTTTGCCAAAATTTGTTCATTTTTAGAATTCATTACATTCAAAATGATCTCTCCTTTGAGAAAGAGATCAGTAATTTTATAGCAAATGAAAATCAGTTATTGAACATGAGACATTAAAAATCTAAGAATGTATTTATTGTATTTGTATGTAACCAAGTCAATGCTTTCAAATAAGTGTGAATATTGTGAGTAGCTTTTTGTTGTTCCAGTTTTTCATCTCAAATGATTATTTCAAACACCAGCTTCTTATCGCCTTAATTCCCTTCCAAAATCCAATAACAGAAATAAAATTATGTTCTAAAATGGTAGCAGAAATCAATATCCAGAGCGATGAGTGGATGCTCATTGACACAGGTAATGCCATTTTCACATTGCCATGATGTTGGTCCAGATGCTCACATGTCACTTGTAGGCATTGAGGAGGTGGGTTGGGAAGCTCGAGCAGTCCAGGAGCAGCAGTTTTGAGCAGGGTCTGGAGTAGCCTGAAATCCATGAGGTTATTTATGACCTGTAACTGCAGCTCTACAGTTCAGTGTATATTCCTACCATGCACAAAATCCCATCCCCGAACGTTATTTGAAAATGGTCCTTTGTACACATGGACCCACTGTGTGGGCTTCATTAAGGATTCATGAGGACTTAAAGGAACATGAAATCCAGTGTCCTGTTTTCTAGACAGTCAGTGCTTTTGAAGGAAGAAGAAATGTAATTTGAAACTCTGTTGTTCTATTTATAGACGACCTAATATCACAGGTTGGGTGTATACCAAATTTTATTAAGTTCTGACTGATGAGCTCCCCGGCTGGTAAATCACTCTTGGTCAGATCTGGGTGTATGAAAGTGCTTGGTTGATTTAGGATGTGAATGTAAATGGCAAAACTCATTTTATGAGCTTCATTATTTCTGGAGTGAGGCTTCTCATACAGCTTATTAATATACCTGATTTTTATTATCTTTTCCTCAATAAAAGCCACTTTCTTAATAGGTATTTTGACTCTGAGGTTTAATGGCATTTAAAAAGATGACAGAGCCAGGCACAGAAATTCTAAGTCATATATATTAAATTGTTCAGTCATGAAAAGATCATTCCATCCTAAAAATGGAATCTCTGCTGTTCTTTTTCCATTTAAGTTTTAACTTTTGCTCTGGTAGTTTGAATGTAATGCTCATGATAAAATAATTTCTTTTTGCTTTTAGGAAATAAATTTTTTTTCTCCTTGTCCACAAACTAGAAGAGTGAGAGAGACAGCAGCTAGAGGATCCCAAGAACATTTGTGTTTTTTGAGACTTACGAAATCTGTATCAATTAATTTGATAAAACAAAGTCCTCCAGCATGAATGCCCCTAATAGTACATTACTCTATGGATAGCTATTCCTCTATTTGTACAAGCCATTTGTACACTCTGCCATTGAAAATTCAATCATCATACTAGGATAAAGTTTGACTAGGTGACCTTCCAGTTCTGAAGGAAAACCAGCTCAAACTTATTGTCAAGATTCTACTGGCTTCTACTGTTCTTTGTCTCATCAGCTTGAGTCAGTAATTCAGATAAGACTGCTGTGGATTTATGACAGAATATTTTATCTTTAAATTTCTTTTCAATATACTTTTCATTTGCAAAAAGTTCTCTACATTTTAAATGCATGCATATATTTAAGCTGACATTAATTTTCATAACGAACATGAAAATGTAATATATATAGCCAGCTCAAGCTCATTACTGTGCTATTTAAAAAACTTTCATAACCATATTTGTGCTAAAATAAATATTCTCTTTTTCTTAACAACCTCCATTACTTACAGACAGTGGTATGCTCTTGCTGTAGGCAGAGGAAGCACCAATTTTTCTGATGGCCTGGAGCTTTTCACCCTGTAAATGTGGTTGCAAGACGATTGGGGACGTAGCCCTGCAGAAAACATAGATTTTGCCGCCGTGTACAGAGCAGTATAAACTTCATGCATGTGTTCTCTGCCTGGGAACGTCTGCCTGGTTTAGCACATGTTTTCTAGCTCTGAAATGCAGCACTTCTGCAATATGTTCTCAGCATAATTCTGGATGAGTGCCTGTGTGAGTGGAGGCGCTTGCAGTGAAGGAGTAACGTGATCTTCAGAATAGATTAATATGAATGGGAGCACTTTGGAAGCAGAGATCGGACAGACTTGTGAGGGATTTTCATTCCATTTGCAGGAATTATTTGTAGTCATTACTCATTTTCCAGGGTGTTGCACCACTTAATGTAAAAGCTTATCTTTCTGCTAGAGGATGGGCTTGTGAGAGGATTTAGTCTTGTACAGTAAGCAGCATGACTTGCTTTTCTCCCTGGTGGTTTTATGGTGGTCTCTAGGTTTTTATTACCTAGATATACAAATATGGACTGGCAAATTAGCTTGTTCCATTGTAGATGTAGTTAACAGATGTAGGTAAAGCAGTGAAGATCATCTTATTTGTGTTTAGAGTGTGGATATTCTTTGGAAGTCCTGGCAAACTGCTATGAAAAGGGAAGCAAAATCACAGAATCAGCTGCTTTGGGATAGACTTCAGGTACCCTCTCTCCAACCTTTTGCTCCAAACAGGGTCATCTGTGAGACCAGGCCAGGCTGCTCAGAGTTTTACCTAGTTGGGTCTTGAACTCTCCAAGGCTGAAGAAGCTCTCCAGGCAGTCTGGTCTCCTAACTGTTCTCAGTGAAATTTCTTTTCCTACATCCAGCTGGAATCTATTGTTTCAATTTATGACTCCTGCCTCTCATTCTCCTGCTGTGAATGATCACGAGGAGCCCAGCTCAGCTGCTTGACAACCCTCCATCTGCACAGGGCCAGGCTGCTGTGAGACCGTCCTGAAGCTGTCCTTTACCCAGGCTGAGGAAGCCTTTACCCTGTCTTCAGCTCTGCTCACAGGACAAGCCCTCCAGCCCTGACCAACTTGGTGGCCCCCACTAGACCTCCCCAAGTTTATCACTGGCTTAAAATACCAGGCCAGGACTACTGCAGAAATAATTGCAGGAGCAAGATCTTAAACATGTTTTTGTCCCTTTAACATTTTTATACCAATTCTTTCTCTTGCTGTTCATTGAGCAATAACCTCTCAGCACTTTTAAGAAAGCAAAATCTATTATCACTCCCTAAGATGCATTGCTTTTAATAGCTATCCTCTTGGAATTTCATCAAAGACATTATACTTATTTTTCCTACAGTGTCTTCTTTTCATCTTCTTTGCCAAACTCCACGGATGGCAGACCATCAGGTTTTTCAGGATTGATGAATAGTGACAACATCATTAGTCACTATCTCAAGATCCAATAATCCTTTAAAGGAGTGATGTGAAAGTCAATAGGTAAATGAGAAAAGGCTTTTAAATTGCTTCCTGTCTCTAACAAGTCAATAAAGGCTCTCAGTGGGAGGGTGAGCATCTCTGTGTCTCAGTGTAACAGCAGCCGAGGCTTCTCAGGACAGGACGCAAGCACACATGAGAGACAGGAGTGTTTCAAGCTACTTCCAGGCTGACCTGCAAAAGAGGTCTCTTTCCAACTCAGGGTGGCAAGCTGCATGGAAAGGATAGTGTCTTTATTTCTAATTAACATCTGAAAAATTATCTCTGATCTCTACTTTACCATCACCATTGAAGGAAGAATTGCAGATGATACCAAACTGGAACAGTCACTGCACTGGAGTACAGGGCAGCTGGTCATGAAGACCTTGAACAGCTTTGTCTCCTTCAAAAATGGGGTAAATGGAATTGAAGGAGTGGGCAATGGATGTGGGAGTTGAAGAGCTGGGCTGGTATTAGCAAAATACTGATATCTCATTCCAGCTGTTTGCATCCCCACGCCTTTGGCTGTCGAGCTGTAGATGCTACACCAAGTAGGACTAAAACATCAGAGAAAAGTAAACTGCCATAAAGGCATAAAGAAACGTTTCTGCTTGTTTAGAGGCAAGGCAGGTTTCCTCACGTGTCCCTTTCTCCAGGCCTTTTCCTTGACAGTTTGAAGCAAAGGAACTCCATTATTCCATGCAGCTGAAGGTGGCCCTGTATCACACCCAGGGCTCTCTCCTTCAAGGAAAAGCTACCTTTTAACTTGACCGTCTAAAGCGAAGAAAGTTCATTCTTGACAGATTTTTTATTTTTTCACAGATGATTAAATTATCAGGTCAGCTTGTTAGGACATTTTCCCTCCCATCTTCTCTCCTAGGCAATTTGATTTAATGTTTAGCTTTGTTGGAATTTCCCAAGAGTAACTACACATTGGGAAAGCTGGCACATCCCTGAAGTCCAGCCTGAAAGGTAATTTGTGTCAGTGCTTTAGGAACAAGAGCTGAATGTGGGACTAATCCCCTGTATGGAGCAGAGCTCTCCTGGTGCCCGTCAGCAGGCTGGATTTGGCTAGGATGAGTCTGCTGGGCATGTGATTTTGCTTAGGGAGGGGAGATAAAAGGATTTTATAGGAGTTTGTGCAGCCACCTACCAGCTCCTTTGCTTGTGCAAGTTCAGGCACCAGCAGCAGACACCAGCACATCCATGTCCATCTCAGAGCAGGGAGTGGAGATCCCCCTTCCACCACCAGGGCAGTCAGAAACCAAAGCACTTTCAATGCTCACTTGTGAAAATCCAGACATGTCATCTCTTTGTACCCACTTTTCTTCAAGGGAAAGCAATAATGCTTATATCTGCCTCTTACTTAGCATCACATCCATGCACTTCAGAGCAGTTGGCATTGATAGATACTTTTATAATCAATTAAATAAATGTACAGAGGTTCCTCTACATTTATTTCACAAATCTTTAAAAACAATTAACCCTTTTCTCATTTGCTTAACTTTAAGATCAGAAACCATAAGTCAGTTGTTATCTCACAGATGTTTTAAAGAAGAGGCATTTATCATAGTGATTTATAATGTCATCCCTGACCTTAGATTACTTGGTAGCAATTAAACCATGTGTTTAAGTTCCTGAAGCATTAGGAAATATGATAGAATGGAAGAATGCTTTTTCACCATGTCCTGTACAAAAATATTCTTTTAATTCATAAGCCACAACCTTATTGCAATTTCCTTGGTTTTCTTGCAGGTACCCCTCATAAGTAACCACAGAAGAGCAGTATATCAATGAGAATAATACAATGGTTTTATTTCATTGCAATTATTCATGTTTTCAGTTTTGTTGAGACTTTTTCTGTAGGACTCACTAACAAGAACTACCAACTGGAAATTAAAGGGACAGAACATAGACACATAAATTTTCATGAACATGTAATATGTTTCTGTGCTGGATTTTTTCCAATTAAGTGAGTCCAGTCTGTGCAGGTTGTGGAATAACAGAATGGCAATTTCGTTCTGAGGCAAATGGGTAAATAGGTATATGGGAAGAGATTGAAGCTCATTAAGGAGTTGGCTTCATAGCTTCACAGTTGCCAGCCTCTGGATTGTAAATGGGTGACACTGTGCCGATACACATTTTCAGCACCATACAGAAAGTAACTAGTAATAGAAAAAATATTTTGGACAAATTCAAAGGAGAAACAGCTAAATATACGTTAGTTTATAGATACACTCAATGGTAAATGTAATTATTAAAAGATTCTTCTGTTATAACTGTAGCAAACTCTTCTCAAAGTACTTAAAAATATTTTTCCTCAATCCTGCAAGGCTGACTATATTCATACATATATACGTGTATGTACAAACACACACACACACATATGCACCATCACTACTCCCGCTCAATCTTTCATTAGCAAATGACTGGCAGTGCTAAAAGTACTAAAAGGACTTTCATCAAACTGAATTAAAGTCACTCAAAGGAAATTGGAAAATGGAGCTTTGTGAGAAGACAGAATGGAATAAAAAATGTAAAAGGTCTCTCACCCCCATCCCTTTTGCCTCTCCATTCTGTAGTGTCTCTGTACTGCTTTTCATTCTTCTGCTCTCTATTGCCCTTCTAAATCCTGGGCTACTCCCACCTATTCTCTCCCTCTGCTTTCATGCTAACCAGCAGCATGTCCTTTCATGTTCCCGTCAAGCCTGGACAAGTGGCAAACGCTTGCTCTCTCATGCAGGCGGCCTTCTCTCATTGTTCTCAGCTGAAAAGGTTCAACTGTGCTGGCTTTTCAAGATGTTTGTTTCAGATAGGATTTTTCAGGGTGATGAATCAGACTCATTTTGTTCTCCAGTCACTGCACTGCAGCTTTGATGTTTCTGTTCTTCCCAGTAACACGTCAGTGATGATACCTTTTCTGCAATATAACACCATACCAGGCAGTCTGATGGAGGGATAAGTTCATGACATGACTGCTACCAAGTGTTAATGCTATTTTGACAGAGGTAAAATCTGTGTCTGTCAATCCATCTGTAATAAACAGGAGATGATGTCACAGAGTTTCTATGCAGGGCCACAGCGAGGACTAAAGAACGTCATGCCAAGCTTATGTGTGGCACTAAACATCATGGAGATACACCACTACTTGAGCTTCATCTGATTCATCTTATGATAAAAAACGAGCATGCAGTGACTGAGTAAATGTTTGCAAATATTTTGCCACTGAATTTAAATCACAGATTTATTGCAATAATAAACACGAGAGTGCATCTTGATAGTTTGTTAATTGAGTTGTGTGGGTGGTTTGCCTTTTATTTTTATTCAGATGATTTTCTATGTGAAATCACATGATTTAGTCATTTTGTCTGTAGTAAGAATACTGACCATGGTCATCAGCTATCCCAAGTGATCTTCCCTCCTTTTGAAATCGTAGGACAATAATGTCAGAGTTATTACACAGAGTTTTGTTTGTTCAAATTGAATATGCATGAGAAGCTGTCTAGAGAAAGCTAGGCAAGACAACACTGCTGTTAAAATGCTAAGAAATTCCTGAAGTTAGAAGCAATCTTTGAGTATTGTAACAGACCAAAATTTGGTACTGAGTTAGTTTATGAAAATGCCACTCTACATTCCACCATCAGTATTAAAACCTTGAAAATAAATCTCCTTGCAGACCAAGAAAAGAAGTTTATGATTGGGTTGATCTAACCTCATCAGCTGGAACACATTAACCACACTGTTCCCAGTCATTGTTGAACGACTCTTGAATTTACATTCGAGAATAGGAGATGACAGCACAGTTTATAATGCTGTCTCCATTTACATGAGGGATCAGGGACCTGGAGATGAAGGCTTTTCAGGGTGGGAGAACAAAAAGAGGAGCTGCGCAGAGCAGTGGTTGCTCTATCAAGGTCATGGGTTGCAGGAGTCAAGGTTGCAGGAGCTGCTGGAGTGTCTCTTGCATTTTGAAGAACAGTCACCATTCTGCTCCCACGGCTGTTTCTGATCCAGTGACAGAACACATGGCCCACTGCTGATTTTTATCTCATTTTCTACTGACACAACTGGTACAAGTCCCTTTTGATCTGTGAGACCAGAAACAGATGTTAGCTAATTTAGCTTGATGATTTGAGGACAGGATTTGGTAATGCTAGGTTTACGGTTGAACTTGATGTTAAAGGTCTTTTCCAGCCTGAATGATTCTATGATTTACAGGTAGGCATCCAGCATCCAGATCCAGGCACCCCCTGGTCTAACAGGGAAGCCTGAAAGGTTATGCCATCATGATTGTGTCACAGACTGTGGGACCATCCTTAATACCATGTGATAAAGGTACCTTTATTTCTATCTGATAGATATTTTTCTAACCAAGCAGCAGGGGAGAAACTCATTCTATGATTCTTTTGTAACAGAAAACTATTCAGCTGCATGGGTTTTTTTGTAAAACAAAACCATTCTCTTTGCTTTTCCTCAGTAAAGTGCTCTGTGCCTCACCATGCGATTACAAACTCAGGAAGCAGACAGCAGACAGAGAAGTGAAGGTTTAGGTCAGCATTAAGACACTGTGCACTCTCAGATCCCTCTGGAGTCAGTGGAGATCTACTCAAAGCTGACTGTGGAGTCCAGCAGGCAGCTGAAGTTTCAGGAACCATGTTCAGGCAGACACAAGGGCTGGGATTCATTTGCCCAAGCACAGACATCTATTATCAGTTCAGGTGCTGTGAAGCACCTTTCTTGGCCTCTTGAAGGCACTTCAGAAAGGCTCATGTGTTCCCTAGAGTGTATTTGCCATCCCTTGCAGGTGTCTCAGACAGCTCACCCTGTCTGGACCTGCTCCTGGACAATCTGCTTTGGCTGCTGTTCTTGAGCGGGGGGATTGAACTGGGGGATTTCAAAAGGTTTCTTCCAACCTAAATGATACTGTGGTCTCAGTTGGAAACAAATTCCAGTGCACAGGGCACCTGAAAGTTCTGCTCTGCTGAAATCCACTGACAGCTTGATTCATTTGAGCATGTTTAGGAGTTTAGTACCCCACGAGATGCTCCTCGTCTCTCTGGGACCAGCAGATACAGAACAGCACTTATGGGAAATATTGATCATTCATGCCAGGCCAGGAGGGACACCCTCACCATCTCAGGTACCCTGGGTACTAACATTTGAGTAACTGACTTCTCAGTAGTCACATCTTTTGAAATATTATGTAGCCAAGAGTCCAGGTGGCAAAATCTGCCCATCCAAAATGAGTTCATTCCGTCATAAGATAATTCCTTGCTATGATATTGTGCATCTACTTAGAGTGTGCTACACTTAGCACTTAATGCTTTTGTCTGTTACATTAACAAGTCCTCAGCTACCTGGAATTTCCTAGCTATGCTGATATTTGATCAAGCAATCTCTAAACCTTTTCTTGGGCAGACTAAAAAAAAAACCAAAACAATTTTTCATTATTTAAGGCAGATCTTTCAAACTGCAACCTTTCATTCCTGCAGCCTTTACCATGATAGGTTTTTGAGTCATTAAATACTAAAGTGTCTGAAGATTCCCTGACTGCCAGAGGACATGGCTTACTTTGGTGGTGTGTGTACCTAATCAGAGGAGGCAGATAAGCCAGCAATTGAATGCTGGAGTAAGCATTGTTTCCCATTAAATTGTAGCAATGGTCCAGTCTGAACAGGAGAGAAAATAGTGGAATCAAACTGTTTTCACTTTAGTCTCGGTTTATAAATGAAACAATACCTAGAGACATGCATCGCAAATGTCCATCACCCTCCCTCACTGACTGTTCAGTGGGAATAAATCTCATTTTCTTGTGCAGAACATTTTCTCACACAGCAATAGTGCAGCACAGGGAAATGCCCCATACATTCCCTGAGCAGAAGAGAAGATGCAGCACTGGGTTGCAGATCAGGGTCCTTGGGTAAAACCTCACTGTGAAGCACATTTCCAGTCCTGCAGCCCACTGCCAAGATCCTTGCCTTCCCACTGCAGCTGAAAGTGGCTTGTTCTCATCAGAGGACCAATGTACAGAAGATCCTTTGTGGTTTTTTGCATCCTGTGTCTTGGATTGATGAAGCAGTGAATTAGGTTGAAATTTAGGATTGTAGATTACTTTGTTACACTCCACTTCTAATTGCAGGCTGCCCAAGAATCAGCAGTGTTGGACTGCTCCATAATATTTTTGCCTTGCTGCTCAAAATTAAATTTTTCTGCCTACAAAATGTACCAATTTGGATGAGAAAACTCAGTCCAGAAGGGAGTGTAACAGCAAATTATCTCCCTCTCCCTCACATCTATGTCATCACTATTATCTCATTTACCCTGGAACAGTAAGAAATGTAGAGGAATCCAGTTATCTCACTTTATTTCCCTTGGTGGATGCGACAGAACATCTTGTGACCTACCAAGCAGCTCAAAGCAATGTGGGGATTTCAGCAAACAGCCAATTTGCTTACAAGTGGTTGCAACTTCTTTAGTCACATTGAACGAGGCTTTTTATTTTTACCCTCTAAAAATCCTGAAGATAGAGAGCCACGAGATTTTCAGGGTGGCACAGGTTATCCTATGACAGCAAAGCCAAGTGTCACTGTCACATGCACTGACACGTGCAAGCTTCAGTCATGGACCCAAATGTTATCATACTGGGGCTATCTACAAACCTGGGATTAAAAATGTATTCCCCTCCAAAAAAAACTTTGGCATCCCTAAGGTTTAGCTGAGGCAAAAATGCTGTCTCCTACATTTGTCTACTTATCTCTTATAATACCTCTTGTATTTTGAGACTCAGGGAATTTTGAGCAATAGTGTTTTCTGTATGGGGAGTAGGAAGGGACAGATCTCTTTTGGAGGAATATCAGACACAACCATCCTTTGCCACCCACCTGCTCACTGCCAACCAATGCTTAGAGGGCAGAGTCAGATGAGTGGAAGGAAGAAGAGAGGCTTCTTCTTCTCCTGACCACTCTCAAGTGGCTGAGCCAAGCTCTGCTCTGAGCCAAGCCTCCCCAGTCAGCCCCAAGATGCTCACTGAAGACCTTTATAGTTTCTTCACACCCCTTCTCCAACTCAGAAACATTCTGCAGTCACTTCGTGCAGATGAGTTGAATCAGATGTGGGAGAGCTCACTTTAATGCATCTTTGCAGGTCTCATGTGAACAGCTGTGACAGTAAGAACCCCAACATGAGGAGGACAATAACAGCTCCAGGGTGCAAGGATGAAGTCCAGCTGGCAGCTGAGGTTCACTCCTGCAGCCAAGGCAGTACAAATGTGCCCTGTGTGAGTCACAGCAGGGATGATGTTGTACGGCAGCAATTAATTTGTTTCTAAGGCAAAGGGGTCCAAATGGTAAAGGCTTTTGCGAATGGAATTTACTGTTCCAATGCAAATAAGGAACTGGCAAACAATAACCACTCCAGCCTGAAAGCCCAGCCAGCAATTGGTTGACATTTGGGCTGCAGAGAGTTTGCAGATTCCCCACGAGTTGGAGAGGAGCTGTGTTTTGCAGCAACAATTGATTTATTACTGTGACAACGAGTAGAAATAGAAGGACCTGCTGGCAGACAAGGGTGTGATTTGTTCCTTTGCAAATAAGCAAGCGGTGTCCAGCTGGCCAGTGGCCATTCCCAAGCAAAAGCCCAGGGGAGGATGTAGATTTTATCTCCTCTCTGCTTGAGTTTTGCCTGCTAGACAGTGACGGAATTAGGGTTCTTTTTGGTTTTGTTTTTTTTATTGTAAAAAACCAGACTTGTAATTAGTAATGTTTCTACAAAGTGAGTAAGTAAGGGGGATGCAAAGGTCAGGCTCTCTTCTAGGTATTTCACTTCTCAAGCAGTAGGATGACACTTTACCTGTTATTCATGAGCAGAAAATCATTCTCATTTGTATTGCAGCAGCCCCTGTAAGGACCAATCAAGGTCCCATTGTGCTGATGCCTGATTGGTGGCCGTGAGCAGAAAATTGCTGGTGCCTGCTTGGATGCAGTTCAGAAACATCATTTTTTTTGCCATGTAAGGTTTAACACGAGCACATTCTGATCAGCAAAGCATGTAAGTGCATGTTTAAAGCAATCTCTTTCCAGCCAAATGCTTCAGTGTTTCAGTCTCTCAAAGAGAGGGGAATTTAAAAGTGTGCAAAAATGTTCAGCTAGGGCTGAGCATTCAGACAGGGCTGCTGCATACGGACCTGGCATCTCCTGAGTGTTCCATGTATGAGAGAGTTTTCTTCTGATGCAGGGTTTGGGGGGTGAGGGGACAACATGTCCAAATGAAGTTTTGAGGCAGATCATTTTCTCTCCTGAGCATGTTCTAAGCTTGCCCCACTGAACTGACACCCTTCAGAGAGCTGCACTAGTGGGACCACACGAGTCATTTGACAAATGTGTCAGGGGTGTGAGCATCAAGAGAGAGGAATCATTTCCATTTTCTGAAACAAAACATTGAAGTGTGATAGACTGAAATTAAGGTATGAAAAATGAGAGTGAATGAAAATAAAAACACGCCAATGAGAAGAGCTGTCCAATTATGGAGTAATCTTGATGAAACAAGGGAAGAAACAAAAATGGCATGTAGCATTTTGTGGTGGTTAATCTGGTATAGACTAAGTCAGAAGGGTTAATTCTTTACTGGTTGACAATGGACAAGCTGAGACTTCAGGGATATGAGTAGTTAAAATCAGAGTAAGACAATGAGTATATCATTTATGTGAATATGGAGAAGAACATTTGTGGTGTATCATTTTTGCTGTAAAAGTAATAACAAGAAAAAATCAACAGAGACCAATAGCTAGCTACAACTACTTCGTATTCTGGATATTGTGTAAAATAGATGTTATTTAATATGCTAGTAAGCCTGGAAAACATTGACTTTGTAAAGCTGATAACAGTAATGCAGTGGAAACATTGTCTGGGATCAGTGGAGTGCATCGTACTGATAAAAAATTCCCCTGTAATGCTCTTATAATAATTGAAGCTGCAGTTTGTCTCTTGCACAGTACAACAGTCTGAGGCTGGCAGAAGGTTTACAAAAACTTCCCTTTGCAGTGCCGAGCAATTTGCTGCCTTTGTCCAGTGACTGCTCACCTGAGTTTCCACAGCTTTGTGAGCCCTGACACAGAGCCTGTGAGCTCTAGCACAGACTCTAATGAATATAGATAATTTCCATTTTTAAGACTGTTCGCTGTTGTGGAGTGTACAGGTTCCTTCCCTATAGAATAGGGAACCACAGCATGTCATATTTAAAACCCAAAGCACTGGTCAGCATTTGCGTGCCACATTATCAATGAAATCAGTAAAGTGATGCACTGAAAACAAGAGGATTTTTGTAGACATATGCAGCATAGCGTTCAGTCTTTCTTTCCATTTTGATATTTTATTTTTAAAGAAACTTCTCTACTTAGACTGCTCTAAAGATTTCCCTTCCTTTCTATTTCTATTATATATCTTTAACTGACCAGGATGATTTAGCAGCACTTGACTGTCAGCATGTTAAAAAGATATTCAAGGTTACCTTTACATGGGAAGACAAAAAGCCACTTTAAGACACTGGCAGCTTTCTCACCTACATATGAAAGCAACAAGAAAAGAAACAATTAAATGGAACAGCTTCTCCTGGAGCTCTCAGACCTTTCCATCATTTCCATTTTCCTCTTAGCAATTGACACAAGCCTGCCTTGTACATTAGCCTGGCTCACTTGGCTTCATCATTCCCTTTAAAATTCCTAAGGCAGGCAAAGCTCCCACTGAATTCAAGCCTAATACGGTTCATTGCAGGAAGAGAAACCAATTTTGGTTTTAGTGAGATATCTACAGCTGAAGCAAGTGTATTTAAGATACATTGTCCTGAGCTGACTTTCACACTAGTGTTATGTTCCGCAGCTCTCAGTGAAGTTTGGTTTACACCAGGCAGTGCAGAACTTATTACCCACATCATTAGGGACTCTCTGTCTCAAAGGAAAAGTGTTTTGTGAAAGTTGGTGTGGAAGGAAATGTTGATATTCCCAAATGGACAGTCCAGGTAAAATAGATGAATGGAGAGCGAGCCAGCTCCTCAGAAAGCTGGGTGGGTAGCAAGTGCAGTCTCCTGTGCACGTGTCCAGTAACTGTTCTACCTGTGTGAGTAAGGAATTGAAAGGTTTTTTTGGTGGATACAGGACCAGGTGTGTTTATAGGGAGGAGGAAGAAAGTACTTCTGACTAGCTTAATTCACAGGGGACACTGTTCTATTTGTTTGAGCATATCTGGCAATGCAGATGTGGCTGGAAGACGTTTGTGGGGTTTTTTCACAGAATCACAGAATATTCTGGGTTGGAAGGGACCCACAAGGATCATCAAGTCCAGCTGTTAAGTGAAAGGCCCATATAAGGATCAAATCCACAGCCTTGGCATTATTAGCACCCTGCTCCAACCAGCTGAGGTAATCTCAGTGGGTTTGCGTCTTTTAGTATAGTTAATTGTTAATTTCTATTCCTTAACCCCTCCTTCTATGGATATTTTAATGCTCTGTTTCAACAAACACCTGTTTGTGACTGTTTTATCCAGTCTCAGGTGAGCATTTTGGGTAGTTACTTGAAAAATCCATATATAGAGAATACTTGAGACTGAAAACAGTCTTGGTTTCTCCTCTTTAGCATTTTTATCAGGTACATTCAAACAGTACACTAGGCAAAAAGAAATCTGCCCAAAGGGTTACTGAAACAGCATCACTGTCAGCTTCACCTGCAAGAAGTGATGAGTGCCCTTAGCACAGCGAGACACAGATGGGCCATCGTGCCTGGTCCTCAGCCCTCCTTCTCTTTGACAGCAGCTGCCTCTGCCTCCACATGTTCACATTCCCCTCGACCCGTGCACAGACCAGAGAGGTCATTTCAATTAACCTTGTGTGGCAGTGCCACACCTGCAGGACTGAGCAGCTCTCCCACATGCATGACAGCAGAAAATAGTGGTGTTCTACTATTTCCCACCTTTTTTTTGGGTTTTTTTTAAAGTCCCTTCAAATTACATATACGTGTCAGTCCAGCAATAAAACCCTGGCTGCTGATGGCTGTTTTTGCCTGACCCTGAGCCTGTCTCCAAAGTGAAAGTGGCTGTGACGTGCCAGCCAGAGCGTGGCGTGGGCTGACGTGTTAAACACCTATCACTTCCCTAAGACTAATGCTGTGTGTCACTAAATATTCCAGCTGTCTCCCACACTTCTAGAAGCAATTCCTACTCTATTAAGTTCTACTGTTTAAGGTATCCAGGAAGCTCGAAACAGGCTTCATTTTACCTACCGTTCAGCAATCACCACCAATCTACCTTTGGGTGTGTTATTAAATTAAGGCTATTGAATCAGATTCTGCTGGCAGCTATTCGGTGTCAAACCTGGATTAATCCTGAATTTACAGCTGGGATTGATGTTAGTTAGGAACTAAAAGGAACTTTTTCGCTTCCAGTTTTAACTCTGCATATTACAGGCTCTTTTAAACATTCAAAGTTTTCTAGAAGCAGCCAGGGCTGGCTGCGAGGGCAGGTGTCCCACAGGATAACTTCACCAGAGGACGGTTTGATCTGCTCACCGTGCTCTGAAATTGCTTGCATGGTGAACTGAGGAACTTCTGTATGAGAAGGGATATCAGCTAAAATTATAGTAGCTCTGTTTATTCTCCATAATTCTGGTCAATGGGCTTTCCATAGAAGAGTACTACATTTTCTTCCCAGAGCTCCCAATTTCTTAGGGAAACAGTGACCCCTTTCCTTCATATACCTGTGAGTCCAAAGAAGAGTCCTTGTGCAGCAAGGGTAAGGAGAGATCCAGGTGGTTAATTCAGATTTTTCTGCACTTAGATGTATCCTGGCTATCCCAGTCCTGGTTCCCAGGTGAAGGGTGTTAAATACCAGGGACAGGGTTCGCCTGAGAGACAGTTGTGCTACAGAGTTTCCCATATGTGTCTGGAGATGGTCTCACTGGGAATGCCTTGCATTCATTAATTTAATTGCACAGGCTCAGCCAAAGTGCTCACAAAGTGCTTGGGAAGAGCTGGATGTGGGGAAGGCACTGCTGGGTTGAGTGGTGCAGCCTGTGCCCTCCTCACCCAGAGCACAGAAATGAAACCTGCAACAGGCATGGTGCAGTTTCCCACTTGGAAAGACTTCAGAGCTTGTCCTCGCTTTGGACTTGAGAAAGTCCTGTGTCAAAGAGTGGGGACACCAGAGCCTGCAGATTGTGTCACTTGCTCTTTGAGAAAGGGCTGCTCTATCCCTCCCCTTCCACCCCCAAGACTTCCAGATTTTTAAATCCTCTTCTTAGACTAACTTGTAATAAAGGAAAATCAGCTCTGCTGGGTTGTGTAGAATATTAAAACAATAGAAAACAAACAACCCCTAGATCAGTCCATTCTTTAAGGAGAAGAATCTTCCATCCAGCCCTGATTTCAAAGCCAGTGGTTTATGGTAGTTTCCTCATCTGCAAGAGGTGTCTCCCCAGGGACCCAGAAAGCCTCTTGCTTTGCACCATCAGGATTATACGTGTTCAAAACCCCTTGCTTCTCTCCAGTCCCACCATGTGCTGCCAGCCTGTCCTGTCCTTCCACCACTGCCCACGTCTCCCCCTGATCCTGCATG
This sequence comes from Pachycephala philippinensis, assembly GCA_013397055.1. NCBI lineage: Eukaryota > Metazoa > Chordata > Aves > Passeriformes > Pachycephala > Pachycephala philippinensis. The sequence goes on from VWZT01016098.1 coordinate 1,179,478, forward strand.
AGAAAGGCAAATAGGCAGGAATCCATCCTGCCCACCCACAGCCTTTTAAGAACATATAACTTACAGCAACAAATCCAACAAATAAGGTCCCTAGTGCAGCAAGACACACTGAGACCAGTCTGGGCTAGAGCAGCACCAAGGTTGTCTCAAAACTGTTTCCACACTGACAGAGCATAGGCAGAGCCCAGTGCTCAAAGGCATAACTCATTGGAGAAATTAGCCCAAAACTTATTTCTGATAAAAAAGGCTTATTTTTTATTTAATGTCAGGTTAAATAAATCACAAAGCATGGCAGTGAGGATTTAGCACTTGCAGTACTAAACCATATTACTTAGCATTAACACAGTGCTTTTCTCATTCAGGAAAATGCTTTAGTAACTTAATTCACTCTCAGCTACCCTCTGAGTGTCACAAGTGAAGTCAGGAGCGTTTAAGATTCCTGCTGATAGATAAGGCTGGACTCACGCAGCTTTGTTGGTTTCTCTCTTCTCCCACCATCAGCACCCCAGCTGAGTCAATTTTTGATGGTTTGCAGCCCATACTTGTGACCTGAATGTCTTAAGCAGTGCAAGGGACAGGATCCTGTCCCTTAGATGAGGGCCGGCTATGGTCCTGGCCAGGCAGCCAGGGAGAGGAGCTGAGGCTGTTGGCAAGCAAGGAGCAGGTCTCAGCAGATGAGACAGAGTGAGAGAGCAGGACTAAAGGCTAAGAGTGGGGATGTGGAGGGGAGGACTGGGGTGACGGGATGCTTGGGCTGAGGAGGCTCATGGATTGGCTGTTTGTCTTAGGTGGGAGACAATTTGGGACAAATACTGGTGGAAGGATTTGGGTACAGAAACGTTTAGATTGTTTGAGTTATCTTACTTGATGGAGATATGTCAGGCAGGACATGGTAATAGGTTGGGGAAAAGGATATTAGGTCTGGCACAGGGCTGGGGCACAGGCATATTAGGTAGGTGTCCCTGGAGTTGAGCAATTTGAGGTGTGAGGGGTAATGCTGCTAAAGGCCTTCGAACTAGGGAAGGAGGGGCTGATTTCTGTGCTAGGAGAGGTACAGGGTGGGTGGTGTTCCTGAGGAGCAGCTGCCCTTCACTGCACACCTGCCCGGTCCCTGCCTGCCACACTGCTCCCTGCTCCCAGCAGGACAGAGCACTCCCCACCAGCAGACACATACCCCTCTGCCAGGGGACAGGGGCAAACAAGGTGCCAGAAAAGAGCACAGAGCCTGTCCCTCAGCTCTGTGTCCCTCCAGTCACTGCTCCTGTGGGGTGGATGCCACAGGCCCACTGCTTGCTCGTGTCCCAGGAAAAGAGTCCCAAGGACCTGCAGGGGGATCTTGGACACGAGGAGCTCAGGGATGGGTCATGGCTCATGTTGCTGCATTTCACCTGGGCAAGGGGCTGCTCAGCACAAAAGGGAACAAATAAGGACAGCTACTCTAGCCCTTTCAACATTTGGGATCCCACTTTTAATATATGTGACTATATCTGTGTGCCAGTGCTCCCCTGCCCTTCAAGGTGACATAACTCCCAGTTTCAGTGGATTTCTCTGGTACAGACCAGACCTATTACACATACAGTTTTTACACCAACCAAATATAAGCTTAAGTAGATGGCACTTGCTTTTGGAAAGGATAGTACGTACACACTGGTGTTGATTAATTAGTATATTAATTAATGAAGAAGACACTGATTAGTGCCTACTTACTTCTGTAAACTAAAATTTACAAAGTCATGCAGTTATTGTAGGGGAAGGATGTGTTATTTTAAAAAATAACCTAATCATATGTTTATTCTGCTAGATATTTTTACCGTAAATCAATTGGAGATTATACTATTTTTACTGAAACTTTCTGTGCACTTACTTTCAAAGAGTTAAAGTTTCTTATTTAGAAGTACTCAATTTCACTTCCCTATAAACTTCTCTTGATTTAGGAGTGAATTAAAGATACCATGATTTAGCTTACAGTTTTAAAAAGCTACTTAATTATAAATCCTTCCTGAAAGATCCTTGCATATATAAACCATGCTGTAATTAATAGCTAGAACAAATATTTTTAAATTTGCTCCTTAAAATACATTGATTCTGTTCTGCATCTCTGCTCAAAATACACCTTCATGTCCCATTAAAAATGACACTTTTTCTGGAAAGAGGAACAGAAACCTATCCAAAAAGTTGACCCCAAAGTACATTTTATAAAACGAAGCCATTTATGCACTCTAACATTCTGAACACAGTATATGCTGATACTTTCAGTATCTCAAGGCTCAAACTGCTTGTAACATTTTGCTGTCAGCCTGAATCTAATACAAGTGAGAGGCTGCTTTAATTTTTTTAGGGAGCAGTTCCCCTAGCTGCAAAGGCATTGAAGAGAGCCTGGAAGACACAATCTGTGCGATGCTGCTCTTTATTGTCACAGGTACAAAGTTCTGATGTGTCAATGCTGCACATTTGGGTCATTGAACATTTACTGATCAGGAAGGACTTTTCAGTCTCTGAAATGGTTACAAATGGTTTTTGTCAGAACACACTTGATATAAGCAGTCTGATCTCAGTGGAGTCCTACTATTTTATTTTGGGCTAATAATGGTAAAGTCTTACCAACAGTTGATGGAGAAGCCATGGGTTAATTTATATTCATGTTGGAAAAGCAAAGCAGTGCTCCCTCCCAACTCTGACAGATCTGCGAGTCCCTTCCATAGTTGATTGTCAGGTTGTCCCGATCTGCAGCTTAGCGCTGACAACAGCTCACAGTTTATTTGCAGCTTTGAAGCCTGGTCCTATAGTGTTTCTCTTCTGACAGGAGATGAATAAAGGTGTCACTGTGGGAGACTTTTATCCGGCTGCTATAAAAAGGACCCTCTTTGCCTTCCCTTGAAAGATCCTCTAGTTCACTTCTGGAGCCTGTGGCTTTCCCCTCAGCAGAGTTTAGCTCCATCAGCTCCAATTCATGTTTGGCAGCTGTTTCTAAAACTCTCTGTTTGTTGTAATACCTTACAAAGTTGTTAATGATGGGATGGATGGGGAGGGCGATCGCTATCACTCCACAAAGAAAACTGATGGCAGCGTTCAGTTTTCCTAGTGTTGTTTTAGGGTAAATGTCTCCATATCCAACTGTGGTCATGGTAATGATTGCCCACCAAAATGACTGAGGGATGCTTTTAAATAAAGTTTCAGGGTGACTTTGCTCCATGGTATAACCTAGGGCAGAAAAGACAAAAATTCCAACAGCTAAGTACATGAGGAGCAGCCCAAGCTCCTTAAAGCTGCGTTTCAGGGCATAGGTTAGGGTCTGGAGCCCTGAGGAATGCCGTGCAAGCTTGAAAATCCTTGCGATCCTCATGATGCGCAGTGCCTGGACTGCCTGCTGGACATTGCTCAGCTCCATCAGCTTGGCTCCCAGGTGGGTCAAGGTCAGGCTGACATAGAAAGGAAGTATTGCTAGCACATCAACAATGTTCATGAAAGAAAGGGCAAAGTGGAGTTTGTTGGGAGAGGAGATCAGCCTCAGCACATACTCCATGGTAAACCAGCCTATGCAGGCAGTCTCGATGCTGTCCAGGGTCGGATGCTCCATACGGTTCCCCTCTGCATCTACGACCTGCAAGTCTGGGATGGTCCCCACGCACATCACAACAGAGGAGATCAAAATAAACAGAAAGGACAGTACAGCAATCACTCTAGCTGGATAGGACGATTCTGGCTTCTCCAGAAATTTCCAGATGCATTTTTGGCACCTTTTCCAGCGACTTTCTGAGGCATCTACTCCCAAGTCATCCAGAATGAGTTGCACCCTTCGGGCTATTTCTTCCAGTTCCTCCTTTTTTTCACTTAGGTGAGCTTTGCAGCAGTCATCCAAAAATTTCAGATCCACTTTCCAAAATTCCATTTCATTCTTGAAACATATGGGACATATTCCTTTCTTCATGTGAATTTCCCCAAAGTAGTACACGTCAATAATACATTTGAAAGCATCTGGATCTCTGTCAAAGTAAAACTCTCTCTTTCCAGGATCATAGTCATCACAGAGGGAGAATATGCTATCGTATCCCCCTGATAAACAATTGACCAGCTCTGCCAGCCGTGTTTCTGGGTACTGATTCAGGTTATCTCCGTAGAACACCTGCCTTACCCCACCGACATTGACTACAATCTCCATTTCTTCACTTTTTTCTGATCCATCAGTGTCCATATCTGGAAACCTAGAGTCACCTGCCATTTTAATTGTATTGGATTTTGTTTGATTTTTTTAGCCCGTTGTTTGGTTTCAAAGCTTTGTGGTTTTAATCTCTCATGAAAGCAAATCAGCACTGAGCCAGCCCTGTTACAAATGTCACCAAACTGACCCGGAGTCGTGGTGGGAAAGGTTACTGATAGAAACCTGCGGTCGGGAAAGCCTGGTGAGGAATGCAACAAGCTGCAGGGAAAAGACAAGTCATCGGGCTGCTGTGCCTGCAAGCAGGATGTTAGAAAGCTCCAGCAGACTGGAAAGAGAAGAAACCATTTAATAAAACTCACCACTCTGTTCAGTGCTCGAGAGTCTTTTCAGGTCCCATTCTCTCTCTAAAAGTGATATCTATTCACAGCCTGGAAGTCACGGCAGAGGAATAAATCCTGAGCTCTGATTAACGCAACGTGCAGTGAGTGACAGTTCTCAGAGAGACAGTCGGCGGGGTGAGCCCACGGGAGCTGCCGCGGCTTCTCCCTTCGATTCCTCAGATTTCCCTAGAAAGCTGCTTCGGAATTTTGTTTCTCTTTCCGTTTTCTGTTTACTTTAAGGTCTTCCAGAGTTCATCTGCTGACTCTCGCACATAGTCAGTCGGTGCAAACACGCAGAGGAGAAACTTGTGCTTGTTTTCCCTTCGCTGTTTCCCAGCACAATAGGGAGCCTAGGCTGCCAGGAGTCCTTTCCAAACTCTACCCTCTCCTGGTGAAACACAGCAAAGCACCAGCTGCACAGAAAGCACATCTCAGCTATTTATACCCCTGCCCAGTGGTACAATGATGTGTTTCTATACTGCCAGGAACTTTAAGGAGTTTTTAAGACATTCATTTTATCACATGCAAAGCATAATCGTGTATAAAGTTCAGAGCTGCAGAAAGACACAAACATTTTCTCCAGGCAGAAACCAAAGGAAGCAATATTGTATTTTGGGAATAAATGTATGGCATAAATCTTGCTCTCAGTGGGACTGAAGCAACTCCAGAACATATCTGTCCTGTGTCAGGACATGGATTTAATCTGGATTTGTACTGGTGTCTTTGAGAAAGAAGCAGAGACCATAAAGTTTCTGTTGCTGATGTGGAGCAAAACTTCCCCTGCACTCTGTGCATGTTTCCCAAAGCTCTGGGTCCTCAGTTTTAGCCACCTTTCTATGACCTGTAGTCAGCTGAGCCTGAGGAGGGTTTGAGTAATTTACATCTATGATGATTTCTCAGTGACTGCTACTTACCAGAAGTAGTGCTTTGTACCACATCCAGCTCTTTAAAAGTAGAAGTAGAATAACAAGCGTTTATTTCCTTTTAACTTTGTTTTCTCCAAATTCCAGGATTTGATGAACATTTTTCCCCCCGACCTCTGCATGCAGGAAACCTACCACCCTGCTTGTAAATTATTAAATCAGACTACAGTTCATTTTAGGGGGTCCAGGAAAACATACAGTTCATAAGTTAACTGTTTCTGGCCACAGCAGAATGATTTGTACAGCAAGTTATGATTTTTTCCAGTTTACTGGCTTCTGAAAAGCTTCTCGGTGGAGGGGAATAGAGAGGGGCAAATTCAGCTGACAGTTTGCTTCTCCAGGCTTGTGTCCATCCTGGGAGAAAGGTGAGATCTGTGATGTGCCTGCTGTCCTCCTGCTGGTGTCACCCAGCCAGGGGGACCCTGGTGAATACACAGTGTTCCTGCTCCACTGTCTCAGAAGATTATGGGCAATCAGTAAGAGGTTGTGCACCAGACCTCATCTTGACACAGAGTGTGCTCACAGCATCACATAGCCAGGAAACGGGAATATCAGGCCCCAGGAAAAGAGTAATATCTATTAGTCTACACCTGAGTCATACTGTGAATCTCTGGAGGCCAGTGTCACCTTCATGTGCTCCTGAGTGTGCTGCATATTGTGGATATAAGACAAGAAGTCCCTTGAATTTTTTTCCAGGCAGATATAAGTTTACTGAGACTTGAAAGCTTTTTGGGACAAGAGAAATACTTTGGAGACCTGAAAAAACACTCAGTTTTTTGGATTCATCAATAAATAATTACCCACCTGTGGCTTTTCTGCTCACTAATTAGCTTGATTCTAGCAAAATAAATTTTAAAATGCCGATAGCAGTGACATGCTTGCACAGGGGAAAATGCAGATGGGATTACTTACCCAATCTTGCAAAACAAAACCAAGATCTGGAAGTTAGGCTTCAAATTTTGTCACGCTGCATGAGCATAGGGAAATATGTTCTGTAGATTTAAATCCTCAGATTTAACCATCTCAGATCATACTCTCTTTGATCAATGATTCATTCCAGTGACCTTTTGGGTTTTCTCTAGGTAATGATAAGAAATCAATGCAGGGTCCAGCATGACCAACACAGAAACCTTTGTTTCCAAAAAGGCTTTTCTCCCCCCCTTCCCCCTCCCCAACCATTTTACAGAACAAATACCTACAAAAAGGCTCACAAGACATTGTTCAGTTTGAAAGGTGAAATCAGCTCCTTTTAAATGATGAATCTCAGCACATTCTCAAAAGGTTGGGAAGAAACTATTTTTGAAATGCCAGATCAGTCCTTATAAAGACTTTACTTAGTGCGGCTGCTAAAATCCTTGTGCTTTATTCTCCCTCGTCTTGCACCTTTTCAGAGTTCTTTACACCTTTCAGTGTGCCTGTGAAATGTTAGAGATCTGGTAGCATTTTAAATCCACTTGGGCAAATGTAAATGATCCAAAGAACGGTCAGGGAAATCATAATGAATTAAACCCTTGTTTTTGCAGCTGAAAAGAGTGACATAGGCTTGCTTGACGAATGTTTTGTATCAGATGTATCACAGATCAGCAAACAACAGGAGCAGGAAGAATAATTGGCAGCAAATAATTTCTTTCACTAATTCATTTTTCATCCATGAAAAAGAAAGCTTCTCTAATCTAAAAATTTCAATAGCTTCTCTAATCTAAAAATTTCAATAGATAATTGTTGCCCTGTAATTCATTTATGACCAGATTGCTGCAATTATTAGGGCTCCTAAATTCAACTTCTGTTGCCTGTGTGAACAGGTCAAGCTGTGTTGTGTCTGCTGGAAGTGATATGTGCTGGCAATTGAATTCCTACAGACCCAACAAGAAACACGGAGGTTTGGGGTTTTTTTCTGTGTCAGTGCTTTGGCTCAGAGAACAACACATGGATTTGAGCTGACAGTTGTGTTAAGTTTTGGCTGTGGTTCAGACAGGCTCCTTCAGGGAGGAGGAGGAGGAGGAGGAGAGGAGGCTCAGCCGGACAGCAAGCCCTGTAGCCCGAGGGAAGGACTCCTGGGTTGCTGGGCAACCCCACCAAATGCAGCCCCCGCCCCAGCAGGGATGCTCAGCACGTCCCGGGGTGGGGCTTGAACCCCAACAGGGCTTGGTCCACACAAGATGTAGGTGGAGCTCAAATGTGTCTCCCCAGGGACACCGGCTCCTTATGAGGGATGTGGGAGGCACAGAGCACCCACAGTCCAGCAGGGGACCTGCAGTAACAGCAGTCCCCAGAGGATGCTGGCATTCAAGGTTTGGCTCCCTTGTTGACCACTTTTTAGGAAAGGACACTTACCCGAGTGGCTTAGTGCCAGTCTGGGAAGAGAGATTGCTCCTCTTGAGCTCTAGTCTGGCTCATATTGCATTCCTGAATCCCAGCCAGCACCTCTGTCCTCCTGCCAGATGCACCGAGCTGTTCCCCACGGAGCCGTGGGCAGTAGTGGTACATGAAGGACTGTGAATGTGTTAGGAGCCAACCCGAAGGCAATAAGATTGGATTCCACTTAGAGAGGGGTGCTTAATACAGAGGCAGGACTTGGGCAGCCTCTCTGCAAGCAGGCTGTGGTGCAGTCAGCCCCTGCCTGCACTGAGCACAGCCCTGAGGTCATGTCCCTGGTCAATCTGACCTCTCCCTTCTTCCAAAATCAGGCACAAACTCAAGAAAGTGTAGGGACCTGACCATGACTGTCCAAGTAAGAAACAGCTAAAGCATGTCTGGCACAGATCCAGCCCACGCTGACCAGCTAACATGGACATTTCCCAGCCATCGTGTGGCCATCAGAGACCATTCCCAACATTTTACTGTAAGAATCCTTTAGAGCTTCCAAATCTAAGAAGGATTCTACTGGTTAGTGCAGCAACCTCACAACCGCACCAGAATATCCAGCACGCCCTCTTTGGCAAATTAATCCAGCTACTGCAATATGCTGGTTTATCCTTTATAGCTCAATATTGTTAATCTGTTTTCAAATCACACCTTCTTTTATACTTATAACATGCTCTATGATAAAGCCAGCTGTTTTGAGACATCAAGAACACATGGATTGCATTCTCATGGGCGCTGTGGTTCCCAGCATGGATTTGGTGGCACTGCCATAGCACCAGCACCAGCCTCATGCACCTCCCCAGTGTATCTGAAGGGCAACAGGGCATGACTTGATGTCACGGACTGTAACATTTCCATGTGGGAGGGGAGGGTTGTGGGCACTGACTGTCTGCAGGAAACCTTCGTGATGCAGTGGCAGCAGCTCATGGTCCCAGCACTGATGTGTGTCTTCTGTGTGTAGCCATGAGCTACTGGAGTGAATCTGAGCCTCAGCCTGAAACATGTCCATCGCCCACTGCTGCTATTTCTGGTAACACATGAGTCTTTTAAATCCCTTGATGTGTGAAAAGAAGGGTCCCTCAAATGTAAAGCTAGAGAAACAAATTCTCTACTTTTTTTTTATACATCTCCATGCTTTGTATGATGTTTCTCAATACATTCTGTTTCCTTCAGATTGATATATTAAGAACAAGAGGTTATGAAATGTCTGAGTTGAGATGGGTATCTAGACTAGAACAGACGCACTCACCTTGCAAGTCTGGTTTTATGTGTCTCTGTTTCCAGCATATTTACATATTTCTCTGAGACTATTACTTCAAACAAGTCTTTTCCCAGTTTATTTTCCCCTCTGTTAGCTACTTCTGCTTTTTTTCAAGTTCAAAATTTATACATAGTCAGTTTATTCTATCAGATCTTTTAATTAATACCTTATTAAAGGGCTAGTAATAGCTTGCTGCAAATTTCAATTGGCCTTGCTTTCCATTTGACCTTAATGAGTCTATTTTCCTGTACAATTAGACCTGCCTTAAGTGACCACTCAGGAGAACAGCCAAACCTCTGATTTAATGTAAATTACTTTAAATAAATAAAATGCGACCTTCACTGTAAGCAGATAACAGATGGGTTCAAATTAAGCATATCAGTGAGCCATGAATAGGATGGGAGATGGAAATGCTGTGAAAGATTTAAGAACCTTGGCTTGTTTACAGCATCCCTGCGTCTTGAGGAAGGACTGGAATTCTGTTTCTTGGTCTTAAACACTGCCATCAAAAGCTTTGAATGTTGTTGCATGTACAAAGGAAAGCAAAAAATGAGGTGAAAAGGCTTACTACAGTTGCAGAGAAAATGACTTAAAAATTAAGAATTGCATATACATTGAGTATGGCCATGGTCCAAAAATTTGCATGTGCACATATAAATTAGGGGCTGTATCATAGTGAATAGGTACAAGGTGGTTCAATGCAGTTTGTGTGGGTGACCTCAGCTCTGACATTTCCCAGCTCTGACTGTCTGCCTCTGCAATCCCGCTGTTGACTTTTTATCATGACTTGCTGTATATAATTTCCTGCAGGACCCGTGACACGCTGGTGCTGCTGCCTGGTAGCTTCCCTGGAGCAGCCTCTCCAGCTCGAGGGAGGGGTTGCCCAGCAGAGAATTGTAAATGGCTCTGGGACAAGTGTAAGAGGGTCTTGCTGGTGGCACTGGTGAAGCGATGGACCTGGCCTTCCCAGAGACAAACATTCCCATCACTACCAAATGATATCGTTACCAGTAATCAACTTGAAGAAGAGACCAAGACGGTGGCGGCAGAGAGGGAAATGCAATGGGCAGACTGTCTCCTAAGTTGTGGCAACCAAGACACAAAGCCAGTTTCTAAGACTGATGGGGCAGAGGTTTTTAATGTGGTTTTGTGTGTTTTCTTTTAAAAAATTCAACATTGCAGCCCTCTACTGTGCTTGGAGCTGGAACAGTGATTAATAATACTCCGTACAAGCTGTTGTTCATAATTCTTTGAAAGAGGAGCTTGTATAAGCAATTTAACATATACCATTTAAAAGTAGAAGGTATTTTTATATAAACTAACATTTTTATTGTGCCCAATCAAAATGAGTAATATAATCAAATAATTCAGAGTAAACACGGCCAAAGGTACTCCTATATGTGTGCTCAAAGAAGAAGAAAATGTATGTAATATTTTCTAGTGTGAAAAAGCTGTAAAGAAAACCTGTCGGGAAAAATCCCAGAAAACATTTCATCAGTGTGCTGAAACAGAAATAAAAAATAAAATACTTTCATTGATTCTAGAAAACATGGCAGCAGAGAAGAAAATACAGGCTTCAGCAAAGCCTGTAATTCTCAGAGGCTCTCGTAAATACAGCTATAATTTTCCTTCTTTCAGTGAGTGATAGAAGATGAAGGAGAGGAAGGTGTGTAGGCAGAAGCAGAGGCAGAGTTCATATTTTCACAATTATGCAATTACCCATGGAGGCATCCTGTGGACATTTGACTTCATTAAACCCTGCAGGACTGAGGGCTGTGGCAGCATGCCCTAGAGCCCCTTGCTGACAGTGACTCCCACAGCTTGCAGGCTCTCTGGGCTTGCTCCCTCCATCTCCTGTGACAGTGACAGTCCTGCCTGTGGCCAGGAAGGCAGTCAGGGACTGGAGGATGTGGTATTCCCTGGCCAGCATCCTGCTTGCACAGCTGGCATAGACTGGAAGCATTAAAGCATGCAAATTTGTGGTGATGAAAGTGATTTTTTATCAGTAAGCATTTCCACTATAGATTACAGAAAGGAGAACATCAAATGTGCTTTCCCCTTCCCTTGGTGTTCAAATCACTGCTTTCAGAAGTGATGTTCTTATTCTTGGTGCCTTTGAAAAAAGAAGTCCAAACCTCTGTGTGACCCTACCTTGACAAACTGCTTTCAGCATCTCCCTTTTTGCCTGTGTTCTTTAGCTTTGCTTAGCAAAAATGTTTGCTGAATTTGAGCGGACTTTACAAAGAGTTTTAAGTCAATCAAAACCACATTTTCTGGAGCACAAGCAATCTGTCAGAAATTATTTCCTGGCCCTACTCTGGATCTGTCATCTGCCACCGGGCAAGTCTTTTGCCTTCTTGCTACTTATCTTAAGCTGTTTGGCGACACATCATATTTCTTAATAGCTTACAAAGGAGTCAAATTAAAAAAAACATTTTTAATTTGACAAACAGATTACAAATACGCTTTTAAATTGTCTGAATGGCTCTAAAGCTAACCCACATATTTCTAAGTGATTTGTCTAGACAATGGATGAGTCAAGCCTTTTATCCATTCTGTTTTATACAATAATCGGTTCTGCTCAGTTAAGATTTCATTTAACGTTACTAAATTGAATGCCTTTCATTACTATGTGCTGTTTAATTTAACACTGTATTGACATCTTGCATCCTAATTCATTTTTTGCTCAGGGTAGAGTCATAAGCCTGTTTGCACCATGTGATACCAACAACACCATCCATTGTATGCACTAGTAGTGTCCTCAAAGATGAGACTAGAGAATCCAAGATATCCCATTGGGCAAAATAAAAAAGGTCTAAGAAGATGAAAGGAACCTCAGTGATGAGTGGGAAATGCTGCTGCTAAAACCTTTCTTTATTACCATTCTCTGTCATTTTCAATTGTTCTGTCCCGATGAGTAATGAGGACTTCATCGTTTTTGCCAAGCTCCACTGCAAGTTGCTGCTGTGATAGCACAGGTTAATCACAGGACAGGCAGGGGCTCCTCACTTCTGGCAGCAGGCAGATTTCAACCGCCCTGTGACTTCTCTTGGGTGACCTTGAGAAAGGAGACATGACAGCAATGATGTCAGAACTTCCCTTAATCAAATCGTTTATCTCCCTCATGCTCTACACCCAGTTTTAACTGCTCAGTCCTCTCTACTCTTTTCTTTAGGCTTCTGTGCACATTATTGAGACTACACAGTAATAGAACCATCAGGAAAAGGACAGGTCAGGTCATGTCCCTGGTCAGGACATCCACAGTCACACTTGGCCACAAATCACTGGGACACATCCCACAAATCAGCGTAAAAATTCCTGTCGTGACAGAAAATAGCACTGCACTAAAGATCAGAGTAGAACCATAATGCCATTGGCTCTTCAAATCGAAAGCTTTATTCCAATCGTGAGAAATACTTCAGTATTTAGCTGGTCTCATAAAAAATACTTAGTCTTACAAAAATAGCTCAAATCTCAAAGCAGACTTTCTTTATTTTGCAGTAAGTATGGGTACTACCATACATTTGAGGTCAGGGAGCAGTTGTAAGCATCTCCATAAATGTGGCCAGGATACATAATTATCAGCTCTTATCTATACAAATAGTAAGCGAATTAATTGCCTGTATTTGTAAATGGTTTTGGACCTTCTGGCTGAGGTTTTAAAAGCAGTTGTCAATGTCTCATAATAGAGGGTTTGTCTTTGGCTTATTTGACAACAGAGCTGGATATCCCGGTAGCACCATGAATTTGCTAAATAATCAATCATTAATCAATACATGGCTGGGTTCTTCTCTCATATTGGTCTTAGACCAGTTGTGTGCTGAAGGCAAAATCAGGTACTGTGTAATTTTATATGTTTTGCAATAAATTCCTGATGTATATGCATGAAGAAGTAAATGGTGACACTGCATAGGTGGGGAACCACAACCCTGCTCCCCAGCTTCACAGTCTGCCTGAGACTTCTGTTTCAGAGCTGGTGACGACTCATTTAATAATCAACCATTTACTGTTTGGTCTTCACTCATCTCTTGAAGTCCTTTTACTTGATAAGACTGACTGCCATGAATTAATTTTAACTAGACCTTTACAAAATACATAACATTTTCTAGGAATTTTGATACCCTGACATTCTGTTGAGATGCAGGAAGAAGGAAAAACTAATCTGCATTTTAAAAATTTCCCTGCAACATGTCAAACAAATCTAAATATAGGACCTTGGAATCTTTACTTTAGCAGCACTAAAATTTTACGTTGTGAAAATGTTTATACACTGTTTACCAAGTATTACATTCTGATAGTGTGTATACATACAATGCTGCTAATGCAATACAAGGCCAAAATAAAAATAAAAAAAATTGAAGTTACAAACCTCAACTAAACATTTTAGCTACAGAGATAAATACATTTTGATATTATGAAAACAGTTTCTTTCAACACAAGGATGTATCTTGATTAAGTGTTTTTATTGCATTTTTTGGCAACTTTCAATTTAACTGAACTGCATTTATCTGACATGAATCTCTTCTGGTAAAAAATTATCTGTTCTATTTCCAGTGTGCAACACCAGTAATTCTAACACTCATGAGATTTGTCACATTTTCTTGCCAGACCCTTTCTTAGAAATTGGAAATGACAGATGGTATTTGTGAGAGAAAAGGATACTTTCTCAACATATAGCCCAAGGGCATGAAAAAAAGTCAACATTCTCCAAACAGATTTTCACTAGCATTGCCTTTGTTTTCTCTGTAGCCCCTCTCATCTTATTAAATGTTGTCCCTGAGTACAGTTTTCAAAAGGAAAGAATGTCCTTTGAGGAACCCATGGGTGTAATGAAAGTAGTCTTTACATCAATCAAACAGTAACGAAGCTGATCCATCCACCATGCACGGACTCTGATCTCAAAAATGGCCGAAAATCTGTAAAACACCAATGAAAATTCCTTTTGTGTCAGTATGAATGCAATGAAAAGCGGACTTAGGATCCTGTAATAAAAACATTTCACTGCTCCAACCACAACTGGTTTCTAGCTGCAGCACTGCAACATTAATACCTGATATTTACAGTACGTAAATGTTACAGTTGTAAGGCCAGAACAAAAACTGAGGTACCTCACACATGACACATCTCTATACACCTTGTACATTAATTTATTTTTATGGGAACATCTGAATTTCATCTTCTGGAAACTGATTTCTTCTACAGCACCAGAGCAGAACTGTCCGTCACCCTTGCATTTCAGATCAACAGGGTAATAGGATGCAGTGTATTTTAAACTCCCTCTGTATTCATTCCTTAATTTGAATAATGCTCTTTATTCCTCTTTTTTTTTTTTTCCTTTTTCCAAACTTGATTTTGAAGAAGTTGGCGCTTGCTAGGTTGTGGACTAAAATGTAACATTCCATCAAAATGGGTGATTTTTAACAAACTTATCAAATATGTAATTGTTGCACACACGTTGTGAAAAATTATTCTCTTAAACTGAGTCATTAAGTTAACAACGTTAATAATGTGGTGCTGTATTCTGCAAGAACTCTGTCTCAGGTTACTTGTTGATGACAAAGCCAAAAATTGGTTTTGAAACTATACAAAAGCTTCCAAATCAGTATTTCAAGAAGCAGGTAAATAATCTGTAGACTGTAAGTACAGACTATAAACACAAGGGGATCCAGACAGTGTTTCACAACTTACTGCATATTTCAAATAACTGAGGAAGTGATATTCCCTTGTCTGTTTACCATAAACTCATTACAAAGAGTTCTCTCAGTTTAAATACAGAATATTATTGCAGTCGTTTTGCTCTTTTACCTGCTCACAAATTGCTTGCAAGATGATCCTGGTTTTCTTCAAATATATGCACTATCTCTACTTGTTATCTATCAGTATTACAATTATACACACAAGTACCATTGAATCACTGGGACTTATTTCATGTAGTTGAGAAATTTTTCCAGCAATGAGCAAGAAGCAGCCAGGACTGCAAAGCAATCAAGAGCAGGGACAGGACAGGAGAGCCACCCTGCAGAAAGACCCGGATGGGCTGGAAGAGTGGGCTGACAAGAACCTTGTGAAGTTCAACAAGGGCAGGCGTAAGGTCCTGGGAAAGCAAAGTCCAGGAGTGCAGCACAGGCTGGGATCTGCCGGTCTGGGGAGCAGCTCTGGGAAAGGGACCGGGGGCCCTGAGGGACAACTCAAGAGTGAACGTTGTGCTGCTGCAGCAAAGAAAAGCAACAGGATCCTGGTCAACAGGGGCAGCACCAGCAGAGAGAAAGAAGTCATTGTCCCACTCTATTCTGTGATTGTCAGGCCACATCTGGAACACTGTGTTCAGTTTTGGCCCCTGCTCTGCAGAAAAGGATGTGGACAGGCTGGAGAGGATCCAGAGAAAGGCACAAAGATGATAAAAAGACCGGGCAGCCCACCATATGAGGAAAGGCTGAAAGAACTTTTTTTTTGTTTGTTCAATCTTGAGAAAAGCGAGTTCCGGGGAGACCTTATTACCATGTTCCAGTTTTTAAAGGGTGGCTACAGAGCAAATGGGAGACTTCCTTTTCCAAGGAGTCACATGGAAAAGACAGTGGGTGATAGGTAAAAGCTACTCCTGGGGAGATTCCAATTAAACACAACTGGAAAATTTTTCACAATGGGGAACAATCAAGCATTGGGATAATCTCACCAGGGTAGTGATGGATTCCCCAATATCAGACACATTCAAGATTCAGCTGGACAGGGTCCTGGGCCATCCTGTCCAGACCATGCTTTTGCCAAGAAAGGCTGGACCAGATGATCCTTGGGGTCCCTCCCCACCTGGTATTTTATGACCTCATGATTCATACACTAAAGCCTTTCATTCACGTGGTAACCTGTAGTATTTTTGCGTAAATAACAACCATTTCTTCAGTTTGTAAACAAAACTCATGTGAGTGTGTCTGCAAGGGGAGATGTATGGGTTATTCCAATGGCTCTTTGACATCAAACAAACTTGAATGAATAAATACCCCTAAGCCCAGCACTGACACTACACGTTTTAGAGTTGTTGAGTCACTAGAAATTCCAGGTTATGAGGATGAAAGTGAAAATACCCATCTGAAATTACCTCTGGGACAGCACAGTGTCCCTGAGGCTGCAGCCTCCTCACTCATTTTCCAGGCCCATGATCTGCTTCTGCAGGGTCCAGCTCTGCAAAGACCCATGTTTTACCACTGTTCCACATTTAAAAGGGATGTCTCATGTCAAAGCAATGAGGAAAAATTAGTACTGGGCACGTGTTCTGCAGCATGCTGATGCTATGTCTCAGATTGCTACCTCTGCTTTGCACACTCGTGGAACAAGTCAGCTTCTGCCCCAAAAGGAAACAGAAATCACTGATTTCCTCTTGCAAGTAGAAGGATAGAGGCAGAAAGAAGACTCAGCCTAATGTTGTGCATGTCCTTTGACCCCACTTAGAGTCCAAAATAGGTAGGCTGCTGAGCTCACCACTTCCTTCTCCATCCTTCACTCAGGGGAGCACCTCTCTTCTCACCAGCCTTCCTGAAGGCTCTCAGCAAAAGCTGTCACAGGTGCCTGAGGCAGGAAAAGTCACCAAAATAAACACTGCTCCAATACATCTCATCTGTCTTCCCACACATAGTGGGATCTAGGGAAAGAAATTTTCTTTTGTCATGTTTGGAAAGCTTTTTTTCTTTTTAGAATTGTAAAGCTTGATATTTACTGTCAGTTATTGGATGTTTCAGCTGAACAAAATACTTTCTTTGCTGTGGATCTATAAATAACCTTATTGAGTAACTGAAAAATATGAAGGATACATTTTATCCTTCCCGAAATATGTACACTTCTTACCACTAGGTAAACAACTTTATTCTATTCAGAACTAGCAGTGAATTTCCTAGTGTGTGTCTGGTCTCTGGTCTAGGAAAACAACAAGTAAAAGTTAGTTAGAAGAAAAGAGATTTATTTTTCCAGATTAAGCTTGAGAAGTTTTTCTTGCCTAAGAATACAAGTCCATTATTTGGTAATTCTTTTATTTTTCTTGGATTATATGTTCTCAGCAGTATTTTGGAAGGAAATCTGGTGATGCACAGACATTAGCATAATAATACAGTTTTACTTCCTAAATCCTTTCTGAAAATTCAGGTGTTACAGTCTCAGCATTTCTGCAGCACAATAAATTCTCTAAGCACACCACAGGGTTTCATACAACGACTCCTTGCTATAAAAGGACGCTGAATGGCCACCAGAAAGGTACTGTCAAGTAAGGAACTGAATGATAAAGCTCTTCTAGGGAAAAAACCGAATCAACCACAAAAAACCCAGCACAAAAGCAAACAAACAAAACAAAACAAGCAAACAAGCAAACAAACAACAACAAAAAACCCCCTAGTAATCTTTGCTAGACAAAACTAGCTGTCATGGCCAGTGCCTTTCTCATTCACTTAATTTCTTTATCAGATCATAAAATTTGATTACTTTTCTTTTATCTTGCCTTGGACCATGGCACTTGCTCTATGTGGGAAAGCATTGATTGTCCTTCTTAACTGTTCACAGAGCAGCAGCTTTGAGTGTCTTGCCACTGCTAACATACCTATGAATCCTTCTGCAGGGACTCAAAACCTTGCCAAAGCAGGAATTGAGCAGTGAAAATATTTCCTTTTTCCTGTTTCATGGTCCCTAGCTTTGGCCTCCTCAACCTGCTTCCCCATGTCAAATGAACATGCACCGATTTAAAGAGAGAGCATGTGCTGAAGGATTACCAGTTAACAAGCTGGACTACACTGCCTATTTTTACCACTACCCACTGCAGTTAGGACTCTTTAGCCACATTGATACACTACCATCACTCTGAGTTTTAACTGAGGTACAGATACTCGAATGTAAAGCTGCTTATTACCAGGATAACTTGACCTTGTCATACAATAAAAGTTCTTTTACATTAATACAATTGCAGAAGGGGAACACCAGTGTCATTGGTAATACCAGGTTTTAAAACTGGAAAATGCTGCCTGATGACCACTTGTTAAATCTGTCTGCAACAAAAATAAACTAATGCAATGACACCTTAGTTTTTTCCATGAGTTGGGATTTGCTCTGCATCTGCCAGCTCACTCTCCCCACAACCACAGCACTTCCTCAGAGTCAAGCACAGTAACAGCTGCTTAAGGAGCACATGGGTTAAACGTATCGAGTTTTTCTGGCTCACTCGTGGGAGATTCTCCTTCCAGTACTTTCCTGGCTCTCATTCTGGGTGGACCTAAACACTGGTGGATATACCAGTTCTTCACTCAGGCTTGCTCTCACTGCCCTCCTGAATACCAAGGACAAGAGTTACCTAGGCAAGCCTTCAGTTCTGGCTTCAGCATCCTGCTCCATATCGCATGAAGGTGCCAAATTTGCATGCAGTGGCTTGTGGACCAAGCATTGCAAATGACAGCAAGTCTCCAAAAACAATAGTTGGGGCAGAGGATGTAAGGAATAAGAAGAGTGAGTAGTTGAAAACAGTCTGCAACCTCACAGTGCTATTAGCATTGGGAAAAAAGTCCCCATTCATTTTGTCTTATCTGACAGCCACAGCTTTACAGTGTCTGGAAGCCAGACAAAGGGATCAATAGACATTTGCTGACAACTGAGATTTTGTTTTAATCCATCCACAAATGGTTATGTTTTGGTAGCAGATGTTTCTATACAGGTCTGAAATCATAAAGAGAAGGCCAGCTAGCCCTTTACAAGACTCATGGTTTAAACAGCAGGAATAGTGCTTGCAGCAGAACAGACTTCCAGTTTCCACTAGCAAAGTCCACCCTGGTGACAGAGACACAATAGACATGCTCAGGTTAAAATAAATGTATTCTGTGGGTAGGCTTTTAAATAGAGATAATGTAATTTATCAGAACAAATTACACCCCTGAAGGAAGTAAATAAGCTTTCAAGGACATAAACTGTCTTCTAAACATAGTAGCCAAGGCATGATGATTTGTGTGTTTGTAAATACCACTTGGAGCCTAGACATTGAAGTTGCTGTATAGAAATACCAGCTTGTTTTAATAGTTTTATGGTCAAGCAGTATCAAAAAGCCAATGAATTCACATGAGTTCATGTCTATACTGTGTTCATTTAGTTTTCTTTAGGGACAGCTACATAGCAAATTTCTACAAATCGTACATCAGGATGGAATTGCTAATACCTAAAAGAAAACCTTAGCCTGAGAGAATTGTTGGTTACATGTGTCCAAAGCATCGGACCTGTGCTTGTGATAAAGATGTGAGGTTTCAAGCAAGAAGGAGCAAAGGAAACCCAACCTATCTCAAATCTTTAAATCTGTCTGAAATCTTTGATTCTAGCCAGAATGGCAAACAAACATAGTCAACTCAGATTCACAGTCGTGTTATGGACAGCAACGTTTGGTGAAACCTTTTGAGATGCTCACCCAAATTGCTGGACCTCTTTCCTTCAGCCACCTGACAGCTGTGTTTGGTGCCTGAGTGTTTATAGGGCACCAGTCACTGTGATATAGTGGGCTGCCTGAAAATCAAAGACAAGGAGTGTTTGAAAAAGGTATTCTTATTAAAACAAAAAGTGTCGCTGTACACTGTGGCAACATAGTTCCAGATATTGCCTTACACCAGGCCAACATAGTTTGCAGTATAACATTGCAGCACCACCTGCAGTAATCACGCATGGGAAGAGCTACAGCGGCTCACCGTCCTTCCCAGAGGCACGGTCACCCATAAAGCAGTCCAATCCCAGACTTGCTTGGGCAAGAGCTACAACAGCTCACCCTCCTTCCCAGAGGCAGGGTCACCCAAGGCAGTCCAATCCTGGACTTACATGCGTAGGCTACTCACGGCTCTCCTGGGCACACCCCCGCCCAGGGATTACGCGCCGGCCGGCTTTTCCACTTCCCCCAAGTGGATTGCAGTCCGTGAGGCTCATACTGTCGGAGGCTTTCAAGAGCTTCTAAGGCTCAGCCAGTTATCGCCTCGATACATGCAAACACGGGGTACCAGACATCAGAGTCCAAAGAGTCCAGCACGGCGTAGGGTCGCAGGCATCAGCAGGCCCGAGCCGGCATCCACAGGCAGTGGCAGACATCCACAAGCACCAGCTCAGCATCCACCCAGTCAGCTCCAGCTCAGCTCAGTATCTGCTGCTCTGTGATCCTACAGCACAGCCCTTTATACCCATCATCCCTTGGGCTACTCATGTGCTTCTTGTTGTAGGAATCACCACACCTGCATTCAATGCTGGCCTTCCCTCTTCCCAGGGACACAGCCGCAAGCCACGAGGCCAAGGCTGCCTACAGCCTACTCTTGCAACCCCACAAAAAGTTGTTTTGTTTGTGATCCCAGCTGACTCTAAGACTGCCTCAGTTGTAATACCTGTGCTTTACCTCCTGGACTTCAGTTACATTATAGATTCATTTCTTGGTTGGGTTTTTTTTTGTGGTTTTGTTTTGTTTTGGGCTTTTTGTTAGACTTTTCAGTTTCCCCGTCATATTGCCATTTTCTGTTACTTACACAAAAATGTCTCCATAAAAACCTTATTCTCCAATCTTAACATTCCTTTGGGCTGTATGAGAACTTTCATTCCAATTTCTAGTTTCAGTAAAGGCACTGCACAAAGGCTGTTGAATTATTCAGAACGATATGTAACTGGTACAAATTCTCTAGGCTCTGTCTAGTTTAATTGAAGGTAAATCCCAGCAGACATTGTAACTGCAATGAGAAGGTAAACAGGAAGAGTTAAACAACCTGTAAATGGAAGATAAATAAAACCCCCACCTTCTGCAGATACCTTTCCCCCTTCATTTATATCAAAGCATTCACCATCAGCTTACCTAAATTCTGTTCATTTAGAACACCTACGCTATTACATGCAGAACTGATTTTTATGATGATACAGCAAAAGTAGATGGCTGTTCACAGTAGCTTGTTCGAGTAAGAAATGAAACAACTGATTATTTATCTCAGGCCTGATCTCTCTGAGGCATAAAAAATCTGAAAGTACCTGCCTTAGGAAGTGTTTTCAGTGTGGCTGTGTTGCCACTGCGGAATGTAAACCTGCCATGGGATTACACCAATGACCCTGTCAGATCCAAAGCATGTGGACAACTGAATTTGGGATGTTTTGTCTCAGACTGAATCCCATGACTTTGTCAGTGTCAAGAGGGGCAGTAGGTCTGTTCTGTGCAATTGGCCAGGCACTGAGGGGAATATTTACATCCCAAAGCACTGAAGTTGAAGAACAGCGTGAGGCACAGCTGACTGTGAAGAGCACAGCACCTGTTATCATCAGAAAACTCAACTGAATAAAGAAAACTTCTAACAGCTGCCACAAGCAGATGTTAAAAGCAGGATCTCTTGGGAAATATAAAGCAAATGTCACCTACAGTATGCTGACTGAAATTCAGTATCTGTTATGAGTACTCTTGGGCTAAGTCCACCATAAGAAGGAGCTGGGTAATCTCTGAAAGCAGTTGCTCAAGAACGCTCCCTTTTACCTTTGAAAATGTCACTTCCAATCCCATTCCTTGGGATGTTTGCATGTTGGATGGTACAACCATTCAGCTCCCGTGCAAACTTAGACCAACAGAAAGAGCTGCCTTCTCCCTGTCTCGTTTGTGCAGGTGTCAATAGCGGGGTAGAGGTAAAAGAGAACTCAGCCATGGGTAGAGCCAAGCTGCCATTCACAAGATGAAATCCATTTGGGGGTTCCATTTGACCTTCTCACAATGCCTTGAGAAGACGGCATAGAGGCCTCATGCTCCCAAAGTAGACTGAGAAAGCCATACCCATCTTTGATTCTCTGCTGGCGGGATGAGGGGATGGATTCTCTATCGATTTATGTCCGCAGCAAAGCACAGGGGCAATCTTCTTCAAATCAGATGTCACACTCTGAGGGGAAGTTGGGTGAAGTTCTTCCAACTTGACTGGCCACCTTTCATTTGTATTGAATTTCAGGACTAGATTCATGTGCTCACACATAGGCACCTGGAACCTATTTTAGACGCTTCAGCAAGTACTCTGCTTGACTTCCAGTGCCAGAAACATACAGAACTACAATTAGCCCTGTGTCATCTTAGTCAACATCATGCCAATAGCTCAGATGTCATTGGGCTCCTCTGGCAGCAGAAGGGGCTCCCAGTTTAGAAAGGCTAGGTAATCCCATAAGAGGACAGAAACCTTACTTAACTGATCTTTTGTACAGCTGCAATTCCACATTTTTGATATAGGAAGCATTAGACAGCATTCAGGCTAACCCATTTCTGAAAGCTGAATTATAAACAGATTTGCTAAAAATATTTGTTAGATTGCCTAAAATCCATCAAAATTCTAGGAAATAAACTTATTTATGAGCAGTTTAGAAGCAAGGTGGGGCATTCATTTCCTAAAGCCTTGGAAAGAAAAGTACTCAGAAAGAAGAGTAGAGAAGAGGAACAGAAATACCAGTCATGTCTTAGCAGTTTGTGGAAAAAATAATGTGTGGAACTAAAAAGGTGGTGTATTTCCTTCTTTTAAGGATGCTATTACCCTATAAACTGCAATATTTTGTATGGCCTGGAAGGGAAGACTACTTCTAAAATCTGCAAACCTGTAATGAAGGAGACAATTCCCCATGCACTGAAATTTTGGATGTCTGTGGCAGTGAAGTGATAATGGATGTAACCAAGATTTGGAATACACTGAATAACTGAAATGAATGCAGAACAGGTTGTTGCTGCCCATTGACAACTTAGTTATAATTTAAGCAACTGGACAAGGATGAAGGGCAGGAGTGGAACTCAAGTCCCCCTCTCCATTCAGTGAAAATGTACTCATAGTTTTGGAGCAATATTGGGCAACACAAAATACATTTACCACAAGCTTCTTTCTCACCACCTGAAGAATGAAAAAAATGGCATTTTTTTGATCTCAGCTGTTGCCTTGGGATTTATCAGAGACAGGGTCTAAGAGGAAGGCTAAAATTGATTGGGTTATTTAATAGAGACTGGTTTTACTGATTTGCAGCTAGTTAGAGCTAAAAAAGCTAGAACCATAGCTTGACGTGTGATTTTTTCAGGAGTTAATATTTTCTCTTGGAAGTCTGTAATTCTGCAATAACAATTACTTTAAGCTGAACTAATGCTATGAATCAGCACTACTGGCCAGAGCTATGAATATATTACTAGCACTGATATTCTGGCTATCTGTTATCACCCATACCAGCAGTGGAGTGGGCGTGTGAACTCACTTCCACTTGCACAGCAGCGACCCTTAACTGTGCTGTTGCACCATTGTGTTGGACACAAATGTGGCATCCAGTGTTTTCAAACAGATTAATTTAAAGGCAGATATCCAAAATCCTTACTTAAACAGATAATTATTCCATTCTAAGTGGTTTGCCATCGACTGTTTTTATTCTAACTAGGAAATCAGTCTGCTTTTACCAGACTGCCAAAATACAAGGTCAGATGTTCAGTGTAATATACTTGGGTACCAAGACTTTGGCTTCTGCAAGTCTGATTGCTTTCTATGCAAGTAAATAGCTTTACCTCTTTTTGTAATTTCATGTAAGCATTAGGAGGTGCAGGGAACATGAAGGTGCAAGGTTCATGTTTAAAAGGCTAAATGACTAGCATGTCTATCCTGATAGCTGTTTAAAATCACGTATAAACACTTCCTTATCCAGTGTTCCTGTCTGCATTAGTATATTTATGTTCAAACATAAGTATCTGCATTTTTAAATACACATGTTCTCTCATCTTGTACAAGTGCTGGAAATGCTCCCATACCTTGCAGAGGAATACAGGATGTGGGTGGCAATTTTCTCCAAACATTTTATCAGGCAATTTTCAGACAGCTTGGATTATGGATTTTCTTTCCTTGCTAAAGAAGAACAACAATAGTGCTATTAAAGCTATTAAAAGATAATAGCTGATACCTACAGAGCTAGAGAGGGCTGGGAAAGTGGGAAAAAAATAACTCTGGTTTAGGCAACTGAGACTAATCCTGTAATATGCTGAGCTACCCCAGCTCTTCTTTCAGTCGTGCAGAGAGCCCAGACTGGCTGCAGTCAGTGGGCATGAATTTCAGTTCTTGGTACCTGATCACTAAGACACGGCCGGCTGCAGCACATCTGGGCATGGTCCCGGATTAGTGCTCTCAGAAACCCAGACCTGATCTATTCAAAGAAAGCAGGGGAGACCTGTTGGGAGCAGACAGGTTGGAGATGTCTGTCCCCACTGAGCCACATCCCTGCAAGGATGGATATGGAACAGCTCGACTGTCTGCATCACCTGAGACTGTGCTGTGCTACCCCAAGCACCTTCTGCATGAACTGCTACATCTGCATGGCACAAGGGCACAACACAGTTTTGTTTCGTTTCTGGTTCTTCACAACATTCCCTCACATTGGTCTGCTGCTGGTAATTGAAATACAAATCAAAATGTTTCACCCATTACCAAAAGGAAGGTAGTCATGATTGTACAAGAAAATGAGAAGAACTGGATCCTGATCCCCCAGACCTCTGGCCTAAGCAACAAGTGGTCCTATTTGTAACATGCACTTGTAACTGTTCATTAGCATAGATACAGAAGATAGCTGGTTATCATATGTATTAGTGAAGAGTGAAGAAACCGCAAATTCACCAGTAAGGCTGGTATGAAAGAAATTGCCATTTTTGGTGTTTTATGATAAAGAAATTATTGAACAGGTAAAAGTAGTTTCTTGCATTTGCTTACTAAAATTAGAGCATCACAGGTCTGATGAAGTGGGGGCATGGAGTGAGAATACTGACCATAAACAAAACTCGATCAAGAGGGAAAGGAAAAAGCCCTGCTGCATTTTTGAGGTAATAAAGCCCTTATGCCCTTCAGAAATAGCTTGTGCATGTCTTCTCAAATTCTGCAGTGAAAACTTGGACTGCAGTGTCTTTCAAAAAGACATCTACCCCTCTTTGAGATGACCAAAGGTGCTCGTCTTGGTTCAGTCCAGAAGGACCCAAGTCACACCCAGAGCTATGCATCCTCAGGGCACACCAAAGGCCACTCACTAGATGCCAAAGTATGGTAACTGAGTGTAGCCCTAAGATTGGACCTGGCAGATCCTTCTACCAGCTCTGCTACAAATTTCCTCTGGGACTTGGGTTAAACTCCTAAGTTAATTCCTGTAAAGAGACTCAATTTCCATTAACTTCAGTGGGAACATTGATTCTTAAAGAACTGGATTCAGCTAGCCTAATTTAGGTACCTTATCTGTGCCTGCAGTTTAGATGCCTAGTGAATAAGTTCTCCAGAAATCCAGGCAGACAGGATCTTCCTTTGAAGACATCTCACCACTGACTGTATGGCAAATATCAGATCTTTTTTTAGGATAACTGTTTTGCTTTGGTATTTAAAATGCAGCACATTAGATGTCTGCAGTTAGATTGGATTTGATAGTTTAGATATGTGGATGTGAACCGTATAATTTAAGTTCAAAAAACCCCAAGATGCACAGACTTTGCAGCTAACTTGCATATGTATTTCTGAGCAGGCTGGGTATAACTGTGGAAGCTGTATGGCCAAATGTCCCTTTCAGCAAACACACCATTTTGGTGGTACACACACCCAGATTACAGGAAAAAGGGCAGTGAGTGGAATTTATGGCAGACCATTGAAGCTGTTGGCATTAAGTTACACAATGTATTTAACTGATATGATAATATTCACATGACCTAATTGCAAGTTAAACCAATGCTTAGGAAATGCACAGCTCTGAAGATGGAAAGCGAGCTATTAACTGAAAATTATTACTGTAATTTATAAGCACCATCTGTGTTCATCAAACTAATTCTTCTTCTTCTATCATCCTAATTAAAAAAAAAAGGAAACAACATGAAATTTTCAGTGCGCAAAATGATCTGCTCATAAGCAGAGCAAGCAGCAGACTAAGAGAATGCAGCAGAAATGACTCAGTAGATTATGCCAAATAGCATCTGAGAGAACCATGATTTTCTTTCTGGAACATATAGAAACAAGGCGGAATTTAACAAACAAATTTTCCAATGTGAACTAGTCTTCTAGCTGTATTTGAAAGTTCAAAAAAGAATAAAGTCTAAGCAATGCTACCTCAACAAAAAGTTCTCCAGCACTGAAGTAAACACAGACGAAAGATTTGGGCATTTTATCCTTCATTCTCATATCAAAAGCAGTTGTTTGGTCTATGCTCTTCAAAATTTGTGACTGGGACTCATCTCACCTAGCTTTAGACTTTTTCAGTCTCGACAGCTGCATCTGAGCCCAACGCCTTTGGCTCACTTTGTACTCAAAGGAGAGCAATAGGTAATCTAAAGTGCAATTCGGCTGTCCTATTTAGGAGGCCTAATTTTAGGTTAAGATGAATCATATTCCAGAAGTGTCTACGTCTCTCCATCAACTAGAAAGGGAGCTCAGATGTGAAATTTCTGCGTCTTATTTTTTTACTCAGTGAACACTGCTTTAGAAACTGAATCTTAATGCTCACAGACTTCATTTTATACTGTGTAAAAAGGAAGAAAGGCAAAGTTAAAAAAAAAAAAAAGAAGAAGAAAGAAAGAAATCTTGTGGAGGCTGAAACAGTTTTAGAAGACTGAAGGCAACATTGAATCCATCTGGAGCAAAGGTAAGCTGGTGTTCAGTGTCACGTTTATAGAAAAGTGAATGATCTCTGAAGAGTCCTTGGAAGGAATCCGTTTGTGCCTAAGACTTCTCTGTCATCAGAAAAGCTTCTCCCATGGCCATACCATTGATCTCTGAGCTATCAGGACTACAAGGAGCAATTTTGGCTTCTTTCTGCATCAGCATTAGTGACAGGTGTGTTTCGGATAAGGCATCAGCTGAATGGCACAACAAAGGGCATAAACAATCAAAGCCCTTCAGGAGCCTGCTTTACAAGTTTCCCATAAATCCTTTTTAAATCTTCAGTCTAATTGCATTGGCCCAATTTTTGCCCCCAGGTTCCTCCTACCTTAAACAGAAATAAATAAGAGGAGTACTGGGCCTGTTCTGCTCAAGAATTTTCATGGATGAGTTTTGCATTGTACATAGGAGAAACGCCTGCCTTTTTCCCTTCCTCAATCCACACTACAGAAGAAACTTCTCAAGGAGAGAGAAGTCCTGACCATGCCCCTATGGCTTGTGCATGTTGTAGCCACCCCTGTGCACAGAAGGTGCTGTGACAGATGATGTTCACAGCAGGGACTGAGGGAGTACCAAGCACAGAAAAGTACTGAGCATAGGGCCTCCTGTGGTCAAAACCTGTTGAAATGGAAGTGTAACAGATCCTAAAATAATCCTTTTCTGGATAGGAATGAAGCTAAAGAACAGACTACTGTCCATGAGAACAAACTAAAACCCCAGAAACTGCATAATTATAACTATTCTTAGGCTACAAGTAAGGAGCACTAATGTGCTGTTGCTGGGAGATACGTTTCTACATGACAGCTCTGTCTTTACCAGACTATGTCCTTTAGATGAGAAATAGGCCAATATGATTGAGCTCTCCAAATCAAGATGTGCTTACATTGGCTGTCAGCATTGTAATTTTGGTGTTTCTGCCTCTAGCTGTTGTAAAAAATGGATACTGCAACCCCACCAGAGTAAGGGGAAAGGAGTCCCTTGCAGAAATTAGTCCAGCCCAAGGAACAGTGAAGGAACACCTGACCAGCTCAGCAGTGAAAGGGTTATCCTCGTGCTTTTCATTCTTCTTCAGCCAAAACATGAAAAACAAAGTTCTTCTGATACATAAAGTATAACTATCAGTGACAAATGCCATTCCCCTTATCTTCTTTTCATCTTTTCTCCTAAATGGGCTATTCTATTTAATGACAGCCAATTACAAGTTCCTGTTATTCTTTGAATGGCTGTAAAAGTGAGCAGTCTCCATGTGTTCAGAGCAGCTTGCAATTAGCATACCCTGATCTTAGAAACTGCAGTCTATTAAAAATATGGACAAATTAAAGCACAGCATCTGGAAACCTGCATATGTTTATTTTGCACAGCAGGTTTCAAATGCCAGGGTCAAATGGTTCCTAGATATCTTGTAAAAGAGCTTATAAATGTCATCATTCAGGTGGAGAACTTCAGAGAATTTTCATACCTTCTTGAAAAATATTATTTTACTTCACACTTACCTTTTATGCTGTTTTCATATGAAGATGAAGAAAATATAAAAAAAGAAAATTTAAAAACTAAGATATACTTTATATAATCACCCTGTTGAATTTGTAATTAGGCTTATAGCCACAGCCCCACTAAAACTATGGAGATACGAATATGAAAATTTTAATCCAAACTCAGATGTATTTTGTTATGCAAATTGCCTCATTTTGTGATGTTTCCTTCAAACCAAGGGCCTGCTGCAGAGCCATTTCTGTTTAAATGCATTTTTTTTCTATCCCCTAAAAAGTGTAAGAAGTAATGCTTTCACAGGAATATAAAGTAGAGATTAAGACTGGGTTTATATTGCTTTCAAAAAAGAAAATCCTGAAGTGGACAACATAGTTTTCCTCTTCATAAAGCTGTCAAGGCACAGACAGGTCTTTATTTTACCCAGATTCTCATTTAAACAAATATGCTGCAGTAGCTGGGGGCTGGTTTCCATTTTAATAGCAAATATTCTGTCAATAACAGCCTTGTACATGAACAGGAGCTTTTTTAGTTATATTAATCAAAGTAATTGAATCACGAAATGTACTGCAAACGAGTAGACACAGGACAATGGATTCTACTAGATCTGAAGTGCTTCTGGAAGTGGCAGTACCAAAGTAAAAAAAATTAATTACTCATTCTGCTGTGTACAAGACTTGAAAACAAGATTAGGTAACAAAAAATTGAGCTCAGTGCCTTCACTTGGCTATCTAAGGGATGAATTTGGCTCCACATTTAGATACCTCTACTGTAAAGGCAGATGTTCATATGTAAGGAAGGTGGCTGAAAACACCGTAGTCAGTAGAGATTTCAGATATCTGCATCATGCCCATGGCCCAAGCAACTACAAAGAATGAGCTGGGACAGATCTGGCCCTTTCTGCATACAGCTGCTGCAGCCAGGAGAGCATCTCAGGGCACAGCAGACACCTCAGAACCTGGATTTAGGCAGCTTCTTAGTCAAAAGACTCAATGAGACTTGACTGAGCTGATGCACGTGTTCTCTTTAGGATGGAATGAGTCACCCTCTAGATTCCTTGGAAGGCTTTGAGCAGTTCCCCATTGACTATAGGGCTATAGTAGGATCTTAAGCACCTCCCATATAGGAAGATACCTACATTAAAGATGCCTACATGTGTGCATCCGAAATCAGTGAAATTACTTCAGAGATGCATCCATTTTTCCTCTAAATACAGAGAAAGCTTACCTCCTCAGCTTAGACTGGATACCTAATACACGGACAGCCGATATGGTGAGCTGAACCCCACACTCCCAGCTTGCCCTGTACTTCCCAGTTTAATGTAAGTACCCTTTGTATCAGGCACTCTTCATGCAGAAATGAGAAATAACATTATTATGCTATTCTCTAGAAAAAATATAGTGGAAATATTGTCTCCTACCACATACCAGAACAAGCTAAGTTCGGAAATCCAGAAGCTGATTCAATCCTCATGTATGTGCTGGTACCAGGAGCCTGATTTTTTGGTTTAGAGATAAAACCGGAAAAAATTTCTATCCAAATGCCATTTATATATATTTTTAGCTTTGAGTTTCTAAATGTTTTTCCATACTAATCATGGTTCCATTGTTCTAGACAAAACATAGATGTGTAATCAAATTTTCTTTTTATCATAATATAGCTATTACCAGATTTTATTTATTATCTTCAGAAGAGTAGTCTGCTTCATGTGATTTTAACCACTGAAGATAATCAGGAAAACCCGGAAGATCTGTTATTTGACATCTTGATTTTAATTACTCCCCACATGCTGCATTTGCTCTCTCTCATAGACCTGACCAACTAAGACTATTTTTATCTAAATGTTAAAAACTTGATGGGGTGCTGAGGAAGGTTTGTTTCCTCGGAGGGTTTGGCAGCTGCAATTACCTAGACCTCAATGACTCTGCAATCTGCTGTTTGCAAACAAGCAGTCTGAGTGGCAACATGCATTCTCCATACCCCACGTATCTTGGTAAAATAATTCAGTTTTTCTTCACAAATTTCAGCAATACTAATCTGATGCTTCAGCTGCACTCTTCCCATGTCATAAATATTTTGACAACATCCTTTAGAGGATCAAATCTCAAATCTCACTCAGCTTCTTCTGTCATTTACTGTCATGTTTGGTTCATTTGCTTATAATGGGTAGATTCTGTGCTTTCAGTAACAGGAGTCATTGGAAAAGACCAATATGACCAGAAAGCATAGAGAAGACAAAGAAGGAACATGAAAGACCAGAGGAAAGTAAATCATACAAAGAGAGCTATGGAGATCATCCTTTCTTAGAAAAATGAAGTCAGGAGAAAAGTGGTGAAATTGAGAGGCAAAAAAATTAAAATTAGAGCTGTTTTTTCCTGCAGGTTGCAATTGCCAAAAGATGCTCTTCAATATGGTTTTCCATGTTATTTCTCTGTGTGTCTGGTCCTCAATGCAGAGGTGATCTCCAATCCTTTTGAAAAGACAATTGCATCCTGCAGGCACCCTTTGTAAAAGATAATGAAAAGAATGGGTTCGTTTGGCTCAGTTATTGATTTGTTTAGTAAAATATTAGATGTGTCTATGAAAGGAATCAGAATAATCATTAAGAAGATGCTTAATCAGCAAACAGTAGAAAAAGTAGTAGGAAGATTTTTACAAGAGTCTAGGGCTGACTGATGTGAGAGATAGTTTATACTACTGCATAAGCGATGCTATGTTTTTGCTTCTTATTCCTGTTCACTGGCAAAGCTGCCAGTGGCAGGCTGTGGCAGGATGTGTCCTCCCCCTCTCTACCACAGATCATTGGTGCCTATGGAAGAAAGAACCCAGGCGGGTCAGAGAGCCCAGCAAGGGGTCATCCCTGGCACCAAACGGGCTCAGGCCCCCAGCCAAGAATCAACATCTTAGTCTGGAGAGGAAACGTGGGAAGAGATAAAAGAAAAATAAATATTCTTGAGTGAGAGATGCTGTTTTACAATCTATAAAAGACACACAAATTATCACAGAGGCAGAAGTCTTCTACACACACACCCTCTGAAAGTGTGCGAGACTTCTTCCCGGAGTTTGGATGCAGATTCCGTGGTTACTTTCCTGGGAATTGAGGGAAAGAATTTTGATGTATGCTCCATTGAGAATTGGATGGTAAGAAATATTGGATCTTACGTTATATTATTTCCTTGCTAGCTGTAAAATTATTGGTACCTTTAACCTCACACTGTATTTACTAGTAGTCCCTTTTTGTCATATTCCTGTGTAGTAACAGTCTGTTTTAAGGCTTATGTCTGTTAATTGTGTGTCTATTAAATAAATAATTCATTGCTATAATAGACCAAATTAGCCATTATTAAAGATCTTGCGAACAAGAGTGGGTTTTGGGGTGCTGGCCACCTCAGTAAAGCTACTGCCTGCTGCCAGAGGCCTGGGCAAAAGGCAGGGACTTATCTAAACCCCCACATCTATTCATAACACAGGCCAAAGGAAGAAAAGAAAAACCCACATAGAAACGATTCTCTGGAGACTTCATCCATCCAGTTTGCTAAGGAATAACTCATCTGAGAGTACAAAAATCCCTATTCCTTGTGGCATAACTGCAGATATTGATGGAGTTCTAAGTCTTTGCTCTCTATCCATTTTCCAGTATGGGGCTGTTGGTTTTCCTGGATAGTGACAATGTGTTTTGAAATTAAAAAAAAAACCAACAAAATGCTTTATTGACTGTTTGCTGAAAATGTAACAGAAGACTAGATTTTGTGCTCTCTTCTATAGGGAAGTAAGTAAAAACAAAGTGCTCCTCCCCTGCATTTTCTGCAGCAGAGATCAACTTCCTGAGCAGTGAAATACAAAAGTTTGCAAGGTTTCCTGCTGCTTATCCACTCTTAGAATGGGAAAGAGGGCACCATGCAGAACAGACAGAGCACTGGATCCATGCTTTGACTCCTCACCCTAAAACATGAACCAGCAAACCCCAGATTTTTTTGCCGTGCACTGTATTTATTCCCTTTGCCTTCTCTAACAAGGAGGAATTATGATTCCATGCATCAAAGGGAATGACAGTAGTTTGGGGGCCGTAGATCTGATGTTTTTCCCCTGCTCCATGCTATGCCTGAAGCCTGAATCTGTGATGGCTTTCCCATTACCAGATATGCTGAAGATGCATTGTGTCCATCTTCTGCCCACTTTCAGGAGCCATATTCAAGCAATAACAATATGAAAAAGAAACAATTTATCTAAATAAATTAAGGGCTTATTATCATACATACGAATCAGTGAAGCTGGGTGTCACCTGCTGCCAATAACATTTTTACCTCGATTGGAAAGTGACCGATTTTACTAATCCAGTTGTGGAATTGTATTAATATCCTCAAGGGGGGAAAAACAAAACAAAAAACCAACCCAAATACATTTAGTAAATTGCAACTGTGAGACTTTTGAAGTTGGAATAAATGAAAATAAGTTATTGATGGAGGGGCAAGCCTATGAGTTGACCTGAGCTACCTAAATTTTAGACATATATTTACATTCACATGTACACATTACATTGACATATAGATTTGTAGAGCAAATTACCTGTGAGTATAAAATGCTTTCCCGTCTCAGATAATGATAGATTCCGAATCTTGAGATGGGAAGACAAAAAGGGGTGATAAAATTGAGCACACAGGGTAAATGTGTTATACTTGTAATTAATATGCAATATTAAAATATTGAGTTGTAGTTACTATCACATTCTGATTTAAAACAATGCTTATTGATAGCAAAGAAAAAGTCAGCCATAGGTTTACTAAAAGGCATGAACATGTCCTAAGAAATAAAGCAAGAAATTTAAAAAAAAAAAAAGTTCAAAAAGTGGCTTGACTTGTTTTCATTTTCTTATTCTGTATTATAAAATAGGTCTCAAATAAGCATTAACCCACCTCTAACACAGATCTGAGCAGTGACTGCCGTGTTTTGGATGCATCATTCATATAAGTTACACAGACTGGGACACACTGCTAACATGACAGAGAGGAAAAACTGTCCTGTTAGCAGTGATGCTAGGAAAGGCTTCTGCAAGCAAACTATGACTATCAAAATTGTCTACCTCATCACAATCAATATTTCTATACTTAGATGTGAATCAACCTAATTTGTGCAGTTTCTTAAGCAAATAAATACAGAGAATTATATACTTTGAATTATAACAAAAAGCTCAGCACAAAAGACAGTAAACTGATCTTTAGGATACAAAAATATCTCAGTTGATCTGAAAATCTGAATGAAGTATGTGGAACTGCAGTTCTATAAGCCTGAACTAATTTTTAGTGAGTCAAACAGCCACAGTGCAGCTTCCCACAGCTACCATATTACTATTATTATGATCTGTTTTGCTGTCTCTGAAGATGTGTTTCAACTGCACAAGCTACAATGGAGACTCAGTTCCGCTCCAGAACATGTGCAACAACAAACATGAGCAAATGGGCAAGACACATTCTCCAGGAATTAACAAAGGAGGAAAACACCTTGGCTTTCATTAAATCACTTGTCGGGATAAAACAGTACACCAATAACCAAACCCCTTCTGATCTCAGCCTGTGGGGCTGCCAGAGTGTGGCTCTCCATAGCAGTCTTCTCTTCTGTCCTACCGCTATCAGTCTTTTGGGAAAAGGAGGGAGCTGGTGAGAGAGCTTCCACAAAAGACCTTTACAGAGACAGGGATGAAATTACTGACCACCCCTCCCAACCCAGAGGGGAGCTCCCCTGCCTGCATTTCTTCTCCACATTTCAGAGTTCCTACCACGAACAGTAGTAAAGCTGAGTAGCTCTGACCTGCTGAGGATCCCTCCCAGCAGCATCACACTATCCTGCCCTCCACTCCTCAGTGCACTCCTGGCCCATCCACCCACCCTGCTGAAGGAGAATTACCACAACAGAGTTTTGCTCAAAGCAATCCTGATGGGAATGACGCCTCTAAAGGCATGAAAGAAACATTTACTGGTGGCATTGTGAAATGCAGCCAGGGAATATAGAGGAATGTAACAGAAACTACTGGAACACATTGAAGGATTTCACAAGAAAATACAGAAAAATTCTCAGAGTTTACACAAACAGTAATAGCAGGTAAATGCTACAACTGTGTGCAATATTAGCCTGTGATTTTTTGACTTTCACTTAAAAGCAAAAATATTGCTTAAACCTCTGCACTTGCCCACCACACGCAGAGAAACATTCAGTCTCTGGAGTGCCATTACCACCACTATCGCTTTTCCTGGGAGCGTGTGCCAGTCTGGGAGGAACACAGCACACAACAGTGGTTATTCAGCTTTTTCTATACATGTGCAAAATAAGACATTCATTTCACAAGCCTATGCTGTGCCCTAATAAATACTACAATTTGAAACTTTAGCACTTATGCATGCAAAGGTTGGTTGAAGGGGCTATTCACATGTGGAGCTTGATTATAGTGTTTCATCACTCAGCCTAACATCTAATGTTTAGCGCAGTAGTTGGAGTGCTTCTTTTCATGTCATAACAAAGGTTGCCCTCAGATAGTAATTACAGCCTTCCTAATAAAAGGAAAGGCATTTTGGAACTGCCTGAAAAGTTCAGAAGCTAGAGATGAAGTTTGGAGAAAGAGTTTGCCATCACTTTGCATGTGGCAGGTAGTTTGGTGCCTGAGTTGCTGTGCAGCAGAATGGCAGAGCTGCCTTGAAAACATTCCCTCAAAGCTGCAGACATTAAAAAAATCACTAGCTGAGGAAAAAGAAAGTCTTCAGGACTACAAAAAATCACAGCAAAGCTAATTTTTCTGTAAAAAAAGTACAAAAGCAGTGTGATGATCTTTTAAAAGTGTAGAAAGGCATGGTGACATGGAGATGTAGAGCAGAGCACAAGCAGCAGAACATACTCAGAGCAAAGCTGCCCATGCTGAGCGCAGCGGTTAAGCATTTGTAGCTTTGCCCCAGGGCAATATGTGCCAATATGGGTTGTATTTTCTAGTGACATCTCTGAATGTATCTTAAAGGAGCTCTCGTGAACTGCTAATTGTATATGTCTGTGCTTTTTGTACTTACAGCATAATAATAATCAGTTTGATCAAAATAATTTGGGGGGTTTATGCAGTTTAGGGCACTAAATTACAGATACACATCTTTCTCATCTGTCTTTGAAAATTCCAGGTCAATTTTATTTCTGATCTTTTGGATTTCTCTTTTTCTTTTCTGACTTTCAAAACTACTTATCAGTGGCCAGCAAACTCCTTAGGAAATATCTTATTAATTGCAACAAATGGAACTGCTAGTTTTACCTTTGTAACTAGCAGTTATCCTTTGTGACCAGGGATTTTCTTTTATTTTAAACCAACCACGGTATTAACAGTTCTAAGATCTCAAACTTTATCATCTGCTTCAGAGTTGGAGAGGACTGTCCATGTATAATTTTATTTTCGGTGTATTGGTAAGTACAGTTTTTTCCTATTTCTTGTAGCTGGGTAATAACTCTATTTTTTTTGCTGTCTGTCTCCTTTCCCTACAGAGATTAAGTGACTAAATATGCTTTTCCGAACTGTGAGTACTGTGTTAGCTCCTTTCTATTGCCATGGTTTTGCATCTACCTTTTCCTGGATTGCAGTTTTGTCTTCAAATTAAGGTGTCAGATTTTGACATATTTCTATGTGGATAAGTTTGATTTTCATTTTCTGTGGTGCCTAGGCACTGACACTACACCATGCAGGTACTATTCCATCATAAAATTAGAGCTTCCAACCCTTTTCGAAAACATGCCTTCCCTCATGCACAGCCTGTATGTCTCCTGCTAAAGCTGTGCAGTTCTGCACTAAACTGATTAGCCCTTACAGCTTGATGCTGCATTTCATGCTTAAATAAGCATCACTTTATTAATATGTGTGGTCACAGAGATAGTTTGACACCCTTCAGGATATGTGATGGTTGTTTTTTCTTTGCTGTGAAGGCTGAAATAGTCAGCCTTCTGTGCTTAGGTAGCAAATAAAAGGTATTTTCAAGCGCTTTGAACCAGTCAAGAATGTACCACAGGAAACATCCAAAAGGGAAGAATGTGGAGAAGAGGAACATAGGCTGTCCCATCAGAAACAGCCTAAGATGAAGCCTGCTGGGGAGCAAGGCACAACATTTTTCTTGTATATCCTTGAGGCAATAAGAGCTCTTGCATGTGCTCTCCTCCATGAGAGCTGATGGCACGTGTTCCCAGCTGCAAGACTTGGAGGGAGGGAGAGAACAGCCACTTCACCAAATTTGTGACACCTGGAAGAACAGGGATAAGCAGGGGCTGGAGAGCAGTGCAGCTGCAATAACCCATCTAGCTGGAGGGCTGTGAAGTAAAAATATGGAAAAATTTAAAAACCAAAACCCAGGCTTTGTCACTCTGATGACCTCAAAGCATCATGGTAAAAATCAGGACCTTTTTCATCTGGGAAGAGGTTCTTGATTTTTGAGTGGTTCCAGATCTGGGTACTGATTACAGGCTGCAGAAGGGAAATATCTCCAAGGAATAACCATAGAGAGCAGTTCTTCAGCAAAGGGAGGGTTGATACCCACCACCAAAATTGCTTTCTGCCAACAGGTCCTTGCTTTTAAGACAAGCAGTTCATCAAAAATCTGTAACCATGATGATGATATCTAATGCTTCTTTGCCTCCTGTTTGCTTTTATGGAACATGTGAGCTCCTCTTTCCAAGGCACAGCAGGGACTGTTTGCTCCTCCTTATAAAGCATCCTCCAGCCAGTGCTCTCTCTGAAAAGCACACCAGGATTTTTCTCAAAGGCATTTCTCCCGCACTGCCTGTGCTCAGGACTGGGGCAGCTGTGCTGTCGTCAGTCATCTGTTCTGCCTGTGCACATCACACCAGCTCCCTGACCACCCATGGCTTTGTGCCAGCAATGCTGGACCCCCAGGGTTGTGGCAGGACCTACCAGAGTTTAACTGCTCCTTGCAACCCTCTAAAACAGGGGGCAGTGGGCATACAATTCCCAACAATTTAGGAACAGCGTACACCATGTCACAAGAGGACCAGAAGGATGTTGTACACATAATATAAGCTGCAAAGCTTCTGTAGGTGGAAGAAGGAGATTCCTTGGAGACTTCATTTATCCTCTTTCCTCCAGACCACGCAGAACATGCACAATTGCCCCTGCTGACAAGCCTCATGGTTTGGATTCAGGTGTGTGTTAGCAGCAATACACTTTGCAATTAAAATAATGGATTCAGACCCACCCCTTGAGTCTGTCATAAAACAGGAAATGGGCAATATAAACCTTGCTTTGCTCTGGCAACAAATTGTGTTTCTACCAACTTGTCTTACCCTTCTTACCCTATGTTTTTCTCTTAATCCTGTGGAATTATTACTGACAAGAACAAAAACCATAGTGTCCTCCTGTGCTCCCTTCTTCTTGCTCAGCTGTCTTTTGGGGTATCTAAGCCAATGACCTGAGGCAATATTGATGTTCCTTGAAAAACATTGAATCTACAGATAAGAAGGATTCCCCCCACCCCCGCCCAGCGATTAGGCAAGTCTGCTCCAGTTATAACTGGATGGTTTTAGCAAATACCTGGGGAAATGTTTCCAGCAAATGTGGGGATCATTCACTTTCACCAACCTGACATTCCTGCACGACAGAGTAGAGGGTCAGGGAATCCACCATTTTTGGGCACCATAAACAGCCCAACACCAGCATCAGGGTACTACAGCTACTGCTGAGAAACAGCCCTGGAAGGTGCCTCAAAGCCAGGCACAACTTTTCCCACACCATTTTTTTTTTGTCTTCTCTTTGCACATCACACAGATAAAGATGTCACTGCCCATTCAGGGATGCATGATAAAAATAGTAAACAAGAAAGTGCACCTTTTAGAAGGTGAATTAAAATCTTGGAATAAAATACTTTAGAAGTATCATTGTTTACTTGGGTTTCATCTAAATTCCAGCATACTGCTGGTTTCCAAAAAACAGCTTTCCTGTGTTCATTGATTAATAACTGTCATTTTTTATAACTTCTATGCAACAGACAGTATTGATCTGAAAGCCCAGTTCTAAGTCACATAAACATTTGCCTGACTTTGTCCATCAGGATGCCTGTGGATGGTATAAATGAGGGATACTGCTTTAAATTCTAAATATTTTCCACTACATTTTTGTGGGAATGCTATAAGTTTGGAAGCACTTAATGCAAATTTTCTGGAACAGAAAAAACCCATCAGTGGTTTGGAAAGTGTGTTTGTTCTGCTTGGAAGAATTACAAATAATGCAAATTTCACTTGGTTTAGCATTTGCATAGGTTCTGTCCCCCCTTCCTGGCATCCTTGCTCCAGTCAGCAGGATATTCCAATCATCCATAACCTTCTCTCTCCAGGAGCTGTGTACTGAGAACAAAAAATCTTGGAGTATCTAAAACAGCTGATGACTGTAAAAAACAGAGCTGGAAAAGCTCTTGAGAATGTCAAATACAAGTCCCTGCCTGGAGGAGGAGGAGCATTTCCCCCCAAATCCCTTCTGACAGAAACTAGCCCAAGATGCTGCTTAAGCTCCAGTGAGGGAACACCAGCATCCCTAGCCAAACTGTTATCTTGCTCTGCTCTTCTTATCCGTGGGAAGTTTTTCCTAGTGCTTAGCCTACATCTCCCTTGCTGCAGTTTAAGCCCATTAAGAAGAATTATAAGCAAATGAAAAGCATCTCATATTTTATCCTCTGGAGGGGGTAGCAATAAATTATTGGAAGCACCTTTAGGGCTTCTCCATTACATATACATGATCCCAGCCTAGCTTAATATTCAAGAACCACTCCTGTTTCCCACAGCCAGCGTTCCTGGCTCTTGCAGTGCTGTAATGCTGCTGCTTGCTGCACTCCCGAGGCACCTCTAGGAATCCAGAGGAGCCCATTGGAGCTCAGCGGGAGTAAGCAGGGCCCCTCGGCTAGCTGGGGAGGTATTTAGGGCCACTGTGCCCAGCACACACAGAGATCATTTAAAAAAAGAAGCAAAAAAGTCAGAGTGGGACAGACAGCTGCACCTGCTCTCCCTGTGGCTTCTCAGTGTTCTGACCCAATGCCATGGACCAGGACCTGCTCACATGACCTGATGACACAGGCTGTCTACTGCTCTTCTATCATGCTGCACTCAGATTTTGTCTCCCTCCCCTGACACGGCCCTTTTCAGTCTTTGGCCTCCCTCTCCCTCAGCAGTGCAGGAGAAGCTGGTGGTGATGGGGAAGCCCTTGGCAGGAGAGTTTCCGCTGATCTCTGCTAGAGATATCTCCCTGTTGCCCCATGCATGCATGCTGTGAATGCCCCTTCCTGTCCCAAACCCACCCCCACAAGATGTCACCACCGAAGTTTTTCAATGGGATCAAGCTGTAGCTTTCACTACAATTACCACAGTGAGGAAACAAGCAGATACCTAACCTGATTAAAAACAAATCACCAGGCAAAAATCAGAAACAAATTCTCTCTTGATACTAAAGCCTTGAGTCAGGCTGACTGCTTTGGGATGACTAATTTTGGTGTCCTAGCACAGATACCTGGCTCCAGGGTGGTTGAGGAAACAGGACCCTGGGGGTTCCCCAATGAAGGAGCTCAGAAGGAGAGTCAAATAAACTCCTGCCAAGCTGACAGCAGAGAGGGAGCCAGGCTTGTGCAAACCAGGCATGTGAATTCCTGGCTGGTCCTACAGATTCAGAGCTGCACCCTTTATGTCTCCCCATGCCCATGTGTGAAGGCATTCAGCAATGGCACCACTGACTGCCTCGGTGTAACAGTCCCACAGACAGCATTCCCACAGGAAGTTAATAAGCCCACCCGAATCTTCCCCTAAAAGTCCCTGTTGCCTCCAGGAGGGTTAGACTGGAGGACTGAGACAATTAACACTTTCAGAGGTGATGGGACAAGGAGCCCAAAAGGCAACAAATAGGCAATGCCCTGCTGAGCATTTTGCTGATGCTGTGAATTACACCTGAAGTGCCCTAAGCTTGGGCAATTCCCCTCTTCACGCTTGCGTACAAAATTAAAGCAAAGACCTAGACACAGGCAGCCTTTGCTCCTCATTTCTGGGCTCTTCAGCATTTCCAGCAGGCCAACATCAGCCCAACACGATTCTCCACTATCTGTCTGTCTTGTTCTTGGAGTAACAGTGCTTTGAGTTGAGAACTCAGACACCCAGTAAATCCAAATCCCTGTGAAGAAGAAATTAGTTTGACTATTGTGCATGATATAGCAAATGCTCCTCAGATTGTCTCACCCATCTATTCAGATTATAAAAAATAGTATTAATTTTAGGTCTACCATTATGCTGCATTTATTGAGGATCTGGGACTTGTAGAACACTTTTTGTTCTGTTTCTTCCCATTTTCTCATTAAAAATTGAAACCAGCCTGCATACTAGAATTAAGTGTGTTGCTCTGAAAGGCCAAATACTGCTCTCTCTTCTGGCAATGACAAAATTCCCATTACTTTTATTGGCACAGCACTGAGCCCTAAAGCTAAAAGTAGCTCTGTGAGTGACAGAACCATTGCATTCAAAATGAAATGCTGCTCCTGATGCAGAGCTGAATTTCTTACTTTGCTGTCATTTGTGAGAAATAATAATGATCTTTGCAGATGCCATCTGTGTAGGGTCTGCCTTGCTTCCAAAACCTTTTGCAACTTGGATTGCTTGGTCACCACCACAGAAATGCCAATAAGCCAACAGTACCACATCCAAGCCACAGGAGGGTGGGCACAAGGTCAGCTCGAAGTTTGGGTGCCAAGGGGATGACATGTAAAGGACTCCTCTTACCAGCAGTCCCGGGATAGGGACATCTTTCAAATTACAAGACGGGAAGATGTACAGTACATTTTCTGGTTATCTCATGCTATTTTTCCTAGGAAATCAGCTTCACCTGTGCAGCTAAATCTTGAGAAAAAAAACATGATGTTTTCTTTCCAGATAAACTGTTAGATCAGTTCAGAAAAAAAGAAAGTCATCACTCTGTGACAACTCTTATGAGTCTGTCATGTACCTGTAATTTAGTGTCTCTTTGGAAGGACTGAGAGAATGAAATACAGAGATGGCAGAAGACTGTCGGCTTGCACTTCCACAGAAAAGTTTGGGGAAAAAAATTCAAAATACAAATAAAACCTAAATCTAAAAAGTAGCAACAAACTATCTAAAAGGAATCTTAACCTCTTTTTTAAATAAAATCTCCGGAATATGGAGGGGCAGGTGGGATTTTTGAAGCTTGTAAATCTTTGTCATGTAAATATAATAGTCATGGCATTCTTGTCAGTAACACCAGCTCTTTTTTAACCACTCATAGCTTCATGTGTTCCCCCTAGTAGATGTGCTAAAAGCAATCCAAAGGTTTCTGTTAGGTGCTGGACTTGGCTCCTTTAGGACAGCTGACTGGATAGAAAGTCCTGGACATCAAAGCCTACTCCCTTTGAAGCGGGCACCTTGATACAGCTATTTTTATCTCCTTCCTGTTTTTTGATGCCGTAGCTCTTGAACCAGGTGAGGGAGTGAATGGTCAGACCCACTCCAGCACACACCATAACACCGTGGAATTCCTCCAGAGTCCTGCAAAGCTACACCCAGAGAAACAACTCTCCCTTTCTTTCCTCGCCCAGGGCATTGGTTGGGCCCCAGACTAACCTGCAGACTAAGACGAGGCAGTCAAAACTTAGAGCCAGCCCCTCAGCCCTGTTTGCAGGCTTGTTTATGCCACAAGCCTGTGCAAAGCACTGCTTGAAATCTACTGCTAAGGTCAAGCGCCGGAGAAGGTTTTCAAATGTCTAATTATCTCATTTAAACCTCCTTCTGAAATACTTTATTTCTAAATTATGAAGAGGTTTAATAACAGCTTTCAGCTTCATTAACTCTTTTATATACCTGGAGTTAGAAAACCCACAAAAATCTTGATTAATTTCCCAGCAGTGTTTTCTGACATAGGGTAAGGTTTGCACCAATGTTAAAACCTTTCTGAGAAAGTGAATTTTTACATGACATCAATATCTAGTTTGTGAAAAGATAGAAAACTGATCCCATATCGTATTCCTCTTTTTCTGAAAAATTTTCATGGAGCAGCAATTTGCCTGATGAGTGCAGCAATGCATTCAGCTAGAACAGAACCTTTAAAAACTGTGTGAAAATGGCACCTTGACAGTATTTCACAAGTATTTATCCAAGGTCAGAATTTAACATAACAGGCGTATTTTGTTAACAAACATCTCTTCTTCTGATGTGGAAATAGCATGAGATGAGTTTTAAAACACAGCAGCATAAGTGATGGCTGCTATGCACAGCATAGCTTCTAAATCTTTTTGTTACTGCCCAACACCCCTGCATTTTGAGATGTTCAGCACAAAATTGGGTTCCTTCACAAATGGTCTGTTTTACATGCAAAATTCTGAACTTTTCATATTCAAAAGGCTCAGTCCAGTCAACATGCATTTGGGGTGCGTGAGGAATGGAAAATGAGCAACTAATGTACTGCCAATTGTCATTTAACCAATCTGACTGATCCATTTAAGAACAGGGGTGACTTCCAAGGACACCCAGCACAGAGTTAATGTTGAAATCTTGAGACATTCTCTTTAAAAAAAAATGAAGATAAAAGTAGCAAGATGTCAAAATGCGTGAATTGTGAATTACCATTTAATATTCCAGTGAAGAGACATATGAATAAAGACAAGGGTGCCTTGCTGCTAAAAATAACTTCTTGTTTTTAATGCTGATCTGCAGCTGTAATGAGAGTGTTCAGCATTTTTCAAGTTATCAATTTTTAAATCTAGCAGATTTTATCAGCGTGACAGGAGAAAAACTCACTCTGACTTTTAGACAAAATGTAATTATTTTTCTAATTTGCCTCTGATTTGGGAAACAAAGTATATCCTCCAAACCGAAGGCAAACCAAAGGCAAGCTATCACCTTGGTATTAAGTGAAGCATGAAATCACAGAGCAGCAAAGAGAGCCCCTGGGAGATAAAAAATATTTAGTGGCAGGACTACTTCAAAGAGTGTAGGATCATCATCCTCCTCTATTGTACAAGTGGCTTTTCTCACACAAATCTGCCATGGCTAAATTAATATTTGTGAGCTTAACTGTGATCCTTTCTCCTTTGCTTAACAAAGGACTAATTCCACTGAAGTTGAAGGAATTACTCGCATGTGACTGACCTCAGAATTAGGCTTCATACATGGTTTCAATGATTTTGATTTTTTGGGTGGTTCTGTTGAGCCTGCTCCCCCAAAGCTTTCTCTTCTTCAATGGAAGCCCCTGCAACATTCAAAGGGGGCTTAAAGTGAATTTATGAATGGGTATCAATGCGAAAAAACATTACCCTTGGATTCTGTGGGAGAAACAACATCTTCACTCAGGAACAAAGAAGATATGTCATATTTCTAACAGGCCATTGCCATTTCAGCAATGTTTTCAGAACAATTTGGCACAGTGTCCAAATATATTTATCA
The DNA here is from genome assembly GCA_013397055.1 of Pachycephala philippinensis. Classification (NCBI taxonomy): domain Eukaryota; kingdom Metazoa; phylum Chordata; class Aves; order Passeriformes; genus Pachycephala; species Pachycephala philippinensis. The sequence continues at coordinate 1,223,127 of VWZT01016098.1, forward strand.
CTGATAAGTAGCCTGTTCCAAAGGTTTTGAAAAAAGAAAATGTTAGGCAATGAAAAAAGAGAGGAGAATATAACAATATCAGGGAAAAGTGGAAAGGCAACTGTGATATCTTGTTTGAATGACAAGCAAACTTTCTGTGTCTTTGTTGCAAGAGAAAAAAGGGTTTTCTGACTGAGAGGCATTTCAAAGGACTTGTCACAGCTCAAAATCCTAGCAAAGGCAAGGCACAGGTCTCTGGTACAGCAGTCAAGGCAACCTTTATAACTTTACCTCACTAGTTATAGTGCGATAAAAAAACCACAGTGTCTTGTATCTGCAAAGGCTGAATGTTAACATAACTATCTTAATGTCAAATAATATCTTAGTTTTCCATAAGAATAGCTGTGGGACTAAGCACTTTTAAGCATTCTATCAGATTATCCAGATACATTATTTTTATAGGCTGAGAATTTACCAAGCAGATACTTCAGAACATAAATTTGCCTGGAGGCTAGGGATGAAGTGGGGGTTTTGTGGCAAGTTCATATTTATACAGTTCTTGTCCTATCTTCTCCAGCATGCAGCAACACTTAACAGCCCTAAAAAAAGATGCAAAAATTCACTGTCTTGCCAGATAACTCTCTTTTATTTTTTCTTTTTTTTTTCTTCACACCCCACCACTTTTCCAGCACCCATGCTATAGTTCTGTAAATAAACATGACAAAATGGCTTTTGTACCCAGGCCTGAGGAATTTCAGTTAATAGATATAATTATATATACCTATACATAATATTGACTAGATTTAATTCCAGAGCATAGTGATCTTAGAAAAATAAGTTCTCTTGTTATCCATATGACCAGTTCAAGATGAGCACAGAATCACAGTACCACAGAATCACTGCATGGCTGAAGTTGGAAGGGATGTCTGGAGCTCACCTGGTCCAACCCCTCTGCTCAAGCAGGACCATACAGAGACAATTACCCAGGACCATGCCTGGATGGCTTTTGAATATCACCAAGGATGGAGACCCCTTGATTTCCTTGTGCAACCTGTGCCAGTGCTGGGTCACTCTCGCAGCAGTGTTGGGTAGCTCATTCTGGAGAAGAAAATATTGGCCCTGTGGTCAAAGGACAACGTCTGCTTCCAAAAGGATATTCAGAACCCCTGGAACCACAACTGTAATGGATATTTTAGGACAAATGAGACATATTCATAGTGTCCACGGGGAATTATGGATCTGCAGGGGACAAACTGATCATCAGATATCTTTATCTATGGAAATGAGTGAAACTTTTATCCTGTATTGTAAGTCCATGGCTGTTACTGTGCAGAACTCATAGCTGTCCTATGGAGCTTCAAATTCCCATAGGTTTAGACAACTGAACCCACTCTAGGACTATTTTGACTACAAAGCCTGCTTAGGCACTTCAGACTCCTGTAGCTACCAATATACAGGCACATAAATGTGTTTATCGCAGTCTTGAACTGAATCCCACCCCATCTTTGTTCACTTCCAAGTATATTCTTATTCTTATTATTGACTACTCTGCACCACTCTTACATTTCTAGCACTGACATAAACATAAAAAGCTACTGTTGCAAGTTTTTAAAGGAAACACAATTTTAGAGTTTCAGCTCTCTTACCTTTGCCCATGATTGAACAAGGAACTTCAGAAAAGTTCAGAAACATACCATTTGTGATAGTATGTTTTCCATATGCAAGATTAGAGTAGACTGGTCTGTAACTAAGGTTAGGTGATCCCTGGCACATGTTACTAATTACTGTAGATTAAATTGGCTGAATTCTCCATCTGCTACACAGACCCATTCTGGCTTCTATAGAGCATTCCCTGGGCCAGACAATTCAACATTAAATGCTCCTGCAGCTAGTTTGTTATTGGATCTAGACAGCAATGGCAAAGCCATTGTGGATGACTGAGTTATTCCCTGTCCTGCCATATTACAGGGCATTACATGGACTTGTTGGAGTGACTCCAGAGGAGAGTCACCAAGTTGATTAGGGAGATGGAGCACTTTTCCTACAAGGAAAGGCTGAGTGAGTTGATTTTGCTCAACCTGGAAAAGAAAAGGCTTCAGGGTGACCTAATTGCAGCCTTCCAGTTCCGGAAGGGAGCCTAAGATGGAAAGACGGACAAAGACTATTTACAAGGGCACGTAGTGACAGGACAAGGGAGGGAACGGCTTCAAACTGAAAGAGCATAGGTTTAGATTAGATATTAGGAAAAAATTCTTTATTGTAAGGCACTGGAACAGGTTGCCCAGAGAAGCTGTGGATGCCCTACTCTGGAAGTGTTCAAGGCCAGTTTGTATAGGGCTTTGAGCAACCTGGTCTAATCGAAGGCAGGGGGGTTGGAACTGGACAATCTTTTAAGGTTCATTCCAACCCAGGTCATTCTATGATTTTATGTGTACATGATACTGACCCTACAGTCTGCTGGCAAGTATCATGACATGTGCCACAGCTTAGTGAAGAACTAAAGCACAGGGTCCATGACCTGCCCTGCCTAAGACATGTGAGGAACTCTGCAGCCACTGAAATGGTGACAATTGCTGAGCAGAAACAGAGGTACTATTGGTGTGCATTTTTTGAGAAATGGAGGTATGAGATCTCAGCTTTCGTTGCAGAAGGGCTAAGGAGGAGAGCCTGGCAATAATGTTTGGTAAGTAGTTTGGGTCTATGAAAGCTCTGATTCCCTGGGAATTCCCGATACTGCTCAGCACACAACACTGGGGCCAGCAGCCAGCTTGTCTACCTGACATGTGGCTTTGTCACACTAACAGTGTTAGACAAGCTCCAGCATGTCCCACACATCACAAATAGGCTCTTGCTCAAATCTGGACCACCCCACTTCTCCTCAATCCAATGGATGTGTGCATGCACAGGACAAGCCTGGCACACAGGGGCAGAGGAAGCGCTCTCTGGGCTGATAACTTCACCCCTCCTCCCTCTCTCAGAAATTTCAGCCACTGAAACATTTGAACAAAGTTTTGCCTTACTATAGTATGATGTCTTCAGTATTTACATCTTGTCACTGCCAAATGTTTTCAATATCACCTATTTTAAGTATGTTAAGGAGCTTAGTTAACCCATATCAAATAACTACAGATTTTCCAGGCATAGGAAACTAAAATTCAGTGATTTCAGGCCATCTGTGAAAACATCCACAAAATCTGAATTTCTTATTGTTTAAATTATTAATTTTACCTGAATGTCACTTCCATTTACATTAATTTTGATGTAGTTGGGAAAGCGAGCAGCTAGTGAGGCTGTTAATCAAACATTCTGTGAATCAAAACGATTGGCTAATTACTTCTAGATGCATATGGGTTTTATTATGCATGAATTAGTTACTAATTCATCCGTCCTGCATCTTAATATTCAGCCAGCAAGCTCAGATTAGTTTTACAGAAACTTCTGTGTTTTCCCAAATTGAGACCTCTGTTACTTACTGAAGAGCTCCAAACAGTAAATAAATATTTCATGAGATCTTGGGGAAACATCCTCTTTTAACTTGTTTAAAGAAAATAGTTTATTGAACAGCAGAAAAAATCAAGAGCTGAGCCATGTTCTCCTCAAACTCAGCCTGGAGCCTAGGGAAAAAAAGATGTCGCTAATAGTGCAATTTGCTGGTGTCAGAAGTGGAAGGGCTGCCAGACCCTGAAGCCAGCTGACTCCAACTGCTCCCCACTGTGAAGAGCATCTGCTCATTGGTGACTCACAGGGTGCATGCAAAAGAAATGAGCCATGTCATGATTTAACCCCAGCCAGCAGCCAAGGCCCAAGCAGCCACTCACTCACTCACTCCCCCAGCAGCAGGGTCAGGGAGAGAATCAGAAGGGTAAAAGCTGGAGAACTCGTGGGTTGAGATAAAGGCAGTTTAATAAGGAAAGCAAAAGCCACACACACACGCAAAGGAAAAACAGTGAATTAAAACACTGTTTCCTAAGGTCTGGCAGGTGTTCAGCCATCTCCAGGAGAGCAAGGTCCCATCACACATAACAGTGACTTGGGAAGACAAACTCCACCACTAAACATCCCCCCTTCCTCCTTCTTCCCCCTACTTTATATACTGAGCATGATGTCACATGGTGTGGAATCTCCCTTCAGTCAATTTTGGTCACCTGTCCCGGCTGTATCTCCTCCCAGCCTCCCATGCACCCCCAGCTTCCTCACCAGTATGGCAGTAAGAAAAGCAGAAAAGGCCTTGGTTCTGTGGAAGCCCTGCTCAGCAAAACCAAAAACATCTCTGTATTATCAACCCTGTGTTCAGCACAAATCCAAAACACAGCCCCATACCAGCCAGTACAAAGACAATTAATTCTATCCCAGCAGAAACCAGCTTAGCCATGTCTGTAACCAGCAGGAAAAGTAAGAGGACAGAGACAGTAAATCCTGCCTCTCTATATCTAGGGGAGGAAACCAGAGGTAGGGGCTGCAAAAATCAAAGGGAGAAGCTGGGTCTGGTCCAGCAGAGAAGGGAATGGCTAGGAGAGATAAATCTCATTTGCTTTTATTATGAAGATACTGTGTTCATTGTTAGGGAAGAGCAGGCATAAATTTTCTTGCCACTGTCACGTAGAAGCATGACAACAGTGGTAAGGTTGGAAATGATCAATAAACCCTGGCTTTTTGTAGGGAGCCAAACTACCCAAAACCTTCTGCTGTAGCTTCTTTTAACTGGAAGCAGTTAAATCCAGAGTTAGTTCAGCACCTGTGGGAGAATATGCAGGTCTCCAGGTACATCTGGAAAGTCTCATAAGCAGTTAAAGGCTGGAGATGACAGCACCCAGGGCCAGAGGAGAGCTGGGTCACACAAATGCCCTGAGCTGCCTCCACTGCACAATGGGCACAAGCTTTCATGTGGGGCTGGCAGCAGTGCTGGTGTAGGGCATCCCGTTCTCCTCCAGCATGGGGACATGGGGCATGGCTTTGTCCCAAAGCAGCCTTGTGCGTGTGACCTGCTCCATCTGCAAGACTGACCACCAACACATTGACCCCTGTCCCATTCTCCTCAGGGCCGCTGTCTCTCCAGGGCTGTGCTTGCTGCAGTCACAGGGCACTGGGGAACTGCCTTGGACATTTATTACAAGGGAAGAAGAATGAGATCTAATGAACCAAAATACAGAATTTAGGATACAACAGCTAACAACTTGCAAACCTGACAATGACATTTTGTTCCTGTTATGGAGCCTTGAAGATAATTTATTTCTTTATTTTTAATGTGTGTTTTGTACTTTGTGTTCCTCTCTCAGACACGATTTAAATCTCAGCAGGTATTTCCTTTTATTAAAGTGGTATTGAAATCTACTCAAGCCACTTTGCAAAGTTTCTGGTTACAGATTTTTAGGGACTGTGAACGTCATGTTCCTGTGTCATCCCCTCAGAACAAGATGTTTGATCAGTCACAACTGTAGCTTTTTGTCTTCCTAATTTTTCCTCAAGCCTAATGGGAGGTTGCAGGAGTTGTGGTCCTGAAAGACCACATGCAGCAGGAAGTGAAGTGCTTTGTTGGCAGCTCAGGCAGAGAACACTCAACTGCATCTCCATCCATGGTGGTGTCCCACAGGGCACAACATTCCAGTGTCATTTATGTGCCTGGCCACTGCCAGTGCTACTGTCTGGCACCAGCTGTGCTTGATGCAGAGGACAATTGTTGCATACCTGAATTATATGCCTAAAGTTGCACAGATGCTGAAAGATTTTCTGTATCAGAACCTTGCCCTCGAGGACACAATGGCATATGATGAGCTCTTCAGTGAAAGAGCCAGTTTGGGGAAGTCCTGTTCAAACCCCTGCCATGGAGTTGTTCTCACCCCTTCCATCAGAGGTGGTCTCTGCTTACAGTGACCTCTGTGCTTACAGTATGATCTTTGTGATCATACTGTGATTTCTGAAACTTTCTAGTTCTTCACAAGTGCTTTTGGGGATGACATCACTTCACAGATGTGGGCTGTACAAAAACCAGAGATCCCTTAATGCAGCCACCCAAATCCCAGGGATTTTGTCTGTGCTGAAACTCCAGCTCATTGTCTTTAGTCAGTGGCAATAAACAGCCCTTGCGAGGAGAGATCCAGCCCTGTGCCTTTGGATAATCAGTCTCTGGAGATGCTTGCTTCTCTCCACTAGCATATCCAGAATGACTGTTGTACACTGATATTGGAACAAGGCTGGGTGACATAAAGTCCACTCAGATGGTTTTGGACAGGGCACAGATGATGGAGTTGTATCCAGTAACAGATGCGATGCCATTCAGACTGATGTGGGTGTAACTCTGTCCCAGGGAACAGTATCACACAGTCACCCCAGGACAAAGTCCTTCCTCAGGTGTTGTCACGTCACGCTCAGCTTTGATGGCACAAGGCTCAGCTGGAGCTCTACAGCCATAGAAGATGCTGACTGCAGCAGCCTGTGGCTTGTCACTGGGAAAGGGGACTCTGGCACCTAATGCAGTGCAGCAGGTGGGTGTCTGACTGCTGCCTCTGGGTGCCTCTCCTTCAGATGTAGGGACACAACAATAGGAGTATATTTTCAGCAGAAAATGCCCTGATACTCACTAATTGTTCCACATCACGACAAGGGACAATATATTGAAATTTCCCAAGGAAAAGGAAAAAAGAGAACAAAATATATCTGGGATCAGTGGAAAAAACTTATTCTAAATACATCCCTTTGAATTTTACATTACAGGGAAAATGCTACATACTTAACAGGAAATATATTTCTATTATTACAATGAACATTTCAATCTACTAGTCTAGATTGCAGTCTAGTATCCTAATGCACTAATAAAGTTGCAATGAAATGTTTTGGCTTCTCCTCATTGAAAGTTTCAGAGAAATTGATTTTTTTCCCATAAAACATTGTTTCAATTAAACAGCATTTTTCATTGCAAGATTGTTCTTTGAGAATTTTGAGGTAGCTTTAGCTATGACAAGAAAGATGCATAGATTACAGATGTTGCTGGTCCGAATTTGTCTCCCATATAAACATATTTCTTGTACCATGACGGATTTGGTAAAGATAAATCTTTTTTCCCAATATAAAATAAGGCAGAAAAAAAATTCAGATTAAGAGAGATTATTTTAATCTTAGAACTGTTAGAAAATAGATTGATGTGTTGTCAGAGTGAAAAAGAGACCCAGAAAGTGAAAGCTAGGGCTGAAAATGTCAGACTTAAAAATAAATCTAGCCAGGCAAGTTGGATTTTAAATTGTTCCATAATACTACAGTGACACTGTGAGCAATAATTAAGTTCTCTATTGTTTGCATTCAGTGAAGAATCTTTTAATATCCTGCAATTTATCATTCTGAAACGGCATAGCAATATAATCCTCTCCAATCTAAATAGAGCTGTAATTGTTAAAGAAGTGGTAAAATGCATCAGAAATTCACCAGAAACTGCTGGCATCATTTTTCTTGGGATATGGTTTGGTGATTTGTGATGAGATATTGAGATTAGTTCATTAAAAGACAAAATCGGAAGGATTACTAAGCAGTGAGCAGAATAGAGATGTGCAGGCCCCTTCCTGATGAAGAGGTTTAGGGTCTCTTTGCTCCATTTCCTTTGACCAGAGGCTCAGGGTCTGTTCTTAGCTGCACTGGCAGATGGCTGTGTTTGTTTTAGTGGGTTATCCCCACTGAAGTGCTTGCTGGTGTAGATAACAGCAGAACTGGACCCTTGCAGCAGTGCATGGACCAGGACGTGGCAGCCACTTGTGGTTTGTGCAATTTGGAGCTTGGTGCCCAAGCTGACTGCACAGGTGAGATCGGTGACTCTCCATCATACCGAGGCACTGGGATGGAGTCACCCTAACCCAAGTCTGGACACTTAAAGTTTTAAGTTTTAAATTCTAAGTTTGCCCCAAAGCTTACAACTTTCCTAGGTCTTAGGATTCCAATGTAAAGCCACAGCACTTCTTCAAAGAAAGCTATGCTCAGGTTAAACAGCTGCTGACAGTTCCCAACTCAGCTGTTTTGGACCAAGAGAGAAGGTCATATCTCTAAGGCAAGCCATTCTCTCACTGATAAAATTCATTGTCTCCTAATGCGTGCCATTTTAAGGCATGTCATTTTAAGCCTCTTCAAAGGAGCAAGTCTCCTTCATCCCTCCTCCTACTGAGCTTCATCAGTTTGGGCTGCAGAGACCTCCTGGTAGCTTTTGTCATTGATCACCATGTGGTGCCCCTTCCATCAGGGGGCTCCTTTTAAGCTGTTCCTCTAGGATTTGAGAAGTCTAGATGTGAAAACCTTTAAGCTGAGAACTAAGTGCATCACCTGCAGCACAGGCTAGTGAACGAGCCCATAAGGACAAATATCCCAGGAAAAGGCAGGAAAAAAGCATGAGAATGTCAAAATGAGGAGAAGCTGCTATTTCCCAGATGTAAAAGATGCAGACAATCCACTGATGCACAAGGCAGGGGTATCTCCCTCATTCCCACAGCATTATTTCTTCCTCATAAAGTGGCTGCATGTAGACAGTTGCCCACCACCCCATTTCACACCCCAGAGAGCTGAGCCAGAGGTTCTTCAAACACAGCTAAAGGTTGCAGGACCTCTGTCCTCAGGAAGACCCCGCTTGTGAAGGCTGATGCCTGAACAGAGAATGCACAGGAGAAAGGGGAGCCACAATGCTGCCCTCACACAGCACCTACTCATTGGTCCTCTCCTGGGCATGAAATGGTCTGTAGGCAAACTTCCAATGAGTATCTCAAGAGACAGGGCCTTCAGAAAGGATCTGTGTGTGGAGAGTGGTAGAAGAGAGAAATCATGTGTCAATGAGTGATAAGAAACCAAAACAGGCAGCTGCCAAAACCTGAAATATCTATAAACACTGGCTATGGAGACATGGTTAAGATAAAACATAATGCTTTAACACGGGGTTCAGTGAGTTGGAGACAAGAACCTTTGCTTTGCTCACTTGGGAAGGAGAACATAAACCACCTGAACTTCTCACAATGAAGCAGCAAATAATTACTTTGCCTTATTACCCTGTCATCTTCCTCTTCACCTCAGCCCTCACAAGTCATCACTCACCCCAGTGCCAGTGTCACAGATCTGCTAATGGAAACCACATTCTGCTGGTGGTGCTAAGGACCAGGTTCTCCTCTGCATAGGAAGGGCAGGGAATGAGCAAACAGCTCCAAGCACCCCTGTCTACCCTGCTTGGCCCTGCTATGGCATGGGGAAAGAAATGAGCTGTGTGCAGGCAGAGAAACTGAGGGCTGCAGCTATCCAGGGTGGCTGCAATGCCAGGATGCAGGAAAACTGGGGAAAGACAGTTAACATTAAAGAAACTCCATGAGAACTCTGGGTTTTTTCCTCTAAATTCCCCATATACAGACTCTTTGGGCACTATGTTTCCAAACTCAAGTTCCCATCTATAAGTAATTTTACTCATTTCTGCAATTTTAATTTTTTTTCAGGAGGAAATCTAGTACTGTAGAAAAAAATGCTCCTAGGATTTTGGGTTCTTTCTCTTTAATTCCACAGAAGTTACCAGAGACAGTAATTAATGAGATGTGGGACTCTAATAATTATTACTATTCTTTCTCATTATTGTGTCTTAAAATATGAAGTTTGCTCATACTTATTACAAATTCTCAGCTGCTCCTACCCAGCCATTCAATTTAAGGACACAAGCACCACAGGTGGGTAAAATGCAATTTCCCCCTGTACATTTGTACTACCACAGGTTTCTGAATCTCAGCAGTATCAGAAAGCAAACTATTCTACCCTTTTCAAAAGCTGATTTATTACAGTCTCAGAAAGAGAAGCAGCATCCTTAAAAATGCACAGTAATTTGCTGCTCTTAAAATCAATCAAGCACAGCCAGCCCTGGCTGCTATATTGACAGGATAAAAACATGAGCCTGACTGCTGCACCAGCTCCAGCGCTGCTGGCTGCAATCTCCTCAGGCTGGAGACAAGCACGAACATTGCCAGCCATGTCCCCACAGAGTTCACAAAGATCCAGCTAAGAGTAACTCGGAGGCAAGCAGAGAAGTATTTAACACTTCCTTAATATCCTTCAGAGGTGCTCAGATGAACTGGAGGTTGAAACCCTGCAAAAAAAATGGGCACCTGGGAGCTGTTAAGATGAGATTGACTTCAGAGGGACCATTTTTGGGAACGTTTTCGCTTTGAGTGACTTATGGAAGGAGCCGGGAAAAGGAAGGTTTCCTGCTGTTCTTGTATATCCCAGGGAAAATGGGTTGAGCCAGTGCTGTACAGCACTGTCCAGCCCCACCACTGTGAATCCCTGGTCCTCAGGGTCACAGATACCATGTTTCCCAGTGCCTCTTCACTCCAACAGGACACCTGAAATAAGGAACACCCCTCACCACAGCTTTCTGCAGACGAGGACATTGAGTTCTGTTAGTGGGACCAGTCACATGGTATCTACCACAGGTCACAACTGCTGTTAGCCCCGGAGCCCACACTGTAGAGTCACACCACCTAAGTGAGATGCTCTTGGATGACAGGCTGAAGACATTAAGATCCTTTTAACCAGGACAGCCTGCCAACTGTGATACACTACTGAGTACTGTTTCATGGCTGTCTTCTATACTGATGAACTAAACAATGCCAGAGTCCCTCTTCTACCCCTAAGGCCACAGATACAGTTGGCTGGCATCCTTACTATCAAAAACACATGTGTGTGACCACATCCCAGTTGTCTACTGGGAGAAGTCTCTGGCTCATGGCACTTTTTGGACTGTGCCCAGGAATCCTTTGGGAGAGGTCTAGTCGGTCTGAGATTAAATCACACCATGTTTTTCTCTGCAAACCCATAAATGTTCAAGCTTAAGGGCCTATGGCTACTTAATTGGATAGTCTAGAGGTAGCCTTCTGTAATGCAAATAGTCAATATCTAGTGTGCACCTGTGAAATTTTCATGTTCAGCAGATGTTTTGGTACAAAATTACTAAGAACTACTCTGGTAAAGGATCATTTACTGGTTTAGAAAGTTGCAAAAAATTCAAAATATAGAATGTAAGACCATCATGTTCACTCCATATTTTCAGTGTGAGCCTCATCAAATCTGTAGCAGTTACCCTATTCTTTACTCTGAAATGAGTTTATGGTGAAATAATGGTTTTGGAGTCATCTCTCTGTATTGTGAGAAGCCACTGAACACAGGGACTCTCCACAAATGATCAAAATTAGCTATTGAGATTTTCCTATTCATTTTAGAGACAAAAATGTCATATGGCAGCATTCCCCAAGGGTAGGGAAAAATGAAAAGGAAGAGTATTTTTAAATATTTTTGTGCATTCTCAAGGAAATTTTAAAATATAGAAAATTAAAGGAAGGCATACTGTTGATTTTTTTTCTTTTTTTTTTCGTTGGGTTAGAGTTTTGCTGAACTTCTAGTAGTTATTGGTTAATGTATAATATTCTTTGCATAGGTACCAAAGCACTGTGGTGATGTCTGTGGCACAGAAGCTGAGATAAGGAAAATGAATTTGAGGCTGTGGCAGATTGAAAGGTCTGCTGTTCTACTGCAATATCTTTGCTAACATAAGTATTGTAACCATGACATTCTTGCTACAGGGATAATATTATCCATCCTTCCATAAACCCATAGGATAGTTAAAAACCTTCAGGGCTGATACACTTCCCAGTACAGCTCCAGTATTTGTGTATAATAAATGGTTATGGGTGAACTCTGAACAAAATACCTAATCAGTGTCACAACTGCATCTGTGCTATCTCAGAACAATCTCCCCAAAAGCAGACATCCTCGTTTTAACCATAGAAGACATTTTTCTAAGCTGCAGCAACTTGAATGCATCTCATTCATCTTTGTACTCCTGATGAATTGAGTCTAGACTACCAGTCGGGGGGTGGGGGAAAATCTGCCTCATGCAATTATCTGTATTTAAAAAGTGAGTGTAGACATTGGGACTAAACAGCAGGAAAAGGCTCTTACTCAGACTATGCAATAAAGGGCAATCACATTTGTGATTTGAGTTTCTTGTCTCTTACTTCATGAGTCAGCTTTGCCATTACTGTTACCAGACAGACCAGTGGAAATATTTTGAGTATACCTCACTTCTCCTTCACTTTCTGCTGCATTGGATCTCCCCAAAAGAAGTATTCTTAATATGATCAGACACTAAATGAGGTTTCAGGTTTTGTCTATGCAAGTGTCATTAGAGCCAGTTGATTTTAACATGAGTTTATAAGGGGCTTGAATCAACTCTACTACATTAGTTCCAGCTAATGATGGATGCGAGTTTTTTGGGAGCATTTAGATTTACCACATAATCATTGTTTCAGATCCAGACAGGCTCAATTTACAGACTCTATTTGTCCTTAGCAAAGCTACATTTACTTCGCTGAGCAAGAAGTCTTAATATTCAAAAGATGTTTCCCTGGGGTGTGAATGAGGGGCTATTTGGCAGGAATGGAAGTGGCAGTCTGGGAGCCAAGGTCTACAGAAATCTTGAGTCTAAATGTTCTCTCAGCCCTCTGATTACCAGGAGTGCTTTCACATACAGCCACAAATGGAAAATATTTTGCAAAGGAGTATAGGGATAGTGGAAAAATCCTACCACAGTGTTCATGCTACTTTTATTAAGTAAAAGTTACCCTGCAAGGATTGAATTCTGCTCTCATCCTTATTTTGTGTCATGAAATGCTATGACTTCTGTGACCACAGAATAGTTCGGGTTGGACAGGACCTTAAAATATCATCTAGTTCCAAGTCCTCTGCCATGGGCAGGGACCCCTTCTGCTAGACCAGGCTGCTCAAAGCTCTGTCCAACCTGGCCTCGAACACTTTCAGAGATGGGGCATTCACACCTTCTCTGGGCACCCTGTTCCAGTGCTTCACCACCCTCATAGTAAAGAATTTCTTCTTAATATATAATCTAAATCTGTCAGTTTAAAGATATTCCCCCTTATCCTACCTCCAGTCTTTTTCTAGGGCTTCCAGATACTGGAAACTGCTCTAAAGTGTCCTCAGAACCTACTCTTCTCTAGACTGAACAACCCCAACTCTCTCAGCCTGTCTCCATAGGAGAGGTACTCCAGTCCTTTGATCATCTTCATGGCCTCCTTTGGATCCACTTCAACAGGTCCATGTCCTCCTTATGTTGGTGGCCCCAGAGCTGGATGCAGCACTCCAGGCGGGGTGTCACCAGAGCAGAGCAGAGGGACAGAATCCCCTCCCTTGCCCTGCTGTCCACCATGCTTTTGGTGCAGCCCAGGACATGGTTGGCTTTCTGGGCTGCAAGGGCACATTGCTCTTCTTGACTTCTATGATGATGCCCACAACTCATGTCCTAACCCAAGTCCCTCTGCTTTAATAGGAATGTTTCCACTATCTTCAATGGAGCCATTACAGAAAGCAATGTAATAAGCAAAGCTGAAATTTCAAAGCCTGTATTTAATGTAGTGTCTTAATAACACGCTTTGCTGTGGAAACTGAGGACAAAGGTCTCAGTCTCTTAAATGAAATCTTCCCTCAGTATTTCTGTGCCGAATCAAAACATTCAAATTTAATCAATGAAATAAATGGAGTGGTTAAATAGAAATAACTTATAGACATTCATCTTCTACAACTCAAAGAACTGGGAAAGCATATGGTGTTAAGTGCTCAGTGAATTCTTTGGCAGATATTCTGGAAGAATAGTAAAGCAGGAAAGGAGACAGCAAAACATGATACAAAACAAAGAATGTACCACACATAAATGTTTAGTGCTGCACTTTATTTAGAGTGGACCAACTTGTAAAACATTTGACATCAATTTCATTTGAAAGCTTTGAGCACTTACAGGATTTTTTAATGCAGTTAAGTCACTATATTGGAAGAGATTCTTTACTGTGAGGGTGGTTAGATGCTGGAGCAGGCTGACCAGGTAGATTGTCAATATTCCAACTCTGGCCAATATTCCAATTCAAAGTCAGGCTGGACAAGGCCTTCAGCAACCTGTTCTAGTGGGAGTTGTCCCTGCCCATGTCAGGGGAGGCTGGGACTAGATGATCTTTAAGGTCCATTCCAACCCCTTAAAATTTTATGATTCTATCACACAAATCCCTAAGAGAGCTGAATAATAGCAATATCTGAGACATTAAAACCATTTTATTGTCTATAAATGTCTTTCTGCTGGCCTGAAAACCCAGGTATCTCAGCAGCTCAATCACAGCAACTTTAAACAAGTTCTGTAAGCTGCTGCAGGCACCTTGGCTGTCCAACAAGATGTCGCCACCAAAATAATTTGCTCCTGAAGCACTACAAGAACTCTCTGCACATGAGCTTAACTAAGAGTGCTAAAACCTAGTACTAGGTTAGAGAAAACACTTGCAGGCTCAGAGTAAATGGCACTGGCTGTGCTGATACTCAGGCAGATTGCACAGTGCATGATCCGTACAGCAGATTGCTGTTGGAAATTGCACACCAAGTGCTGGCAGCTGTCTAAAGCCCTGCACAATGGGAATTAGGTATGGAGAGCAAAGCTGGAGTGGTTCATCTCTCCTCCCACTTTCTTTGAAGCTTCAGAAGCTATCCCTGAGAGTCACCACAGCCAGAATATAACAGTTGTCTTACAATATAGGAAAGCTCCTTTCCTACATTCCTTGGGAGAGACATTTCATTAAAGTGGCTAGAGGTACCTATGTTCCTAGATCACTTGGGATGCACCTAATGTTCTTATATGCATTTTGGAGACATTCCATTCATGGGAAAATCTGATCAAACTCTATAATATGCTGTAAAACCCCTCACAGAAACCACTATCAGCTCTCAAAGTAGTGTTTGCCATCAGCCCCACCTCAGCCACAGCAGCTCCCACAAGGAGTTTGGTGTGACTGAAAGGGTGGCCAGGGAAAGGCCTGGCAGCCTATGAGTGCTGCCAGAGGGATTCTACCAAGTTCTCATGCAAGGATGGGGGAGAAGTACCTCCTGTCATTTCTCTACCTTGCACAGATGTGCAGGGATTGGTACATCTGGCCTCACGTCTTGGAGCGAAGTTCTGGCCCTCACATTTGCCTTGAACAGAAACCATTTACTTAAATCCAACAAAAAAAAAAAAAATCTGGTCTTCTGATTCTATGTATCTGTGAAAACAGAGGAGACCTATACACTGTATGGTTTACCCACTTCATGTGTCATCGTACCGCATGGCTGGCTCTAAGGCCTGCTCAGAAACAGAAGTGGAAAAAACCAGACAGGTATAAGACATCTTTAAATAAGATTTTCTGAGGCAGGGAACCGCAACCCATTCTAACCATTGGTTAGAAAGATACTATTTTCAGCTGCCAGCTATAATTAAACAACTCATTTTCCTAAGGCAGAAGAAGATCACAAGCTTCCTCCACAGAAAAGGGTTTTGGGTTTTAATTAAGTTGCCAAGGAGCTGCTCTTACAGCCAAGCCCGTGAGATCTTGAGCTTGGGGGGTCGGTCTGAGGCTGTCAGATACGTCCACATTGCATGAGAAAAACTACATACATTAATAAAGACTTAAACGAGAAGACTTTTAGGCATTTAACCTCTTTTCCTGCTTTGTATCTTTGGATGAATCAGTAGCAGTTACTTGAGTAAAAATGCCTGAAATTGTCATGGTCTGTTGTGAGTCACTCTCTCTCAGAGGGCACTTTCCCAAATGGTAGTAAATCAGGACTGTAGGCAAGAGGCAGGACCACAAGGTGGCCAGAGGGGTCTGGGAGGAAAGAGAGAGGGGATTGCAGTCAGGGAGGATCAAGAGTGGAGGTCTATCCATAGGAAAGACCTCTCCACACCTCCTGTCCTGCTGGGACCAGCTCTCCTCTCTAACATCTGCTGCCACCCAGGGGAGCCACTTTGCATCTCCCTGCCACCTCCTCTCTCCAGGGACTAGGAGCCTCTGGACAACCCTGGACAAGCTATAACATAAAGGACAGCCATACCCCACAATGTTGCAGGGAGAGCAAAGGTAGAGACAGAGAGAAACACCACTGCACAAACACAGTGTCATGGGTGTCTGCTGATATAATGCTATTTTCCCTCTCTCCCCAGTCCTACTCTTCATTATTTACTCTGATTTTATTGTTTGGATCTCTAATTGCACTATTTTCTAAAGCATTTGTCTAATAGTCAGTGAACTAAACAAAGATGTGTTACGTGGCATAGTACTGCTGCCTTGAGCAGAACTTTAAAAAGATGGGCTCTCTTATGCCCCAACAATTCTTCCTTTTCCAGTAATGCTTAAAGTATGTAACTACTGTGTAATTACTGGCATTATCTGTGTGCCAGATAACGACTTACCTTATTTGACATTTGAGAAATGCCAGGGTTATGTTTCCTTGAGTGCTCCCGCAAGAAAGGCAGCATTTCTATGAGACTAACACACTGAAATGCAACTCGGCAATGCTCTGGCTGAGGGGGGCTGCTCAAAACCATCATGCACGGCATGGAAGGCTGAGGGAAGATTAGAAGCATGTTTTAGAGTTGTGCAGGCTGTGCTTTGCGAGGGTCAGAGAGGAGCAGCTTACCTACCTAGAGACTAGGCTTGCACAAGGTATGGAGAACATAACTAAATGGAACTGTGACATTTCTGTCTGTAATTACCAATTAATTTTTTTTTTCCTGAGAGCAGACAATATACTGCAGTTCCAGTAGGGCCATAAATGCCTCCCCTTTTTATTTTCAAGAATCCTTTTATTTTTCCAAGGAAGAAAACACTATTTCATTAAATACATGCTGCTTTCCAACACCCAAATCAATATTTACCCTTTACTGACAATGCAGTCAGACCCTCTGCTTCACTTGATATCCATTTTTTCTCCTAATTTCTCCCATGTCCCTTCCAGTCTCCACCATTGTACAGCTGCTATAGGCCCAACAGCAATGGCAACTAAGGTTGCCGAAAGTGGTGACAGCAGTCAGCGCATCCAACAATCTCTAAAAGTTATATGGGAAAAGAAGGGCTTTCTGCACTCTCCTTCCCCTAGTAACCCTGAGGCATCTGTTGGGTCTTCCCAGGGAAACCTTGTGACTGGGAAAATTCAAAACTTCAACTTTGGAGGTAAGATATAATTATGAGGCTTTGTGCGATTTTTGGGTTTTTTTGTATTAGGAAGGTGAAATTTGAGAGAAAGCACTTGTATTTCTCCACTTGTCTTGGTTTATGTCTTATCCCCATAATAAAGGTTTCTTTCTATGGCAGCAACATTAACTGCCAGGAAAAAGATGCTGCAGAAAGAGAAGGCATTTATTTTCCTTTAAATCTTTTACACTCAACTGTCTCCCCCTTGGCACTCTACAGGGAAGTGGGACAGCTTGTGTTATTTAATAACCCCTCCATAGTCTGTGCATTCCTTTGAAGTTGTGTATGTCTAATACTTTCTAAACAAAACACCAAACAAACTCATCATATAAAGTGCATCCAGTCACCACCTGAATTTTATTATTTCATTTCTGAAGTCTCTTTTCTGCCCCACAGATTTTTAAATATATATGTTAGTTTTGTGTGTCTGGAAAAAGACATGACTCAATGACAGCTAAAACCACTTAAGTAGCCATTTGCCTCCAGATACAGAAAGCTCATGCAAAGCTTGCAAAGCATTGTTCTGTGCCTACAAATTATATAAAGCCAGGGAATTAAGTGGAATTCCCCAACATAAAGAAAGAAAATTATTTAGAAAGAAGGAAAGCTAATCACATTTAAATACTCAAAAATGAGGGAACTGCCTGGGTCAGATGTCCCTGTCATCCAGCAACATGTCTTGAGAAAGGAGAGGGTGGACAGGATCTAGGTCTGTATACATTTGCTGTTCTCACAGAATCTGCCAGTCAGGTGTTTATGGACTTCCTGAGCCAGAACCTACATCCGGACAACTACATTTAATAGTTTCTGATGGACCTGGCCTCTACTGATAGGTACAATCCCTTTCTGAACCCATTTTCACCTGCTGTGACCATGATCTCCTGTAGTAGTGAGTTCCACAACTCTGACTGTGCTGTAGGAAGACATCTCTGTGCAATGCATCTGAAAAAGTCACAGAACCACTATTTTTTTGTAGCATACCTCTCACCTGCCTTCCCTCACAGCTTTCTGTTCCCTCCTTCTGCTTTACCTTCTGAGATTAAGGGAATATTTGGCTTTACAGGGTAGCACTGGGTGCTACCAGTATTGGAGTCGTGGAGACTGATTTCTACAGCACCTAAATGATTATGTATTTTGTTCTCGTGGGGTTTTTTTCTGAGTAATTCCTAATATTCCCTTTACCTCTAAACTTGAATATCAGCTCTTCCCTGAGTGCTGGTAGCTAAGTCATGTGTTTGTGTTTAGCTAGGGCCATTTCCTGCCTTGAGCATTACTTGCAGTCACTGATAGAATTTCACCAGTCATTTTCTTACCAGGTCAGCCAGTATCATGAAATTCTCACTGCAAGATGAACTCTAGACACTGATTCAAAAATTTAAATTGAAAACAAACCAACTTTGTCTGCTGAAGGGTGAAAATGAGAGAAAATAGTAGGACAAAAGCACACTGCTTTACACCACCTCATCTCTAAAGGAGCTGCTGTTCAGCTGACTGCTTGGTAGCACAGTTTGCAAATCCCTTTATTTTACCAGAGATTAAATTTACAACCCTGCAAAGGATTAATGCTCAAATACTTCCCAGGTTCTTAACAGCGACCTTAAGAGGGACTTAAGTAGTGCTTAAATTTTATATTAATCTCAAGACAGAGAGCATTCAGTAAGTTCATGTTTGCTTAAGAAGCTAGACACTTCTGAAGGAAACTTCTCCTATATCCAAGACAGAGGGCACCAGCTCCACAGAGGCTCTGGCTGACACCACAAAGAGTTGTTTGTGCTTGCTGTAAGTGACTTCCATACCTGCAACCTGGAAATGGCTCGTGGAGGGACATTCTGCCAAGGATAGACTGCAGGAGACCTAGGAGCTGAGCAAAACCTTGTGCTTTCAAAGAAGTGAAATAAATACAAAAGAGGTTGCATTTTGGAGCCACCCCAGAAAGAATAACAGCCAGATGAATTGTGGTTTTCGTGTTAGTTAATTATTTTTAAAATTGACACCAGAAGATTTAATGCTATACATAGCAGAAGAAGAAAGGAAAAACAGAAAGTGTTTCTGTAAGAAACCATAAATCTCAGGAACTATAAGCTCTGGCAGTTGTAATGGCACTAAATTTTTAGGATGGCTTTAGAAAATAGGGGCTTTACATGTGGCAGTCAGGTTCTATTTAATTATTAAAGCCTCTGTGGAGCAATAAGAAAACAGATCGATCAACGAGATATTTAACAATGCCCAGGCACTGGGACAAAAAACATACTCAATAAAATATATTTAACCCTCTGTATGCATGTGCACACATTATTTGTATGCTCACAAGCTGTAGCAAGCCCATAAGAGTGCACCTTCACATCCTATAAACAAAGCACTTAATTTTCCAGCTTGTGCTGGCAATGGACTTTCCTGTCATTAGTGTTCAGTGCTCGGGCGCTTCTGGGCAAGGAAGTTACAGTGAACAGGTCATAGCTCATACTCAGGCATGTAAATAAACTTTACACTTTTCATGTGTGTTTCTTACAGAAAAATTTACTCAGTTTGACCCACAGGAATTTAAATTTAACTACATTTTTATCTTGATGATCACAGATAATTTTTTTTCTATCTAGTATGCAAAAGTATTAGGAACATTAATAAGATCTCAGAATAATGTTTGTTAATTGATCTATGTTACAGCTTTAGAAGGCGATTTTGTGCATATAGTTAAATATAGAGACTAAAACTATGATTTGTTTAATATATAGGATTCCCTTTGCAGAAGTGTTCATCTGAACTATATGAGTTTGTGGTTTATTTTCTGAGGTTGACAATGAGGAAGCAGGTTTCATTTTGGTCAGAGGTGAAGTGCTGTAATATACATCATTCTCCTCTTTCACAATACTACTTGATTCCTCTGATCTTGACCATTCTAAATTTTTTTATCTCATTATAATTAATTATATAACTGTAATTCCAAATAACATTATACAAATATTTATATGGAAAAGCAAAATGTCTGCTTTTGTTCAGAATACAATTTGGCTTCTTTCCAGCAAACAAATTGAAAATTTTCAGTTTTCATTAACTCTTCCCTTTTTTTAGCTATTACTCATTTCAGCCTTTTTAATCAAAAAACTTCAGTTTCAGAACATTTTAGCTAATTTCATTAAATCTTTTAATGTACATCTCATTTGACTAGATCTAAATAAATTGTTAAACTAACAAAAAGACCAGATATCTAAGGAAATTGTTTCCCTGAATTTAATTAGACATACAGGCTTCCTCTGGACATCCTCCTCTCCACAAAGTATATTCTGGAGTGACTTCACTCCACTTCCATGTTTTAAATGACCAGATTATACAGGATGTTCAAAGTACACAATAATAGAGTCACAGTCTTAATGACTGAAAAGTAATTGGGCAGTGTTTATTCCAGATGCTTGTATAGAAATACATATTAAAAGAAATCCAGGTAAGTAATGTTTAGCAATATTTCCTCTTATTTGTACCCAGAACTTGTTGCATCAGCTCAACAGCAATAAACCCTTGCTAATTACCTATGTCTTCTCCATGCTGCTGTAACACAGGATTACTGCAGTCTCCAAATAAATGGAGACTATGGACTATACACCCAGGATATGATTTAATTATCCTGCAGTATGAAAGTTAGCTTTAATTTTTTCAAGAGTGTGGATTGTGTAAATGTGAAGGTATTTAAATGTTCATTGGGACTTCCAAAAGCATCTAAGCATATGAAATTGTCAGTTCAGTCCTGCTACCAAACAGCTCTTACACAATCTGCACAACATTGATCTGCCTTGTTAGGCACTGAAATGCTTGTTAAAGTCTTGTCCCTTGCTAAGGAAAACTTTGACCCAGAACTGATTTTCAGCCATTCAATTTAAGGTAATTGTTATTCCAGTACTGTAGCTGATCCATCTTCCAAAGTACTGCTTGAGGTGAGAACCCATTCTTGTGATGAGCTTCCAGCCTGAGCACTGGAAGTGATCGTGGAACATTAACATAACTTCAAATGCCAGGCAGAAATAACCCAAGTCCACTGGTGATAGGCTGACCCTAGACTTTCTAACTACTGATAAAACAGGCTCTTCCCCTCTAAAAGACACTGGGAGATATTTACTGAGGATGGTTTGGGTTTTCTTTCACCGTGTAGGAGTTTTGCCACAGTGAGGGCACTGACAGCTCTCTCAGCAGTAAGGACGGAGCAAAGCCTGAGACTCTGACTCATATTTGCAGGTGGATTTAGCCAGGATGGCTGAAAGAGCCCCTGCCCTGCTGCTCCCGGGGGCTGCTGCCCACAAAGCAGAGCAGCGAGGTAGCACATGTGCTCCCCCTCGTGCAGAGCGGCACGGAGCATCACCCTGTGTATCAGCACGGCAGGAAGTGCACACAGCTGGCACTGGTACATCAGGCTGTGACTGGTGGCCTTTGGAGGTGGACAAGCACCCTGTTCAGCTTCTCCTGCTCCAGGGACACCAAGCGCTGCAAGAGGAGTGGTGCAAACAGGAGGAATGGCTGCAGCTACACCCACAGCTCTGCCTGTGAACACAGGCAGCAAATGCAGCTGGAGCACAGGCAGGCAGGGATGCAACAGTGCCCAGACTTCAGACATATGGCTAAGAGGAGGTTTTTAAAAGCAGAATTCCTCAGAACAAGCAAAAAGCCCAGAATGGGAATGAGTCTTGCAAGAGGTATGGACCAGTTCTTTCTCCTGCTGTCCACTGTGATGAAAAGCTGGTGAAGAACAGCTGCCCTCTGCAACCCTGAACTGAGGATGAGGGACTTTGTGGCTGCATTAATAAATTAAATAATGCTGGAGAACAACCCCTGGCAACTTAAATAACTGGAATGGCGTTGCAATGATCCCAATGTCAAACTGGATCAGGAGACTTGTTAACAATTTAACTGCATAGATGACTGGGCTGCAGTGCTTGTATCTGTGCCATGGCATTTATTTATTTATTTTTTTGCTAGAAGGAACACAGCCCTCACATAATCCTCTACTGATATTCCTCAGTGGACACTAGTTCACGGGAATTTTGCAGCTCCAAAATCCATTTTGTTTGTGGTTTGGGAACTGTCTCTGGTGTTTGCTGCAGTCATACCTTCCTGGTTTCCCACAAATTTCTGCAGACATTCAAACCGAAGGGGCTGGCACACTTGCTCAGTCTCTTGAAAAAGAACCCCACAACAAATTACAATCCCCTCCGCACAGCAGGGCCTGTCATTACCTTGCTAATCAAAGCAAGTACTGGCAAAGGACCTGTGGAAAGGAAACTCGCATGTATACATCAAGCTTGCTCCAATTAAAAAAATTGCTCATTGCCTAATTCATTAAACAGTAGGAAGTAGAAATGAAACGTTAAATTTAGCAGAGATGCTACTGCTAATTATTAACCACAGTCTCTCATTAAGCACTTGCCTATCGTTCTAAGATACAGTATGAACAAAAGAGGATAAAATATAATCTACTAATCAAATTGAAACCTAATGATATCCAATTGAACAAGCATGTGGTCATTTTCTCAAAAGATCAACTGGTGGCTTTATCTTGCTTTTTCTAATTAACTGGGGTCTCATTGCTTGGAAACAGCGCGGATTATTTCCACATCACATTTGTTACTGTCACAAATAAGGACAGAAGAGTACTTCGCACCTGAACAAGAAGCACTGCCACAGGATGTAGCTTCAATTGCTGTCTTTGTACTGCTTTATTTGGTAAGGGACAATTATCTTTACAGGACAAAATATCCCCATGTGACTCAGGTTTGACTCTTCTCATGGTCAAAGGAGTTGCTTTGTGTAGACTTTACATGATTTACTGCTCTGTTTGCTGGGTTCCAAAGCAAAACTGTGCAACTCTTATCTGCCATACTCATCAACTCTGACAAGCAGATCAATATCCAATTGCTCTGTCCTGGTAGCAAGTTAGTCATTTAGAAATCACCTGTTCACGGTTGTGTTGAGGCCAGTGTTTCTCCCCGCGAATGATGGAATTGCTAAGGTAAATGCTGCCTGCGTGGAACATAGGAAAATAGCTGAAGGCAATGGTTGAATTTGCCACTCTTCCCAGGAAAATGCAGATTATAATGGCCCATTTTTTTTCTGTGAGACTTGAATCAAGCTGAATCCAATGGATAAGATTTTTTCTGTGTCTTTCTCAGTTTTTCTATCTAGCTTTGAAAATCTGAAGTGGGTAGTGGGGAAAAGATAAACTTTGTGATCTCTCTGAAATCCTGCTGTTGCCTTGACCTAACTCAAAGGATTCCTAGGAAAGCATATTCAAATTTGAGCTTGCATCTAAAAATACACAAAGGGCAACTGCTTTCCTCTCAAATCCATCTCTGTCTCCTAGCATTTAGGAAATCAATTACAGGTGATCCCAGCTGTGACAAACCATGCAAGAGTAAAAGCAGTAGGATTTAAATGATGTAATTGTAGATGCTGGAAAATTAGTTGCCTATGTGTCAACTGCTCAGCCATGGTCACTTCACAATCAAAAGGCAACTGCAAAGGGCAATTAATTTGACCCATCTCAGCCTGAGAGAAACTGCCTTCTGGAAAAGCCTGGTTTTATCCACTGACTAAAAGAGTGTCTCTGGTAATTACCTTTGACTTAGCCATAAAGATAATATTACATATTGATACAGTTTTCAATATGTAAGAATTCTGCTTTTCCAGTCTCCACAACTATTTTCTAGGCTGCCTCCTTGATTAGTATTGCCCTTTGACAGGAATGAATTCCCCTTGATTCTCCTTTACTTTTCAGCTCCACTGAAATGCACCAATATTGAATCATTTCACAGTATTTGGGGGGTTTAACACGTAGCTTTTAAAAGACCCTATCCTGCATTGCTTTGTTTTGCAGTTGTGAGCACACAGCAATTCAACACTCCCTACAGTTAAGGGTTATCATTTTTCTTTTCTCCAGAAGTTTGTTTTAAGACAGATCCAAAATGGCTAAAAGAGCACTTGAAGACGGTCTTTTCTGAAAGAGATTGTTAATTAACCTTCTGCTTTCCTGTGTTTGCTAAAATCTGCATTGCTCCTTTTGCTAATTCCTCATCTCTTAACCTGCCATTTAAGTTTATGCCCTCGGTCTTCAGATCCAAACCTTCCTATTTCTTGATCTTGCAAATAGGTCAAGGAGCTGGTTCTTTAGTTCTTTCTATCACCCTTTCAGACTTGGCTACAAGGACGATTTTGAAAGCTTCTGTGAACTGTCAGCATTTTCCCTGGTTACTGCCCCTCTCCTTTATTATCAGAAAATTTCGAAGTTTATTACTATTGCAACGCCTTAATTTCTGTTAGATTTTGTGACTGTCTAATCAGCATTAGCAATTTAGTATAAACATGTCCAAAAGGTAACATTCATCTTGTCAGGACAGTTAAAGAACTAAAAAGAAAAGCAGTTGTCTTCAATTACCAATTACAGAAAGATCTGCTATGAATGCTGCATTCCCAAATTAAGCTATTCCTACTCATATCCTCTAACAAGGAAGGCTGTCCTAGTCTGTTTCAAGGTCTTAATATTTTCCTGCAACACACTGCAAAATAATTCAACCCAGTGCCCACCAGAATCTATCCTGCAGCTTTTGTTCCCCATCTCCCTCTGCCAAGCACTCAGATTTGCACCCCTTGTTGCCTGCTGCCTTCATCTGGCATAGTTCAAGCTGTAACCATTCTCGTCACTGCTGATCTCATCACAGACTGATCATGTGAGTTTGCAATTGACTTTAACTGCTGCCCAATGCCTTGGCAAGTAACTCATTGTCTCCAAAGTCCAAGACAGTGGGATATTTGATTGTGTTTTTCACAAAAGACTATCACACTTTTTCAGCAATAATTACTTTGGAATAACACTGTTCCGTTCCAGTCTGAGCACATTTGTGAGTAGCAGTGTTCATGTCTTAGGTCTGGAAAAAACAGTAATAAAAGATGTCAATGATAACAAAACTGAATACTAAGATTATACAAGCAAACCTAGGTATTAAAAAGTAGGACAGTTACCTTTTGAAGTGAGCAGGAATGTCTTCATGGCTGTCAGTGCCTCTCCGCAGTAGGGGCAAGATTCCAGCTCCACTCACACCATGGTCCTGTCTTTCTCCTTGGCCTCAGAGGCCCTGCTTACAGTTGAACACTATGGCCACTGGGTAAGTGCACATACAGGGAAGAATTTGTCTGGACTAATGCGGGTGGTCCTCCATCTGAATCCGTCGCCTGTGCTGCCATCGTCAATGGCATGAAGAAGTTTTAGGCTATGATTCATCTGATTTATTTAGATGTCTGCATTAAGATGACATGAATCACATCTTAAAACTACCTCTCACCTCAGAGCTGAGAGTGACAGTGATTTAAATGTATATAGATACAAACACCTAGAAGTAACATCCATACTAATGTTGTAAACAGTATCAGGCCAGCTCTCAGGAGCAGGCCAGATAAATGCTCTCTCCACCTCCAAGAAAGGATGGTGATGTGTGACCTGCCCATGGGAAAAAGCCCTAGCCTGGGATGCCTCCTCAATTCTTCTCAGTTCTTCTTTGGGGGAAGAACTAGTGCTAGTTGAATGAGACCAAAACTATGTCAATGACTTTTCTAGTGGACAGTCAAGTTCCCAGTCCTCGGTCCATGGCTTGGCACTCTTGATTTAAATGTTCCCAGAGTGTCACAGCTACTTTTTAACAGAATCCTGATACCAAGTTTCTCTCTCAACTTTAGGTGCTAAAACAGACTTAGGATCAGGAAATTCTGGTAAATGTATTATTTCTCTCTTTTCTCAGGACATCTAGGAATTTTTTAGGGTCAACACCTTCTCACAGAGTGTATTGCTTTGTTGAACTGCTTCACTGTTAGACAAATCACAATTTAGCATCACATGCCATCACCCGGTAACTTCAAGGACTGCATACATCTCCATCTGTTATTAAATGTTTACTTATGCCTGGAGGGAATGAGGTGCACAAAGACACACACACACAGAGGCAAAAGGCATTACTCTGTGATGTTGTTTCCATACAAGACCAAAAAATTTACTGAGCCCCCATCCACAGCAGTTCTACTACCTGTTCTCCAGGATGGGAACCAGAGCTTCCCTGCCCACACTAAGCTGCTGTCTGCTTATCCTGCCCACTTACAGATGAACCTTCCAGCCCATTGTACAAGGAGGAACAGCTTCAACAGAAGGGGTTCAACACCCTCTATTTTTCATCTAAAACAACACAGCTCAATACTTAGTTTCGATACATGGGATATGGGTCTGAAGCTGCTCAGTCAAAGAAGATAACAGAATAAATAAGCTCCCCATATCCTGTTTTATTGCTTTAGTTAAACTGAGCTCTATAGGGCATCTATGAAATCTGCAGAATTTCTGGGTCTTGTCAGGACATGAGTATGAGATAAACAACTCGGCATAGCCCTGCAGAAAACAAGGTTATTCTGGCATGCACAGAAGGAGCCCCAGCTCTTGCTGGAGCTGTTATAGAAAACTGAGCTGCCTGTGAAGGTCAAGCATCTCTGGTAGCAACCACATGGGAGTTTTGAAGATTTAAGTCTTTGGTATCCAAGATATAGGTTAAGTTGGTTTTATGCTTAAAGGTTTCAGTCATTTGCCCAACAGATATAATTTCCTCATGGTGGTGTAAACAGATGACAGGGATACCCTGAATCTTGATGATATATTCATAACTGCGAGTTCTCTGCCTTCCAGCAAGTTACTTGGCTATGCTTTGAGGGTGGAGGTGATCTTGGGCCACTGGTTAGAAAATCCCTAAAACAGTCTTTATAATGATTTTTCAATTTGTATAATTTGATGTTTTCAAGAAAGACAATTTGGACATACCAAATATCTTGATGCAACCTGGTAGCAACGTCATAGCAGATGTTTCACTGAAATTTGTAATTAGTGCAGAGCTAAAACACCTTTAGTTCATACTTTATGATTAAATTTTCTCTCCATAACCCCTGCAGTAACTCTTCAGGGGACTGTAAAATCATTTGTATCATATTTTTAGAAAAATATTCCCCCAACTATTGCTAGGGAACAATTTAAATTTCTCTATCCTGGATTTTAGTCTCAACTTTAAGGATTTCTTATCATCATCTGCAGCACAAGCTACATGCAGTTTTATACCACTTCTTCAAATATAAATCATCTTAAAATTCATCCACAAGAATGTGACCTCTGTATGTTTACCTGGCACAAACTCTAGACAAATGTTTCCTTTTTGGGAAAAGCTCATATTGGGGAATCATTCCGTTTCTGACAGAACAGAGCCTCAAGTTCATAGCCTTTATTATTTTGAAACCTCTCTATCCACAAGAAGTTCTCCTGTGCTGCCCTCCTGCCTGGCCTCAGGGAATTTAGCAGTGAAGAGTCAGGATTTAGCCTCTGTCCCACTAGAAACCACTCATTCTCCCATTTTTGTGGCTTATTTCAGGTGCAGCCTCAGCCTGTAGCACCTTCCAAGACTTGCACTGACCTGTCTTAGGAGGAACAGAAAGAAAGACCAGGGCAGCGGGATGGAGAGAGTGGTTGCAGCCAAGCTGCCATGGAGACTCCCACACCCATCTCCCTTTGCCCTCCTGCCCCAGCTGGAGAGCTCTCTTCCTTGGTTCCTCACAGCACAAACAGGAAGAAGAGGTTTTGAATGACATCTCTTTATTTCCATGTCTTCAGAGTCTGCATTAATGAGATATGCAGATCAGCAAACCAAAGTTAATTATTTTCTGACACAAATTAGGGGAGATGAATCACTGATTACTAAAGCAACTTTGAGCTCTCTCTTCGCATGGCTTATGTAAAACAAAGGGGAAAGTGACAGCCACACAAAGCTCTGGTGGTGCCTGTAACGCCCTTGAGGAAGTAAGTAGGGATAGATGTTTCCACAAGTGTGTTTCACAGCCACCAAAAGCATAGAATCATTCAGGTTGGAAGTGACCTTAAAGATCATCTAGTTCCAATGTCCCTGCCATGGGCAGGGAACCTTTCACTAGACCAGATTGCTCAAAGCCCCGTCCGACC
This sequence comes from Pachycephala philippinensis, assembly GCA_013397055.1. Taxonomy (NCBI): domain Eukaryota; kingdom Metazoa; phylum Chordata; class Aves; order Passeriformes; genus Pachycephala; species Pachycephala philippinensis. The sequence continues at coordinate 1,251,171 of VWZT01016098.1, forward strand.
TGGCCTTGAGCACTTCCAGGGATGAGACATCCACAGAGCCTCTGGGCACCCTGTTCTAGTGTCTTATTAAANAAAAAAAAAATGGTGAATTTCCCATATGTGCACAAAGTATCTGGAGGAACTGCTATAAGCCATAACGGGCAGGAATCCACATCCACATTTCATCTGCCTGAAGGTTCATTATGGTATCCAACCAACCAGGTTCTTGGTACAGCTCCTGACAGAAATTACATAAGTGAGATTAGCAGTTATCTCTTCTTCTTAACTACAAAGGCAGTCTAAGATGCTGTCATGGTTTAAATAACTGTTTGATATAGAAGTCAAGCAGACAGCTCCCATTCTAGATCCTTCCTTTTGCACATTTGTCCCCTGGGCTTTTGTAATCACTCCAACAAATGGCTTTAAAAATACAGATTATGTGTCCTTACAAAAAAGTTATTGGTTTTTGTGGAAGGAAAAGAGTCACATGGAAATTTTGCTTTTCATCTTGTCTCCTGGCTCTAGAAGTCATGGATGAACTATACCCCTGTGAAAAACACTATGCTTAAACCTGTAAGACTCTATTTGTACTAATAAATTAAGTTAGAGGCATAGACCTGGCCACTAGATTTTCTAGAGTGGCTACATCATTAGAATAATCCATGGCACAATTTTGTCCAAGGCCAACTAGCACTTTCCTAAACAAGCCTCAGGTACAGTTTTGGAATTAATGTAAACCAGGGATTGTTGGAGTTAATGCAAGCCAGGGATCAATCAATATATACACAAAGTTTTTCAGAAGCTAAAGAGCTCCATAGTGTGGTCATGGCCAGATGAGGCCAATTGGCTTCAAGACCAAAAAGGTTTTGCTGAGTTTACCACTAGCAGTATAACTGCAGTATATCAACAGCCCAAAGCAACGGAACCAAAAGATTTATATTTTCCCCTTAACCATTCTGCTGTAATTGCATTGAACTAATCCATTTGGTGGTAAAAGAAGGAAAACTGGCATTACATGTTTAAGGCTAAAAATATTACATAAAACTAACCATAAATTAATCCCCTTTGTGAAATCTAGACTCTGGATTTTGTGTTCACTGTTGGTGTCACTGTTTTCACATGCAGCACTGTAAGGAAAGTCCTTGGGGGTTTTGAGGGGTTTAACGGAAATAATCTGGGCAGGTTACTGTGGTAGCAAAGAGCTGAGGTGTAACGCCAGAGCTGCACAGGCTCAGAGGTTCAGTCACAGGTTCTAATAAATAGTGATACTTGCCCAAATTACACCTTGCCTCCTGATAACGTGTACTTGCTCACTGACCTTTCAGTAATCACACTGCCTTGTGTGGCCAGCTGGTATGATCGTACTGTTTACTTCTCATGAGGCACCTCCACAGGCTAAGGACATAAATTTGAAATGAAGATGGTATAAGACAGGCCTTTAAATCCATCCGATGTATCTACTGTATTGCTGCCCTCCGTGTGATTTCAGAAGCTTCAGCAATGCCAGAGCTGTGAAAAACAGGCTTTTGTTTGGTGTACTGGAGCCTTGACATCTGAGCCACCCCAACCCAAGCACAGAAGATCTTGTGACACCTAAAATCAGTCAGCCTTTTCTCCTCTGCCCTGCTGAAGGACAGTATCTTGGTGGCCGCTCACCTGAGAGCCCAATGTAGTAACTGCAAAGTTCTATGAAGCCCAAAGGTGAATAAACACAAAATCAGCACTGTGTGAGCAGCTGTCTCAAGTAGTGAAATGTTCTGTAAGTTTCCTTCAAGACCGTGCTTCCATCAGTATTGGAAAAAATCAGCAATGTCTTTATATCTGCCCCAAATAACTCTCATAAGGGACAAAGACTGATGTGGTCCTAAAACTTCACATTTCGCAATAGGAATACAGACAAATTCGACCATTCCAAATACATGAACCTTTAACTACTCAGATTCCTCCTCCTGAATCTCTTAGCATACATACAGGACCCTGCTCATTAAATAAATGTCCTTCAACATTCAAGAAGCCACTTGTTCTAACTTCAGCAATGTAGCAAGGACATGATCTTGCGTTCCCCTTCATTACCACATTGCCAGCCTCCTAAATTAACACTCAAGATCCTATTTCCATGTCATAGGCAGAGCTGACAGGAGATTTATGGGGTTTAATTTGAAATATTGCCCTGTTCCCTGCAATTAAGTTTATTTCTCTAAGTTGGATGAGAAGAAAAATGTCTTACTCTGCTACATCCATTTCTGTTATACCTGGTGACTCTGCACTAGCATTTGCCTCATTAAATCAAATGTCCCTATATGACACTGATGATGTTAAGATTTGGAACAGAAACTTTAGGATCAGTCCCGGCAGAGAAAGAAGGTAAGTGTCTGGATGTGGATGCACCATAATGCATGGAAGAAGTGGGGTGTAAGAATGGCATGTGTTGGCACCTAGATTAGCTCATCATCAAGTTCATAGCATTTCTACCAACAGTTTTTGCATGTCTCACACCCAGGCTGGGTTAAAAAAGGAGTGCCTAAAATAAAGAACATCCTACATCAAGACTAAAACAAAGATCCAAGACATTACAAGATGATGGTAAGATGAGGAACAGGAAATTCCATTTAACATAAAAAACTTTTTACCTGAAGGGGTTGTCAAAAATGGTAGCTGTGGAGTCCTCACTCTTGGAAATATTCAAAAGCATACCTGGCATGGTCTTATAGCACACTGCTTTGATTAACCCTGCTTTGAGCAGGGATATTGAACTAGATAATCTTCAGAGGTCCCCTCCAGCCTCCACCATTCTGTGACAGGGCTGGATTCTTAAAATCCCTTCATAAGGAGACAACCATGAGCAAGTTCTCTGAGTGAGATGCAATGGAATAGTGAGACAAGAGATCAAGGTCACCATCAGCTTCTGTGGGTGCAAAAATGCTTATCCAAAACTGTCAAATGGTCATCAAAGTATGGAGAAACCAGGAAATTCGATGAGTACTCAGTAATCAGAGTCCTTTGTACATTTTTCCTTCACAATGCACATGGACCAGGCTACCTTTCCCACCTGATCAATTCAATCATCTCAGATACCTGAATGGTGGCTATGTGACTTGGACACATGTGTCTGAGTGCTTGAGATTATGCAGGTATGAGGATAGGAGAAAATGAAATAACCTTTCCCTCCATATAACATCTGCCTTTGAGCTTTATAATTTTGTTTCTACAATGGTGCAGCATTATTTCCTACAGTGATGTGATGCAATATGTGGCAGTGTGAGCTTTTTCTTCTACAAAAGCACTGTAAAACTCAGTGCACAAAATTTAATGTAACATTTCCACAGATGGGATAAATTAATATTGACCCAACTCTTGACCTTTATTCATTTTTAAACTGCAGTTGTCTGCTTGTCTAAGAGATATGGGCTAGTTCAGATAGGGGAAGCCCAAGCACCTTTGTTTTAACCCAGGACAGCTCCGAATACCAGAATGAACCCTTCTCACCCTAGAGTTGAGAGCTACATTAACTTAGGAGTACTCAGTTAAAAAATACTACACATTATGTCTAATTTTGCACATATGATTTTCAATTTTAATGTTAGCAAACAATGCAAATTGTCATGTTAATGCAGTGGCTCCAACTAATTTTATTTCTGTTAGCTTCCATGAAAATCATAAGGACTGTAAGATTCACTCCTGTTCAACTCTTTTTACTCTTCTCATCTCTTGATCTCTGATCCCCAGCACACAACACTTTTTTGAACAAACTGTTTTGACAGTACCAACAGTACAATGATTAAATATGCTGCATGTCAAAGGCAAGCAGCACCATCTGCCAGCTCTTTCAGAGCACTGCAAGGAGCAGCAGGCTTACACCAAACTTGGGCAATCCTGCAGCAGAAGCGAGTGAGAAAAGGAAAGATGATATTCCTCACGCACTCCCCAATTCTCTATAAAGTTCTAGAGTAAAGATATCTGTTATCTGCCATTGAGTCAGTTTATGACTCAAACTCATCAAGATTTTTCAAAATACACCAAATTACAACATATTTTTCTGAACATGTTGATTTGTTCCAGTAAAAAAGCATTCCAAATAATATGTTAGTTTAATTTAAAGGCCTTGTGGAAAAAGTTTTCTAAGGTCCAACACAGATATCCGGCAAGAGAGACCTGACCACAGGCATTCATATATAACCAATATTCTCTTGTCTCAGATGATCCTCTAACTTCTCCCTCAGAGAACCTCTAAAACAGAGCTTAAGGGCTATCTCTAGTCCATCCATTTCTATTCTTTCACTCCCTCCATTTGTTCAGACATATCCCCTTCCAGATGTGTGAGTATCTGAATGAATATGTCTCCCTGCACAGTGACAATTGGCTAGAGACTTTCAAAATATTCTTTTTAAAGAAACTTTTGGGAAACAATGCTTTTCCGGTAGTTTACAAGAAGGTTAGTTTTGAAAACAGCCTCTTCCTCTAAGGAGGAGTTGATCCAAGCCATTGTCTCTAATAAAAGAAAAAAAATATTTAAAAAGTAAAACCAAGATAGTTCTCCAGACCTCTAGCTCCCAAAGAATAAACACATGCCACAGCCCTGATCTCCTAGAAATACCCTTTCCTCAGACTGCTCCTCTGTACAGTAGTGGTGTGGCAGGACGTCTACCGCCCCCCCCCCCCCCCCCCCCCCCCCACGCCGAAGCCTCGCACACAGAGAC
>VWZT01016098.1:1265427-1295030 GCA_013397055.1 Pachycephala philippinensis
GGGGATCGGCCTCTTCTCCCAGGCAGCTTGCAGTAGGACTAGAGGATATAGTCTTAAGCTGCGCCAGGGGAGGTTTAGATTGGACATTAGGAGGAATTTCTTCACAAAAAGGCTAATTAGATACTAGAACGGGCTGCCCGGGGCGGTAGTGGACTCACCGCCCCTGAAAGTGTTTAAGGAAGGACTGGAGGTGGCACTCAGTGCCATGGTCTGGTTGACATGGGGGTGATCGGTCATGGGCTGGACTCGATCTCAGAGGTGTTTCCCAACCCCACTGATTCTGTGGGGGCAGCGCTCGCAGTCGCGGCCCGGCTGTGGCCGGTCTGTGCCGCGGGGCGGGGGTTGCTCGGTGGGGTAGCGAAGCACAAGTAGAGAGATCTTCAAGATCCCAGCAGCACAAAAAAACCAACCAAACAAAAAAAACCCAAACAAACAAACAAACAAAAAAACCACCCACCAAAAAAACCTGTGATTATCTCTCACCCTAATAAAAGATCCTCTTCGATTTGAGTAAGCGGCGGTGTTGTGCGTGCCTGGCTGCCCTGCCTTGCGATCTGATGCTTTGAGGGCAGCAAGAGAGCAGTGACCGAGGTCAAACGGAGGAGTCCAAGGGGAGCTGGTGTTCCTCTGCCCCTGCTGCCTCCTCTTGTGTGCCGGAGGAATCGGTAAACGATTCCCACTCGGGCCCCTCGATGGAAACCCGAAGGTGCCGGGAGTTCTGCCCCAGGCCGTGGCTCGCCGAGCGCACGTGTGAAGGGATGTGTGAGCTCCGGCACAGCGAGCACTGCTGCAGGAGAGGGTATTTGTAGGTGGAAGTTCACAGAATCATTATCATCATCCCGTGACAAAAGCTTTTTAAAACAGATCTCCAGACTTGCAACTTTGCGGTTCAATTAGGACTAGTAATACCAGCATGGAGCTGCCTTAACTGGTTTATTAATGCTTCTGTCTATGTGATTTGCTTACATTAGAAAACAACTTTTGAAATCAGATTATCTATTTCTTTTTTACTTAATAATAAGGACAGATTTGCATTTATCTGGGTTAGATGCTTGTAGGAAAATTATATTTTCGTTTGCTGAAGTTGAATTAAACCTTGAATGTTTCGCTGTAGAAAGTTATGCCACCAGTTCATGACTCATAGTTTTAAAAAAATGCAGTGATAGGTGACTAGGTGAATTTCACCAGGTACTTTCTTTTGTGAGTTCTCTCGAGCAGATATAAGCTTGCTCTTGCATAAGCTAGAACTTCTCTCTTTGAAGGGACAGAAATGGCTGAGAGAATTCCATCTTCTGAATGTATTCTGCCAGAGATCACCTAAAAGGTGAAGCCAGAATATGCTGATTTCAATTTAATGGTCTCATTCTGTCTAGAGAAGATTTTTTCTCTTGAGAGTGACTGTAACATTCAAGGAGCTTTTTCCATCCTTATTTTCTTACTCTACCCCAGCAGCAGCTGCTACTGTAGGTCACCGTAACATGCTGTGACAGTCACGGATCGCCTTGAAGTCAGTTGATCAATGCTGATGAAGTGCTGCTTGTGTATGGGCATACTGAAGAGACAGAGCCAATCTAACACGTACATCTGGTGGTGGAAACCGATTTTGGTCACCCCAGAAGAAAAGGGTTGGGTCCTCGTGCTGGAAGAAACCATTACGATAGGGTAGTGGTGCAGTGAATAGGGCACTGGGTTGTAGTGTGGCAATTCAGTCCTGATCTCCGCTTGAGTAATCTGGAAGATGTTACTTCTGTCAGCTTCACTCACCTGCAGAATAGGGGTAATGAAACCGGCTTTAATTGTGTGGGACTGATAAAGTGTAGGTGATACTGTGCAATCTGTATCACCTACACTTTAGGTGATATATGATACATGAGCACAGAAACTCATGTGCTGTAGAGTTTCTGCATCATTGACCTGTTTTTCTCTCGTATTGAGTCTTGAGAGAGAATGTGCAGCTTCCCATTCAAGTTAACCACTTGCAGCAAAGCTACTTTTTGTCTGGTTCTCACTTGGGTGTCTGAGCTCTTACTCCCTCCAGTCTTTAAGCAGATTAAGAAAAGTCTTTTGCTGGGTGGATTTTGTTACAGAGATGCTTGTCATCTCTCATCAAGTCATCTCTCAATCTCCCTCACTAGGTAGAAGGAAGGATTATGAGGTTTTATGTACAAAGTCTCATGCAATAGTAAGTTCCAGAAATTATCAGAAGTACAAAACCATAAGAGAAAGCGATTTCCTTCCATCTTTTAATGTCATTTTTTTAGCATTCTCTGGGTGCTTGAGTTGTTAACCAGAGAGATTTAGCTGTTCTCCATTGATTTATCTCTTTAGTCTCCTGCTAGAGATAAATCAATGGTAGACTAAGATCCTCATGAGCAAGAATGATGCACTACCAGTACATCAAGTGCTGGTCCTAAAATCAGTGTAACTGTGCCAAGCCTAGTTGGGACAGTCCTACATGATGTGATCCTATAAAAGATATGTTTGAGTGCCTGCTGTGCAAGAGGTTTGAACAGTTGGCTTAGGAGTTTCTATGAGAACTGAAAGAAAACATAGCTGATTATGGGGATCCCTGGAGAAGTTCTGGTGGTGTGGTACCAGCAGGAGTTAGGGTAGGAGCTTTGACACAAGTCTCTCTGTAAAGCCATAGCAGGAGTGGCGTAACTCCAGCTAGCTTTAGGCACAGACCCTATTTTATGTGATCCTGTGGAATCATATTTTAAGTGAGGAGGGAGAGCGTATATCTTGCCTTAACTTCCTTTTTTATCTGGTCTAACTGGAACCCCTTGCCACCACTGCTGATTTTGCAAAGAGTGGGGAGATGATTTAGCCATGGCAACAGGAGTCACAAATGTTCAACAGGAGTGCTGATGTCTTTGCTTTTCATTGTAGGCACAGTGAGCTGCACTTTGTTCCTGGCAGTTAACGGTTTATATTCGGCCAGTGATGATGTGATAGAGCTCACACCAACTAATTTCAACAGGGAGGTCATCCAGAGCGACAGCCTGTGGCTCGTGGAGTTCTATGCCCCATGGTAAGAACTGCAGCTGGGTACTTGCTTTCTCTTATCACAGAGGAGCAGCACAGGAATCTGCTGCTGATCAGCTCAAGGTTTCATTCAGTTGTTGACAGCACAGTTGTCATTTTGATGGCCACATGACTAGGAAAATAGCTGTACCTGAGATTCCTGTTTTAAATGTTTTCATGAAGGAAAAAGGCAGGAATTGGCATTTCAATTTGGCAAATAGGGTCTGCTAGCAAAATCTTATATGCCATTTTTCTACTTCAATTTTTCTGGTTAAACCAGTATTGAAAATGACTGATCAAAGTGCAGTAGGTAAATGAGAAGGTCCCTCACGTCTGTGTTTTTGAGCCTAATTCTGATGTGAGAGCACAGATCTGAATTCACACTTAAAATTTCTAATTTCCATTGAAAAATACTGGCTTTGTATTTTTCTTAATTTAGCATCTCTCTTTGCCTCCTGTTCTGCTCAGGTCCAGAGTATGGAGTCTATTCCATTTAAATTCTGGTGATATACCTATTCTTTGTACAAATCCTCTGTGATATTGCCATCCAAAGCTCCACATTCTGGAGAAAGTGGCCTTTTGTTGCAACAGCTTGACTGTGTCTGGACTGAGGGGTTTAGGGGAAGCCTTGCTGTGCCTCTTCTAGCGTTGCTGCGGTCTATATGATGTGGAGGTTTTTCTTCAGAAGCCTGAATGATGATGTGATCCTGTGGCATAGCCTCTTCTCTTCATGAGTAAATCCCCAGTCTCCTGCAGTTTGCTGTGAGTGACTGTGAAATAGTTGTCATATCTGAATGATGTCAACCATTTTCTGTTGGTTTTTTTTCTGAAAGGTGTGGTCATTGTCAAAGGCTAACCCCTGAGTGGAAGAAAGCAGCAACAGCTTTAAAAGTAAGTTTAGCCTTTCAAATGTGCTTGTGGAAGTGGATTGAAGAGAGTTTGGCTGTTTGACATCTGGATTGGGAGCATGGAGGGGTTTGGTCCTTAAAACCATTATCACTTTAATCATACTTGTCTAGCCAGAGAAGTGTTGTTCAGGCACTTGAAAACTCAGGATTTTTGTTTGGTTTGGTTTGTTGTATCCTTTTTAAAAGAAGCCATTGAATTGTAGTGGAAGAAGGTCAGTTCTGTCCCTGCGAATTCCCATATACTGTTCTCTAGGACTGAAAACAGCTTTGTAATCCATTGGTGTTGACTGTTCTTTTAATTACAGAAAAATTAGTCATGTTGTGATTAGCTGAGCTGTTGCCTATGTAAAATATATATATATTCTCCTTCTTAGAAAACCAAACAAAAAACCCCAACTAAATAATAGCCCAAACAATTTAAAATTTATTGTGTCACACTGAAAAAAGAAGTGGACATTTATAGTGTCCTGTAGTTTAATGCTTGTGGGGTGAAATACCTCTCTTCTGTTGACTGTTCTGTTACAATCCTAGTAACTGTCCCTCTCTCTTCCCTACTTCCCTTGTGCCCCCAGCAGAGAGTATAAAAGGTATTAAATCACTGTAGAAGTCTTAGGTGTCATTTTTTGTTTTGTTTCTGCAGGGTGTAGTGAAAGTGGGTGCAGTAGATGCAGATAAACATCAGTCCTTGGGTGGACAGTATGGTGTCAGAGGGTTTCCAACTATCAAGATATTTGGAGCCAACAAAAACAAAGCAGAGGATTATCAGGGTAAATGTGATGATCTTTTAAATGTTGCATGCCTAAAAGGTTCCCTGAATGCAGGAATTATGGTAGCTGTTAAAGCTGTGTTGTGTGGTGTTTCCTTCCTGTCTAGTTCTTGTAGTAACTGAGAGACAGATGTGTGGGAGTGGCTTGACCAAATTGTGTATGTCTTAGCATTGTCTAACAGTCCCACCTGCAGTTTGTAGTTGTTGGAGCTTGATAGGCAATTCCAAGGAATTATTCCTTTCTTCCTGTTGGAGCTTGCCATAGAGTCACCCCTCATCAGAAAAGCCAGGTAATGAAAAGGTGAAGTCAGTCCTGCTGCTTGTGTTCAAGTCAGATGTCCCACCACTAATACGTTATCACTCATAGCCCAGTCCTGCTTTTCCTGAAAGATCATTAGGGTGAGGGAGGATTGACTTTGTAATTAAGTTAGGAGCACACCTTAAAGTGGCCTTTTGATGGTTTGATCACCTATTTTTCTGCATTGCAGGTGGCAGGACAAGCGATGCTATTGTTGATGCTGCTCTGAGTGCTCTTCGGTCCCTGGTGAAAGAACGTCTCAGTGGCAGAAGTGGAGGATACAGTTCTGGAAAACAGGTATTTGAGGGAATATGTGTTTGTTTTTCAACTGGAGACTGTCTTGTACAGGAGATCAAAGCTTCCAACTCAGTCACAGAATTGAAAGGGATGTCTGGAGTTTTATCTAGTCCAGGTGCCCTGCCCAGTGCAGGGCCAGCTGGAGCAGATTGCTCAGGCCTGTGTTCCTTGAAGTTGTGAGTGTCTCCAAGAACTGAGACTCCAAATGGACTGCATCCTCTGGGCAACTTGTTCCAGTGTTTGACCATGCTCACAGTAGAAATCCTTTCTCTTATGTTTTAGATTATGGAATCATAGAATGGTATTTCTTGAATTTCAACTTCATCCCTTCTTAGGCAGAGAAGAGCATACCTTTGTTTTCTTTGCTCTCCTTCACCCTCTCATCAGATGTCAGATGCTCAAAGCCCTTAACCAGCTCTGACCATTGGCTGGACTTTCTCCAGTGTGTGCATGCCTGTTCTGTGGGGGAGGCCAGAACTAGACCCAGCACTCCAGGTGTTTCACATTGTGCTAAGCAGAGGAAAAGATTCCCTCTTCAGACCTGCTGGCAACTCTGCCTAGTGCAGCTTGTGAGGCTGTTGAGCAACTTTTGCCACAGGATTGCAGTGCTGGCTCATGTTCAGCTTGTCCACCAGGACACTCATGTTCCTCGTTGAAAAGTTGCTTTCCAGCTAGTCAGTTCTCAGTGTGTGCTGGTGTATGGGGCTGTCACTCCCCAGGTGCATCTCCCTTTGAACTTTGGGGTTCCTGTTAGCCCTATTCTCCAGGTGGTTCAGGTACCATTTTCCTAGTCCTAGTCTAAATTAGACAGATTAAGGTTTTTTAATTTGGTAGTGTTTTTCTGAAGTTGGCTTGCTGGATTTCTCCCTGAAGGTAAATTGAAAAACTTCTGAGTCCTACTACTGTTTCTAAATCATGGTGCAGGGTACACTCTGACATCCTCAGGGTGGCCAGATAGAAGACCTGGGTGGACTTTACCCTGTAGTGTGTATTGTGCTCCCACGTGTTTGTTTTGCCTGGAAACCAGGACTTGGTTCCAGATGGAGATGGGGGTTGGAGAGCACTTTGTTCAGGGACAGATCAGAGCATGAAGAACTGAGAAAGTGTTCGCACATATTCTTGGTAGTCAGTTTGACCTGATTTCTCCTTTTTCAAGAGAAGGTTCATTTGCTGTGTTTTGAAAGTGCTGTGGGGAGTAGGCTGTGTGTACTGTCAGTTTTAAAAAGGGAAAGTTGTATGACCTAACAGTGCCTGTTTTGCATCTTGCTCAAATAAAGATCATTTGGTACAATGTGACACACAGGAGGTGGCCTGTGTGGGAGACCAGTTTTAGTTACTTCTTCTGTGAGGGTCTGTTTGTTTCTTACAGAGCCGGGAGAGCGGAGGTGGCGATAAGAAGGATGTGATTGAGCTGACTGATGACAGCTTTGATAAGAATGTCATAAATAGTGACGATGTGTGGATGGTGGAGTTTTATGCCCCATGGTGTGGGCACTGCAAAAAGTAAGTGAGGTTTTTCTTTACAATTCAGTTCCTGTTAGTGCCTGTTTTGTGTAATACCCTTAATCCCCTAAAAGAGACCTTGCATCTCTGGTATACCAGAAATTAGGTTTTTTTGTGAGGTGATCTAACAAAAATGCATGGGCTTCTGCCCAGGGCCCCTTGGCGCTGCTCTGGCTGCACTCCTTAGCAGTAAAATTCCCAGTTATCACTAGAAATAAGATCCAGGAGTTATATTAAACTTTTCATTCCTTCAGATGCAGGACATCAGTCTTGATTGGATAACCCTCTTAGCTGTCATTCTGAGCAAGAGACTTTTTCTCTTGAGTAAAATATGCTACATAATGTTGAAGTGTGGTATACTTTTGCTAGCTCTGAGAGAGCTTAGGGCACTTGTACTCTGTTTTTCAGCCTGGAGCCAGAATGGGCAGCTGCTGCCACTGAGGTGAAGGAACAAACAAAAGGAAAAGTAAAGCTGGCTGCAGTAGATGCAACAGTCAATCAGGTGCTGGCAAGCCGATATGGGGTGAGTGTTTTCTGCAGTGGTTACAATTTGCTTTCCATCTCTAGCAAGTCAGATTTCTCTTCAATCCTTACTGAACTGTTCCTTAATCTGCTACTGCTTAAATGTTTTGTGCTAAAAATAAGTGACACATTCAATTTTTTCCCCACAAATAATTAATGAATGTCAGTAACAATATAAATCAATGGAGAGAGAGGAAAGGAATAAATTTGGATGTTGCTAAGGAGAAAGGCTGTTTATTTCCATAAGACCTTGTATACCTTTATCATCTGGAGTGAAAGGTCTCTCTCTTCAGACTGTAGGCTGGTTGGGCATCTCTGGAACCCTTGGTGCCAGTTATCAGGGATCACTCCAACAATATCAGCTGCCCAGACCAGGTGTGTTCCTCACCAAAAGAGAGCGGATACTCTTGGATTTTTAGTACAATCCATGGAGCTTACAGTGTTCTGTGTAGTTTCCCTCTAAGTGCACATGGCTGACAATGCAGGGGAACACTGAGCAAGATTTACTGGAAGTGTAACAGAAGGAGCCTAAGGTCCACTTGTTGCCATGTAGGCACAGTATTGTTCCCCCCACAGACAAGTCAGGAAATTAATGTCTAATAAATATGAAGGGTAAAGATAGTCCTCATGGTACTTAAACCTGCTGTGCTTGGTGCATCTAAATTGAGATGAAACCTTTGCTGGTTCATCAGGCCAAAACCCCAAAGCAGCGTTACAGTGTACATTAACCTTGTTTTGAATTGTTGCAAAGGTAGGAAGCTACAAAATTCAAGTTCAGTCAGAACATGTGAGACTTGATACATGAAGATGTTGAATCTCTTCCCTCGCTCTTAATCTAGAACACATCAGACAAGCAGATAATTTCCACCATAAATATTCAGGTTTATTTGAGCTGATGGCTTAAACTTTTCTTGCAGATCCGTGGATTTCCCACTATTAAAATTTTCCAGAAAGGAGAAGACCCTGTTGATTATGATGGTGGGAGAACTAGATCTGATATCATTGCTCGTGCTCTGGATCTGTTTTCTGATAATGCACCACCGCCTGAGCTCCTGGAGGTACCTCTACATCATTTTCTCAAATTGCTTTTCCATCATACTCTTGGGCAGCAGTTTTTACAGGTCTATATGAACTCTAAATAAAACTGCCTAAGTGTGGCGTTTGTGCACTGTTTCGCCCCAGAAAGTAAAGGATGACAAGTCTTAAATAACAAAAAGCTGAATGTTTATTTCTACTGTCACTTTGTTGTTGTCTGGAGGACAATAAGAATTGATACAGTGAAGGCATTGACAGGATGGTGCCAGGGGGGCTGAATCTGAGTGAAAAAGTTGGGTTCTCTTTTCTTCCAATAAGAGGCCGTGGTCTTATCATTTGTAAAGTGTTCATTAGGAGATGCATGATGAGTAGTTTTGCTTGTTGTCCAAAAAACTCCATCCTCTGTAAGGTGACTTCTTTTTTCAGCTTGCTGTTGGTAGATTTGAAATGGTGATCACTTGTCTCTAAAGTGAGGTGCATGCAAGACAGTCCATTGGGATGCAGGAAGGAAAAACCAAAAAACATTTGTACTATTAATAAACCTAAAGATATTTTTAAATGGTGCTTATTTCATCTTTCTCATCCTTCTAAATTTTTTATTTTGGATGCTTTCTAATCTTAATACAGCAATGCATGTTGATGTATGTGTATGTGCATATAATTGATTTATATATATCAAGGGCTGCATGCTTAGAAATTTATTTACTAGTGGGATGCACAATGAAAGGTTGGAGACCACTGGTGTAGGTCACTGGATCAATTCCTTTTTGAGACAGATCCCACAAAACCAGTATTGCTATTACTGTTGCTTGAACATCCTCATCCACAGCAAAGGCTGCCTCTGCTGGCTCTCCTTGTGCTCGCAGGCATTCGCATAGGCCTGGGGCTGCTCTTTCCAGCCCTGGGCAAGGACAGTGATTTTGAGCAAGAAGTGACATCTGACTGTGCTTTCTGTAAGCTTTATTTGGTACTGCTTAGTTTCCTGTTGCTGCAAGGCTCAACAGAAGACTTTGTGAACTCTTTGAAATTACTCTTGTGCTGGGGGACCCGTGAAGTAGGAGAGACCTGTAAGCTCTTGTGTCAAGCTGTTTCAATGCTTGCTACCTTGTAGGGTGGAGTTATTAGGCTGTTGGAGGGAAGTGCAGTCACAACTGAAGAACCAAGTCTTACTGTCATTGACTTTCTGCTGCTTTCTTCTAGATAATTAGTGAGGATGTTCTGAAGAGTACCTGTGATGCTCATCAGCTCTGCATCATTTCTGTCCTGCCTCATATTCTTGACACAGGTACACATACAAGCAAGCAGACTTCTGTATGAATTTGTCACTTAAAGCATGTAGTTGTGTTTTTTAACTTGTCCAATTCTGCCTAACAAACAGGAGCTTCAGGGAGAAATTCTTACCTGGATGTCATGTTAAAAATGGCTGAAAAATACAAAAAGAAAATGTGGGGGTAAGTGTCATTGTCCACTGGTTGTCTTGGAAAAGATGTGAGCATTTCTGGGAGTAACAGGATAAAATTTGTATGATACCTGATTAGCTACAGAAAAGAGTTGTTCCTTGTTCAGGGTAGCATATCTTGATATTTCACTAATTACTGGGGAAGGGAATACTATGACCTTAAAATAACCCATATTTTAAAATTTTCATCCACCTCTCAAATTCTGCATTTACAAGTGATATGTAAGCATTAATGGGATGAAGCATCTTTTACTCTTGTCCTGAGTACTAAAGTATTTTAGGGGGGTTTCTTTAACCATCTGCTCCTGGTCAGTGGGTCTGCCAGTGTGACTATTGAATTCTCAAAAAAACAAGTAAATTGCAGTTTATTAACAAGTTTCATGCTCTCAAAGAAACAGGCCAGCAGGCTATGCCTTTCCTCCTCCTCCTCCTCTGAGGTGCAGGTTAGGATTTCTGGGACTTAACAGGAAAGTGAGAGCTGTTCTGTCACACTGACTGCTGTGAAAGGGAGCAAAATGGCCTGAAAGCCTGGGGGAAAATGCTGAGATTGGTTCATTCCAGAGGTTCCTCAGAGGACTTGCTAAGCATTAGAGGAACTGAGACCTGACTAGTGAGGAACATATACTGAGTGTCCTTAGCATGTATCACCTCTGTAGTGATATTTGGGCAGGACTTCGTAATCTTTACATCTGTGACTTCAGTACTTTTAAACCTTCCTTAGTATGGGCTGAAGTGTAGCAGTTTGTTCAGGATGGTAACATAGTTCTCCTGCACTGTTTAGTGGCTGTTCTTACCCAGCTTTCAGTGGCTGTGTGGATGGGACTGGCCTAGAGGTGCTGCTGAGAGGGGGCTTTCTTCTTATGCAGGGGTCAAGATCAGGACCCTCCTTTTCCCTGCTGGCTTTGAAAGTGTCAAGGGCGATACAGAGTCCTGCTTGAACTCTGCAGGATTGCAGGATATGTGTGATTTGAAAATAATTGTAGTGCCTATCCTGATTATTAATTTTCTATTTCATCTTTTCCTCAAGGTGGCTGTGGACAGAAGCAGGTGCTCAGTCAGACCTTGAGAGCTCTCTGGGGATTGGAGGCTTTGGGTATCCAGCAATGGCAGCTGTTAATGCTCGGAAGATGAAATTTGCCCTTCTCAAAGGATCATTCAGTGAGCAAGGGATTAACGAGTTTCTCAGGTATGAAATCTTCAAGTGACTTAAATCTTCCTGTAACTGGGGCTGTGACTCTTTAAACCACAAGCAGACTCTCCTGGATCAGAAAAGACTTGCACAGTTAAGAGAACTAAGATGATGAGAATTCAGTGGAGTAAGGGAATGGTTTCAGTGGGGATTGCAATAAAGCAGCCATTACCTTTTTGTGGTGTGCAGAATTAAGTTGGCCATTTAGACTTAAGATTGGTAGTTTTAGTACAACTGTTGAAAACAGAAGTGGGCTCTGATGTTGAAAAATTGTTTCTCTGATAACTTAAGAAATAACTTAGTAATGAATTTCATTTAATTCAAGTGATGCATTCTGACTAGTGATTAGTAATGGGAATGTTCCCAGTTTGGGAATCTAAATGGGTGCTGTTGAAGTTCCTAGGCTTCTGTATAGTGCTGTTCATCTTTCTGATTCATTCTGGTCCTGTGTTCCCCCTGCCACCTTTCCATTCTCCTGGCACTTGATAAATTGATTGGGGGAGCTGAAACAATCCATCCAAAAAGTCAGTAGCTCACTGCTCAGTGCAGTTCCCTGAAACTGCCTCTTGTGTAGCGGGGCAAGAGCCAGTGCTAAGAATGGAATAGGGAAAGGAAATGGAGAGGATGACAGAAGGTGGCAGCAGCACTGAAACAGAGCAGCTAAACTTAAACTGTTACTTTAGTGTGGTCAAAGTGAATTGGGAACTCTGCTTCCAGGTAAAGCACCAGCTGCCATAAGTTATGCAAGAGCCCTCGAGACCTTACATTAGCAGTGTTACTTCCATGTCTGTCCTTGGAGAATGGCAGAGAACAGCCAGAATTGCAAAAGCAACTGCAGCAGCCTCTCCCCACCTTGCCATAAGAAGGACATTAATTGAATGCAGTTCCTGCTGGATTAATGGAATCAGTGCTATATTCTTACCTGTGAAAGTGATCAGACTCTCTTCTTAATGCCGAAAAAAGAAACATTCTTAGGACATCAAGTAAAATTCAGGATTCAGATGCAAGAAGAGAAATACCAGATAGTTTGTACTAATGCACGTGAGAGAAGTGTCTGCTTTTGTCAGACATGGCAAATTTTCTTAGTCTATAAAATCCATCTTAGTGAAGCCTCTCCTGGGTGAGGTTGGATGGTGCTTCCAGGACACACCAGCCAATTTAACAGCGTATATTGCATTAGGTAATTGGTTTGGTATTGTCTTATCACACAGCCTACTTGCTAGAATAATCTCTTAGTTGACACTTCAGCTCAGCTGTGCTGCCTAGAGAAAGGAGAATAATCACAGCTGGAGTGGCTGGCCATTCACTCAGCTGCTGTAGGCAGCTTGTGCAATCTAATAGGCTGTCTCAGCAGTGTAAACTACAAGTAAGGAAACTGGCACTGTGAAGAGTATAAAAATTGTGAACTCCACTTAGGGAGGAATGCTAATTCAGTCTTATTTGCCTCTGAAAGATGCAAAGGGAGTAGCTCCTCAGGAGTTTAATGCTGGGCTTTTTGAGCAAGCCTAACTAGCAAGTGCAGGATGGAGTGTCTCAAACAGAAGCTGGTTACCTCACACCCTTTGGAACCCATGGAGGCTAATTCTCCACTAACAAAGATCACTGGTGATTTCCACTAACACTTGCAGGTGACTTCCAGAACTAGAATTACAGGCTCCCCTTGGAGATGCCTTAAGTGATAAACTGTTAAAGAGGCTGCACTTATCTGTGATTTTTACACTGCTGAAATATGAAATAGTGTATCTCACGGATGTCTTTGCATTCAATTGTAAATTTTCAATGCTGCTTTAAGGGCTCTGTTGTTTTCCGCTTCTTGAAGTTTTTGCATCCAGACAGTTTAGATTTACTTAAAGAGATGAAATCTTAAAGTTGTCTTCCTTTTATCTGAAGCAGGTTTTGTTCCAGGTGGATAAAATTGGAGGAATTTCTTAAATTTAACTTTTACTTGTTTTTTCTCAGGGAACTCTCTGTTGGTCGTGGCTCTACAGCACCAGTGGGTGGTGGAGCTTTCCCCAAAATTAATTCAGTTGAACCTTGGGATGGCAAAGATGGTGAGGTAAGAGGTGCTCCATTTCTGAAAATGCTGAGGAATTGCTGGGTTCAGAAGTGACAAGACAGAGTAACTAACACCTGTTATTGTGAAAGTTCTTGTTTGTACAAGATTATGGCAAGTTGTGTTGATGGTTTCCCATTATCTAAATCCTGCCAGCAGACCAAATGGCACATTGATCGTCTGACATTGTGGACCAGGTGTTCCTCCCTAACTTAGGATGTGATCTGAAAGCTGGATCCCTTGAGGCAGAAATGTATTACCAGTGCTGAGTAAGGGAGGTGGAGGTGGTAGTGCATGCATTCAAGACCCCAGTGTTGTGGGACTTGGGTTCTGCAATATGCTGACCTTGCCATCAAGGTCTTAATGCCAGAAAGCTTGTCAGGTAAAGCCTGTGTAATAAATAACACGGTGACTAAGTCTACCTTCTTAAGGTTTAACATTGCTATAAAAACCAAAGTTACTGCAGTCCTCTGATCTACTTCAGATAGATAAAAATACACAACATGGTAGTAGTTTTGTTACGTAGTTTATTTGTATAGCCTTCATCTGGAGTATTTTGATTAGTAAAAAACAACCTCCTGGTCTAAACTCTGATCACTTGTCCTGTGCTTAGGGCACTTGGAGCTTTATGAATGAAAGAGATGATAGGAGAGAGCTTTACTCTCAGGATGAAGTAAGAATCTTTCCAACTCAGAGATCTCCTGGCATTAAGCGCTTCTAAACATGTACTCAAAACCTTCCCTTTTTCACAGCTTCCAGTTGAAGATGACATTGATCTCAGTGATGTGGATCTGGATGACTGGGATAAAGATGAGCTGTGAGATCTTCAGGAAACTTCTTTTCTTGGGAGAGTCTGCGCAGCAGTTTGCAGCCTGGATCACACTCAGACAGATTTTTCAGTGGCCTTTTTATGGAGAAGTAGCACATGACACACTGTGCTATTGGATGCACTGCAGCAGTGGACTGTACGCATCTCAAGAAAACATTGCAGAAATTCTATGAATTGTCATAACCAGTAAACTTGATTGTATTCTGTGTAACAAATATTTTGAGGACAACATGGATATTTCTTTGGAACATCTTGTTTTTTATTTTGTTGATAATGTGCTGTTTGAGTGTTACTGGAGGCTGCTAGTGTAACCAATTTTAACTGTAATTTTTTTCATGGAGGTGGAACCTGCTCAGCTTCTGTTTCAATTAAAGAATAAAATATTTTTTGACACACAGTGTTAGTCTTGTATAGAGTAAGAAAGGTGCACATAATACAAGCAGTCCCATTTTGGATGACTCTTGAAAGTGAACTGTAGAATAGAGAGGCTTGTGCAGAGGGGCATCCTAAACCACCTCCTTGCTGTGAGATCTTGACAGTTTGGCCTAAAGCCTGATAAGATGGACAATCTTAGTTTAAATGCTCTTCAGTCTTCCTTTTCCTATTCCTTCTCAGGGGCTTTCTCTTTCTTTGTGCCAGACTTCATAAGATCATGAATACATTGGAAGTGGGGTTGCTGCTGCAATGAGAGATGCTGGGAGCTGTTGGTCTTTCCCCTGGATTAGTGATGAAGCTAATCCGTGTTTTAGGGCGTAAGGATTTCCAGGTGCTAACAGAAAACCACCCTGGTGCTGTCTCCAGCAAATTGGGTAATATTTCTTCACTTCCCATCTGGCATTGTTTTGATCTGAATTGCTATTTCCTTGGAAGGGGAATCAGGACTGGGAATAGGGATGTTTACTGCTGCTTTTTTAATAAAAGTACTATTATTTTATTGCTCTCCATGTCTTGTATATTGGTGTCTAGTGAAGTGACCCTGGTGTGATCAGCTTGTTTATAAATAAGGAATGAAAGAGCTGAAAGATTCCCCTTCTTTCAAGGAAATAACATAATGAGGATATTTGTCATCTTGTGTCTGTAAGAGATTGCCCGTAGCTCATTCCCGTGAAAGGCAGTGTTGGAGCCACAGGCAGCCAGCAGTAACTGCTGATTCCATGCAGGAGATGTGCTCCAGCTCTTGAGTCATCCCAGCAGATGAGCTCTAATGGAACTGTTCTAACTGAAGTATCTTTGCAAAAACTAAACTCATGAGTACTTGGGACTGTAAGTCATATTATGATAAGTTCCACAGCACTTTTGAGGATCTTTCCTCTTAAGCTTTTGGTTTTTTTGTTAAATTAAAGGAACTTTGGGCTTTGCTCTGATGCTTTCTACTTTTTCTGTTTGGATTTTTTTAAGTTTGCTTTGTTAGAAAAAGAGGACTGTATACACCTAGTAGATCCATTAGCCACCACACTTTTTAAGTTGTTTTATTTCAAGTCCAATAGATATTTCATCTTTGTAATTTACCAAAAAAAATAAATACTACCATAGTACCTCTGCCTCTGAAATATGTTTTTGTAAAACTATGAATAAGAGATACTTATATTGTATTCACTGTAAAAATTATTAGAAGTTGTAGAAGATCATCCTGCTACAGCATCTGCATTTTAATTTGACTTTCAGCAGCTAAAGATTGTTTTACGGTAACATTAGAGTCTTGAAAAGTAATAGATGAAGCTTGAACAATTCTTCTTTAACTGCAGTCAAGAAGACTGAGGTCAATCTTGAAATAGACGTAAGGATAGTATTCTTGATTACTCAGTTGTAGCCCAGGGATGTCCATGCCAGGCTGCAAAAGGAAGTAATGGCTTTAGTACCAATAAACCTGTTCCAAGCTACAGGGGATTGCTTTTGTGCTCCTCTCCCAGAGGTGCAATGGAACTTTGTATTTGCCATGCTTAGGGTGGGGAATTCACCACTGAGAATCTGCTCTGCTTCTTGCTTCAGGTTGCCTAATGTAATTAGCGCTGAGAATTCATGCTTGTGCTATGTTATGAACTTGTAGCATTTTTGTGTGCTTCAGCTTTAGAGCAGCTCATATCTGTCCTCCCTTCATGCAGTGGGACTTGTGCTTGCTGTTTTTAGGCTGTTTTGAAGGCCTGCTAGCTCATTTATTGCTTTAGCCTAAATTGTTTTGAATTGTAATTCAAGATATGGGGAGGAGAAAGCAAGTACAGTACTGCTGCTTGCTGAAGGCCTAGATTATTTATGAGTGACAGCCTTTTACAGGGGACACAGGTGTCACAGTCCTAGGATTTAGTTCCAAATTAATTTTTCTTGCTTGTGTTGGTCTGAATGTTTACAGTAGCTTTTTATGTAGAGGAACAACCATAATTGAGCAGACCTATTTTGTTCTGGTAGCTGTAAACATCAGATGCTTCAACAGAAAATGTAAGCAATCTCTATGCATCTGCCTCATAAATTGAGCCTACTCTAATCCGATCTGTAACCACTTGGGATTAGAGCTGCATCCAGGGCTCCTAGTGTTGCAAGATGTGAGGAGATGCATGCTCTAACCCCAGGACAATGG
Organism: Pachycephala philippinensis; assembly: GCA_013397055.1. NCBI lineage: Eukaryota > Metazoa > Chordata > Aves > Passeriformes > Pachycephala > Pachycephala philippinensis. Next base: position 1,281,883 of record VWZT01016098.1, read on the forward strand.
AAGTGTTCATTTGGCTAAGCTGAGAGAAGCTACAGCATGAGCACTTGCAGTCCAAATACATACGTCCATTATACTTGCTGCTGCAACTTCATCCAGGTGTTTGAAGACCACGTTCAGGACGTCTCTCAGGCGCTTTACAGACTTCCTGTTTGGCTGCAGCAGCATTGCTTGGAAATTCACAGGGAGGCCATACCTCGGAACACAACATACATGATCATCTGCTGGGAAGGGGCACAGATGTCTGCTCCTGCCCTTCTCCCTCCTCAGCCTCCAGGCATGCCAGCTGGTCTGTTGCAGAAACAATGCTGCCTCCATATTGGAAAGCATTTATTTTTTGAAGCCAGAAGTCAATTAAACAGTGTCTTTCTGTTTTCCCCTTCCCTGTAAGTGCCCCCAAGGAATCATTTTTCATCAGATTCATATGTCACCTTTTTGGTGGACATCTGTATTGTCTCCTGTGAGCTCCTGGAGTGAAGTGTGTAAGGCACACACCCTGAGCAAGACAAAACAAGGTGTGTAAGGGTTCCTCCCACAAAGGAACTGCACCAGGAAGAGAGCTGTACATTTTGACTTCCCCAGGGATCTCTGCCTGCACTCTGTTTACCCACTTACCTCAGGACAGATTCAACAAAAACTCTCAAGGCTTTCACATGAATCCAAGCCACAAATGCTTCACTGAAGTTCACCTTCAGCCAGCGCAGTAAGGGGCCCTGTGAGAACAGAACAGTGCTGTGATCTCCTCACTGACTGAAGCAGCTCCGTAGCCAACACTGCCACTGAGGCCATCGTGGGCTGCTGGGATAGTTCCCAGGCAGCCTGATAGTGGCTCCCAGTCTATCAGAAACTCAAGTGACCTTGGGCAAATCCTGTTATTTATCCCGTGCCTCAGTTTTATGGGCTAAATGGAGCTCACTGGAGACTGTTGGAACCATAAAGCCTTCTCTGAGAGAGGTGTTTAGGCAAATGCTGGTAGCAAAGGCTGCCACTATGTGAGCCATCAGCTCACAAGGTGCTACTTACATATTGTTGTTTCTTGTCGGAAGCTAATTTCATCAGCTCTTCCTTTTCACATTTCAGTTCCTTTTCATCGTAATAAAATTCTCGAACCATGAACCTAGAATTGAATGGCGTTTGCTCTCACAAGCTGTAGTCCAGGCAATACGCACACTCATTTCTTTTTCCCCTGGAGAAGCAGGTATGCGAAGCTGCTATCCCTTTAACAAGTTAAAAGTATGTGGAGGGTGGGAGTTGAAGTCACCCTCAGAAAGCCAGCTTTCTGCTGTCAGCAGTATGAGAGCAGAAAGTACAATTCCAGGATCTGTAACTTGGAGCTTATAGAACAGGATCACTGATTCTGCTACCAAAGCTCCTTCCCACCCTGCCTTCTCAGTGGCTTTAGGACCAACAGCAGCCCAAGCAGTCAAGAAGTCCTAAAAGCAGTGATGGATTCAGCACACTGCACACACAACAAGCCTCACCTTATCCTCATCTCACTAGCCTGCCCTGCCCAGCAGTCAGTGCTTCTTACCTGTTCTCCCTGGCTTTAGCCTTGAAGTCATCCATCACTTTTCTAAACAGGGTCACAGTGAAGAGTCCTCCCTCTGCATCCTCAGCAATCATTCTGCGGGAGGGAAATCCACTACTGTGATTTGACATGACAAATCCCTCATGCCTTTTTTACCTACCTCACCTTCCCCTTTTGCAATTCTTTTTATTTTCATTTATGATACTGAACAATACCCTGCTTTTTGAAAACTGCTGTGACTGAAACAGGGAACAACGACTTTACTTGCACTGGCTACTCTACCTCCAATGTAAAACTCAATTAGTTTAGTTCCTGAACCCACTGCAGTACACACACAGTCTGCCTGCCTGATTTTTCTGTGTTTCCTGGTAGCGTTGCCCCACCTTTACACGCACTTGTGTTTTTGAGACAGGCACTAGCAAATAGCTTGTTTCTTTCTCTGTGCTTTCCACTTTCTACATTTCAGGTAATACTCAGCTTTTGTGCCCTGGACTGGATCTCATGGTCTGTGTGAGCTGAGCAGTGGAATATTTAAGTCCTATGAAAGATTTTTCACCCCAGGTGAAAGGAGGAGTTAATATGGCATTTGCTAGTGCAAATGACAGTATGCTGAATTATTCTAAGCTACAACAGGAAGCAATTAAAAATGCAAATTTAGTGTTTGATCTTTTTATAAAGTACTTTCCATAAAACTCTATGTGATTGCATGTGTCTGAACTATACCTCAATTAATGTAATAAATTGCCTGTTTTACACAAAAAGAAGCAACAGCCTGGTTGAAAGTAGAAAGAAATAGATTACTGGAAAAGGGAAAAAGCTAATTGTAAAGAAACTGCGTTTTTTTCTTTCATCTGTACTTCCCTTCAACAAACTAATTTCTATTTGAATTGCAAACATGTTAATGTGGAGCCTATGCATTAGACTAGTGATTTCCTCCAGGATCCACCAGTTTGAGGGGCTGAAACATGACAGGAATCTCTGAAACAAACAGGGAGCTGAATTTGGAATTTCACTTACTTGGTGGAGCGAGGCACTACCATATCAGAGAGAGATTCATAGGTCTTCTGCCACTGTGTGTAGCTTGACCTTTGAGCAACACAAAGCAAAGCAAATAAATAAATACTGTAACTGGAAGCAAATGTTGATATATGTAGTTAATTAAGCTAATAACTTAGGGTAGAAGGGTTGAGCTCTTTGTGCTGGGTTATGTCATTAAGATACATTAAGCCTCCTCTCTAGTCACCAGCTGAGATGTTTCCCTCAATGCTACACCCTCAGTCTTCAGTTTGGATCTTAGCTTGAGGAAGGGTCAACATCAGGAAGCTGGTGATAGGAAGAACGTGGCACACACTTCCAGGTTGCCACACATCATCCCATGCTCCAGGACCCCTGCACAAGCTGTCCTGATCCACAGGTAGGTGTGCTACATCTGCTATGTGCAATCCCAGAGCTGATCTGGTGCTAGACTGCACTCATGGTGAGTGCCAGCACTGAGAGAAAGGGAACAGGGGGATGGTAAGAGTTTGCAAAGAGAGAAGTCTGTTTTTAGGGTGAATAAACTCAGATAATAAACCCAACAAACCTACGTCATATAGCTTTTTGCAACCTGGTTTTCACAGACAAAAAAGTGATGGTGCTGTATGTGTGTGTTGGGAGAGGGCTATATGGAGAGGAAAAGTTTTGTGTAGGGCTCTGAGGAGAACATAGTGTAACTTCACCATTGGTGGCAGTCATCTTATGTGCAGGCACTTACAAGGGCACAGCCAGCAGAGACCGTGAGTGGGACAGGTCTAATTCCTTCTAGAAACTGGCTATGCTGCAGTAAGAATCTGTTTTTCTTTTAGCTCATACTATTCCTGTCAGGAGATTGATTGAGAAGCCACTTGTAACCATGAAAAACCTACATCCCAGTTGTCCTGCTCCAGTTTTGGCACAGTCTCTTGTCTCCTTCTTTTTTGCCAGCACCACCCTTGGCAGAAACTGTTCTTTCGTCTTTGCTAAGGGCTTCGCCTGTGTCCCAGTCAGGGCACTCATGAGCTGCCCCAACCTGACCCGCTATCGCCCGGTTCTGGTGCTTAGGCCCGGGACTCAGTGCCACATGGGGTGTGTGCACACATTGTTGCCTTACTTTGGCACCACGACGAGCAGCGTGATAAGATACTCAGAATTCAGAACAAAGTCTTCTTTGTGCACAATGTCTGCCAGGGTCCGGGTCAGCAGATTTCCCCTGCGGTGAAGAAGACAAAGTAAAAATAATAGTAGCAGGAACTCAGCAGTGGAACATTGGAGGCATTGTGCTGTGGGTGGAGATGCTAATAGTATATACTGGGGTAGAAGAAGGCCCAGAAGGAGGTGGCTAAAGGACACAGCTACACTTCTGAAATGGCTGTTTTGTTATTTTTACTGCAACTACAAGAATCAAGAAGTAACTAATACTAAAGACACGATATTGGTGACTAGCACGAGGCTAGTTTATGCCCTTTATGTGAAATGACACCATTCTGCTGTTACTGTTTTTACAGTAAGGGTATAAATGCTTGGGAAGTGCACATCTGTTCCCAGTCATTGCCACATCTTGTGGGAAGCACCTGCCCTCTCAGGAAGCCTGCTGAGCTGCTTGTGTGACCCTGCTGCAGGCAGAGTGACCCATGTTAGTACAGACCAGCCACCACAGCAACCCTGGCATTCCCGGACTGCCGTGGACAAGCACCCTGAGACACCTCCTGCTGAACGGCAGCGAGAGCAGCAGTCTCGTGCACAGGTGGGACCTGCGGGAGGTCTCCACAGACTAAACCCACCTGATCACATTAATTCCTAGGACATGTAGATGGCCAGGGCTGGCTGTGTATGGCTGTAAGGCACTAGGTGTGTATGAGAAGAGCAGTTGCCCTCCCTGTCACTGGGCAGGAGTGAAGAAGGACCCAAACCAGTAGTTTTTGGTTTGAGGTTCACTGGGCCAGTCTAAATATTAATTAACTGGCGGGTAACTTATTAGATGTTTGTTCAACCCAAGCTATCTGGCACTGGTGGACACCAGACTTGTCAGCATTTAAAGGTGGATGGAATGGTGAGAGGAAGATTGTCCCTGGCCATGAGGTCTCCATTCTGCTCCCTCCTCACGTTGCTGGAGCCCTGGCCAGCAGGCTGCCTGTGCCCTGTGGCCAATTCTGAGTAGGAAACAGGGGCACATATGAGCATGTGTTGGGTGAGGGCTTGCACAGCATCATCTAAGTTGCTTTAAATTTACTACTTACTGGATTTTACCATTCTCCCCAGTGATATCCTAGAAAAAAACCCAGGTATCAGCACTGACATAGGCAAAGACCATAAGCAGATGAAGACAGGAGAGAGAACATTTGAGAAGCCCGAACAGTGCGTTACCTGAACCAACAGAAGGAAAGAAAGAAAACAAAAATGTAAGTGGGATGCTGGTGAGGTACAGGATCAAGCAAGATAGAGCTGTTTCCTATGGGAGCTCTGCAAATGCTGTTCAGAACATAGGGCACAGCTCAATGTGGCAAAGGAATCCACCAGCTGACACAGCTCATCTAATTTCTGACTCCCTGAAATCCCATCAGAGCAAAACAGTGCATTTGGTTTTGACTTTTTCCAAGACTGCCTGCTCACACTGTCAATAAAATCCTATTAGGAACTTCACTCTCCCTGAGCTGATTTTGAGACATGCTGATGACACCAGCTACCCCACCACCTGTTTTCACTGGGTCTCTAAATGCTCAGCATGTCCCAAAGCCAGAAAACTTGCTCCCACCAGAACACACGTGGTCCACTGCACAGCAATGGGTGTGAGCACACACTGCCCTCATTTCAGCCACGCAGCAGCATCCCCAGTGCAAAATACTTACATCGTTTTCTTCTCCAGGCTTTGCAAATTTCCTTTAATGTTGTTGTACGCAGCTGATCGGGCCTTTAGGTCTATTTCTATTTGAGTCACTTGCTAAACCAAAGTGAAAAAAGGCAGTCAATGCAGTGCTTGAGGCCTTGCTCTCACCTGTCCTGCTACCACTGCACCTTAACACAGAGACACAGCTGCCATCCCCCCTAAAACCACCAGCCTGGGGCCAAGAGGGAGCTGGTGTCAGAGCTCCCCTGGGGCAAAGGCCTCTGCAGAAAGTCAGGTTCAGTCAGCTGTTGCTGTTGGTGTGCTAGAGCTCTACCTAAGGGGCAAGTTCATGGTTTCATTTGTTACCTACATTTAACAACAACACATCATGCCGTTCTGAATGAACTGACAGTGTAAATAATTCATCTAGCCTGCAGGCATTTCATTTAATGTCAGACCAACAATTTCACAAAAAACACATCTGAAGTGGAAAATAATATGGCAGTGCCATATTATGGCATTGAAACCATGGCATGGAAAAAAGAAAAAAAAAAAATTACAGTGAGGGGGATTAAAGTGCAGAAAACATATCAGTGTACTCTAGTAAATCTGATAAAGTGCCATATACTTACAGACTGGATAGCTTTCAATATATGTATCATTATTATTGCAGTAGACATTAAAATAATATCAACTGCTTCAGTAAAAGTGTGTGCTTCTGAGCTTGGTCCTGCCCAAACCAAAGGCAAAGCTCCCACTGACTGCCATGAGAGGAGGGATCACAACCAGCCAAAAGACATACTACCCCACGATGACATCTTAAAATCTGGAGTACAATTTACCTTTGCTAATGCTTCTGATATATTCTTCAGCGGCTGCTTTATGGGATATTTGGCCATGTCCCACTCAAACCGTGTCAAGTAGCTAATTAAGTCAACTGAAAATGCAAAGAGATGCATGAAAGCAGATAGTGTACCAGATGGCAGGTCAAGGTTTGGGGAGTAGTCCCCAGCTATAGCTTAGCCATAGTTTTGATTAATTTTAGAAAGTTAACCAGAAGCCCACCTCTGAATTCTTACAGGGATTTGATCTAGATCAAATCTACACAGATTTTATGCCCAATCTGATCAACTTTCTAAACATCCTCAAACTTCAAAGTTAAACCAGAAATCTTTTCTGCAGTACACCTAAGAGTACAGAAAAAGTGTAAAATTATCTGTATCAGCAGGTCACAGCAGTGTACAGCTATTCTTCCTCAAAGCAGAAAAAGTTTTGTGTAATCTCAATCTTGATTTCTGCAATAAGCCTGAATTCAATCCCAGCAATAGCTATCAGAAAAATACTTTGTGCCCAGGATCAGCAGTAATACTCGGGGTTGTTGAGAGCTTGAGCAAAGGTATTAAGAGCATAGCAGATGTCACTTCTCTGTGATTCAGTCAAGTGCTCACTAGAAATCAAACAAATTCAGGTGTGATGAGGAATTTCTCACTGACTTTGCACACAGAGGTCCCCGTTTCACACAAACCTAGAGACTATTTATATAAATGGATACATCCACTCACAGCATCCAAGAACAGAAATTCACAGCAAGGACCCCTGCATGCAACCCCCAAAACAAGGCACGCTCAGACCATGGGGAGCCATGGCTTCTTTTCAGAATCAAGGGGAAATGAACACATACAACACCCAGCTCCTAGAACAAGATTTTCCTGTTCCACTGTTTGAAGATCAAGGGTTCTTGATGTTAGAAAACATTAAGGCTTAGTACATTATGGTACCAAATAAGGAATTCTCCAGTAGCTCATGAAATCAAACAGCTCTTTGTCTGAGTCCAGAGAGCCTTTGGATGCTGAACACACCACTACACAGTGTTCTTGCAGACCTTTATAGGATGGGGTAAAGTCATGCATCCTGCCACAACAAGGAGAGGGGCTGGGACTGCCCCCCAGAAGGTTAGGAAGACAAGGGGAAGGCAGCAGACAGTGTCTCAAGGTCTAGAAAAAGAGGCCAGAGGCACTGCCACCTAAAGGGTGGGCTTCCTTCCAGACCAGGAGGATAAACATGGAGAATATCTGGGAAGTCGCTCTGAGGTGATGGGGAGCAAAACAAGCTCAAGGTACCAAGTAAAAGGACATGCATGCGGGGGCCCTTCAGTGCTCTTTGCTGCCTTGTCCACAGAGTGAATTCAGTTCCACAGCAAGGTGGAATTGTGGGCTGGACTTTGAGGGTTAGGGGAAAACTTTATGAACCAAGATGCATGAGAAGGAATGTGAAAAACTCTGTAATTGCCATACTACCAGGCTGAGGGTACTCCAGAGTTTCATGTGATACTGAATACCCTTGGCAGGACAGCACTATCCCTTCCATGGGCTTCTCTCACCCCACAACAGAGTCAGTTTACCCTATTAGATTTCCAAAGCATGGAAAGTCTTATGTTAGGAGAAATAGGCTTCTTAGCAAGAGATAAACTGCCTGGAAGGCAGACAGCACTTGCCATGGCAGTGTCCTCCCCCACTTTCAAAACCACAGCTGTGTCAACTTCCCCCACATCCAATGGACAGTAGTAAAGAGACAAAGATCCAACCCTTCCTGCTAATATCTGATCAGGAATAAGCAATTTCTCCTGCACAAGGAGGGTGTAGAAAAGGGGCAAAACTGCAGAAGGCTGGGAGAGCTATGACACAGCTGCTGCCTGCACAGTTCTCCCTGTTGGTGCTTGCTCGTGATCTCTGTGGGGAAGGCAGAGAGGTCAAAAATACTTCAGCAACAAAGTTCACACAGCATTTTCAGCACAAGGTACACAACACAAGGATTTCACCCTGCTGCTTCTTTTCTAAGCTCGTGTGCTTAGGCTTTGCAGACACAGACCCCTTAAAGACAGACACTGACCTATTTATAGCTGATGAGATATAAAAGTTTCCTGAAGAACTTCACATGCTCTTTCTATCCTCACATTCCTTGAATCTCAGCAGCATCCAAATGTTGGGCAGTTGAGCACAGCATGAGTTCTCAGCCCAGTTTTTCAAGCTCACTCTGGAGTGAGCTTGCCAGTGCCAGCTGGCACTGGTGCAGGTTAGCTAAGCAGCCTGATCTTGGGGATGGCAAAAACTGTGAACACACTAGCAGAGCTGTGTTTAAAGTGCCAAGCAGTCCCAGCACCCTGGTGCTCCTGGAATGGCATCCCTCATTTATAGAACCTGTCAAGTCACTTCTAAAAGGCTTCACACAGTCGCCCACTCAGGATAGGTGATTCCTACCAGCTCACAGCTGCCCAGGGAACCCACAGCCTGAATGTCTCATAATCTAACTTACACACCCAGCTCTACAAGGCAATGTTAAACACTTCCTCTCAAAACACTTAATTCTTCAAAATTGTTATGCTTCCCATTTTGCTTTGTTTTGGGCTCACTATAAAGAATAGAGTTATTTCACCACTTACCATTTTTTTAAATTAATTTGGGTTTAACATTACCATAAATGGAAGAGAATTTTGTATGAATCTGTGAAGCAAAGCTTTACTTACATTTCAAGAAAGCTTGTTTATGCTGTTATGATTTATACAAAGTTTCTATATTACACAAGCACACATTTCCCTCTATAAGACAGAAATTTCCATGTGGCTTCTTTCAAGTGTTGTGCACTGGAAAGTTCTGTGTGTGTGTGTGCGCATTCATGTAACTAAAAGTGCTGTAATTTTTACTACTTTGCATTTTTCTTCATACAAATCTAGCAAAAAAACTTTCTAGACACACAGCCACCACCAAACTACTATTAGGGTTATATACAAGTGAGCCAAAGTCAATGTTACTTAAAACTGAGTTTGTCTTGCGATGGTCGAATAGTATGAAACAGGACCACGTGGCAAGAAGTCATATCTTATAATTTTGTTTCTGATTTCACAGCCTCGAGGAAGTCTTCAACTTTAGAGACCTTTTGCTAATCAGAAAGGGGAGGAAGAACTGGTACAGTAAAGTTGCTGATGCTTATGAAGACTGACACTGGCATATATTAGGGGAATCCTCATATACTAAAGCTGACTTCATTTTTTAAGATGATGTCAATAATCTTTAAAAGGTTAATGTCCTAATTCAATATGATTTGTTTGGATGACCAAACCCAGACAGCGGAAATTCATAACACATGCAAATAATTTCCACATCCTTCTAATACAACACATGCAGAGCTGATAGGGAAAAAATGGTGTAAAAAGGGGAAACAAAGTAAATTAATGAAACCTGTTGTTTCTCAAGTCATAGGGATATCGTGATCAAGCTACGAGGTTGTTACTTGAGAAATCCATCGTAACCTGATCACTGTATCTCTACAACCAGACCAAGACTTGTGTCTAGCACTAATATACACAAATGCATGCATGTAACAACACCACAACCATCAGTCCTCAACATACTTTTGAGACATTTCATTTTATCCTTTAGCCCTGAAACACAGTAAGTGGGATTATTGTATTTCTCGAACAGTTGCACCCATGAAACATCAGTCTTATATCATTCAAGGACATTTCTAAAAGAACTTCCTCCCCATTCTTTACTAATACAGGTCTGGAGTACAACATTGCAGACAAAGGGAGATGGAGTGTGTACTCCTAGTTTATTCAAAAGCATCGTTCTGCAAGTCTGTAATCAGCATGCATAACACATCAATTTTGTTGTATTTTTCCAGAATAGCTGGAGAATGCAAATCACTAACAGATCACTGACAGATGTCACACAGCCATATAGAATGAGATTTAGGTGCCCATAAGAAATCAAGCCCAGACAGGGCACAGAAGTGTTCTAGGTCATGTTAAGAGTGAAAAAGGATGTCTCCTATTTTCATCTTCACTCTGAAGTTAACCTCCACTAACTGAGAAAAATGGGAGCAGGCTAGACATGTTCTTATAAAATGTTGCTGATGGTTGTCCTTTCTAAAGTGTGAGGGTTTCAATTCCACATATTTGTATTCTGAAGCAAGCAAACACAGCATCAATGCATTTAAACCCCCACATTCACAGCACCTACCTCCATTGGCCAGAAGATTTTCCTGGACTTTATCTTTTGAGTCCTCCATAACTTCTCCTATGTACTGGGCTATTTTCTTTATTACGCTTAAGTGTAACAAGAGAAACTTTGTCAGTGAAGAAACAAAATTATTACAAAACAGATTTCACAACGATCTGATAAACACAGAAATGCCCAAAGAAAACACTTCCGAAGCAAGGCAGGTTAACTTGTAATTCAAATGATGATAAACAATCTATGACACAACGCAGAACTAAATGTCTTACCTCTAAATACACTGATCTCTGCAAAAACATAGGTAATGTCATTTTGCTAGTGCTCTGGACTTACAGAAGATCAAGATTCAGTCTTCTGTACACTCATTATACACATAGCAGAAACCAGAAGGTAAGAAAGGCAAGAAACTCATTTAAAACCCCCAAGGCGATGAAGGAACAGGAGGCTACATACAGCCATTGGCTGAAAATCTGTTCCATAGGATGCTAAAGAAACCCTTAGGGCTCACTGAGAAAAGGTTCTCAGAAAATACTCCATGGAAAATACCAGTGTTGTCTTGCTTGATGGGGAATTTCTTTCTTATTCCTTTTCTTTAGGGGACTCTTTCTCTCTTCTCTTTTAGCATGGTGGACAAGACACTCCTTTAAGGTGTAGGAGAACTAGATTCAAATCCTTCTGCCCAATTCAAAGTAGTGATTTGTACAGAGACCCTCCTGAAGAACACTGTCTCCACAGAGTCACTTATTCTTTGCTTATTTTAAGAAAAGGATTCATCAAGTCCCTCTAGCAGTAGATCCCCGTCTCTAGCCAAAGTATCTGTCTCATACAGGCTGAGAGACTTTCTGGTTGTTCAAGTATCCTTCTGCACTCAAAAATATTCACAGAATCTGGCCTGCAGTTCTCTAACTGTCCTAGGTTGACTACACCTTGTAAAAAACCCAGCAGCTACAAGGTTACTGACTGATCCTTACATTGGCAGAGACATGAAGTGGACACAATCGTTGGCATCCTGACAGGGAGTGTAATGGCAGGCTTCTTATCTTTTTCTTTCCTTACAGAGGGGAGACTACTAAGCTGCAGATGAGCTGGAGACTGAAAGGGCATCAACCGTATTTGGACAATGTGTTGTGTGACATCCTGGGGTTTTCAAGAGCAGGAAAAGGACTTTGGGCCAGGTATAGATACCAGGAAAGCAACAGAGAAGAGGATTTTCTTTCATGTGCTGAAAAGCAGCTGCATCTTTCTCTGTTCCTGTGAAGAAACAGTCTTGGGAAAGGTTTTCCAGTCCTATGAGAGGTAGGAAAAATCTGAGATTGCTGATGCTGGCAAGAATGCAGTAGTTACAATTTATGCTGTTTAGGGTCAATTCAGTCTGAAGAACAGAAGATCTTACTGAGAGCTTTCAGTATATAAAGGGTACTCATAAGAAAGTTGGAGAGAGGCTTTTTACCAGTGCCTATAGCAACAGGACAAATGTAGACTTAGATTGGACATACAGAAAGAAATTCTTTACTGTGAGGGTGATGAGGCACTGGCACAGGTTGCCCAGGGAGGTTGTGGATGCCCAATCCCTGGAAGCATTCAAGGCCAGGTTGGATGAAGGTTGGATAGGGCTTTGAGCAACCTGGTCTAGTGAAATGTGTCCCTGCCCATGGTTGGAACTAGAGGATCTTTAAAGTACCTTTTCAACCCACATCATTCCTCTCACAACCCTGGACAGGTGCAGTTCAGAGTGCCTGTAGGAGGAATCTATACCCCTGTGCTCCAGTTCACATCCCTTTCTCAGAGCTGCTGCAGTTTTTCACCACCTGGCTGCAGCCGCATAGGGACCCAGCACCAGCTGAGGGTTGCTGAGTACAGCACATGTTGCCCACACTCAGGCTGTGGGGGGGTTGAGGGATCCAGACAGGGGTTGAGGGACCCTGACCTCTGCAACCTTGCCAAGCACTTCTGCAAATTTCAGCTTGTAGATAGAGCTGGTTTTTGTCTCCTTCACAATGCTCAGAGAGCCCAAAGGAACTCAACAGCAGTTGGTAAAACCAGTACATCAGGAGGCTGAAGACATTATGGAGAAAGCAGTTCACAGGGATGTGTTTGAACCAGGAGCTTCTCCAAAGGGCCTGAGCTGCTTTCATTACCCTTGAGTGCAGCTGGTGGCTGACCTGACAGGTGGGAGACAGCTCTGGCCTCTCTCCATAGATACAGAGGGTGGGACAGTTGTGAGCTCTCTTGCACCTGACAGTCCTACCTGCCCAGGCAAGGCTTGGCTCCCTTCCAGCCCACACATCCCATGGTCCCTGCAGCACGATACAGCCACAATGTGTGTAATACACTGTGCCAGAGAAATGTTCTTCAGTCCTGCTTTAGCCTCTGTGCCTTGCATTGCATCCTGTGAAATGCAAGTGGGATTCACTCACCCAATACATTTCCCATGCAAAGACAGAACATATCCCCTGCACATCATGATGTCTGGGGCAAATGACAGGAATCAGACCCCTGGAGGAGCCCCACTGACTACACTGACATCCAACAATGGGCAGTTTTCACAGCCAACCATCAAATCTCTGCCTTTAGATGAGATGAATCCCATCTTGAGCAAATATCATGATCAAGTGATGCATTATAAAAAGAGTTTCAGCAAAACTGCTTCAAGAAGTAGTAACAAAAATCTGTAAAGAGAATAACTCCATTTAACCTACTATTATGTCTTGATATTCTCATGTTTTGCTTCTGAACTGCTGCAACGTCATTACCTTCAAAAAAGAAA
>VWZT01016098.1:1299754-1399618 GCA_013397055.1 Pachycephala philippinensis
CCCGGCGGCTCCCGGCGGCTCCCGGCGGCTCCCGGCGCGGACGTGCCCGGAGCGGCGGCCGGGCAGGGTCGGGGCGGAGCGGAGCGCAGCGGGGCGCGGGGCGGCCGCCGCATCCACGGGTGGGTGCGAGAGCGTCGGGGCTCCCTCCCGGAGCACGGGGGGCTGCTGCGCCTGGTGCCGTAAAAGCTCTGTCACAGCTCTGACTACGGCAGCTTTGCATCTTTTTGCTGTCTTGTAAACTAGCTCAAATAATGCAGAGGCCATTTGTTTATATTAAACGCTGACTACCTTTAGCAAGTCTGAATGTTTTGGAATAATTAAAGAAACTTCTAGGAAACTCTTGTTTCCGGAACCTCCCTGAGTGCTTTATTTAACTGGTGTATTTATTTAATATGCGGTGCAGGAGTCTGCAAGATAGTGATGCTTACGTTCCTGGTGATGCTTCTTCCTTCGTGTGTAGCTGTGGCTTTTAGTCCTTAGCAAATCTTGAGCTTGTCTTAGACTGCCTTAAGATTCTTTAAGACATTGGGAGTATTTCATGGGTTGTGTGGAATGATGTTCTCCAGGCATTTCTAATGCAGGCATGCTCTGAAGGAAGCAAGTGTCTAAAACACTCCCTACCCGCCTCTGAGAGGCATCTGTGCAAGAGGGAGTCGAGCCCCTCACTGGAGGTTATCCAGTTCTCAACTTCTAGTTGAGTGGTCTAATTCCTGTGCTGTCATACAGCACTTAGGCAATCTCTGCTATTACTGGGGGCTTCTTTTTTTTCAAAAGATGGTCTATTTTTAACTCATGCTTCTCTGTAACAAAGATAAATTAAGCCCCCACAAGAAATTAAACAAAAGGATGCTCTTGGTTTTCCACATGACCTGTTGTAAACCGAGAGGGTTTGAGATGCTGGGGCCAGGCAGGTCTGGTCATGCACAGAAGCAGAGCTCTTGACACTTCGAAGAACCTTAAATGAAGACCCCTAAAAGATTTAAGTATCTTCAGCACTAGGAAGAAGCAGCTGATGCAAGGCATCCTGAATGATGCCATGTAAAACATGCTTTAGGTAGCTAACGTGTAGGTCAAGGTCTTAGGCTCTAAATGTATAGATTCTTTAGATTAGCCAAGAATTCATCTTCCTTTGCTTCTCTTTAACATTTTTAGTGATACATAAAAAAGCAATACATCTGTGGAGGAGGAGAGTCTCTACTGAAAGCACACCAGAAAAAGACTGAGAAGATTTGTAGCTGAAATAACCATTTTGTGGGGGCTTTTTGCTTGCTTTTTTTGGGTTTTTTCCCCTTTCTGGGCTAATTAAACATTCATTTCTCATAAATGCTATGATTCTAATTCTTTTCAATCATAGTGTCCCCTAGGGCACAACAGAGGGTTTTCCAGAAGTTATGGAAAAAAAAGAATACATTGATGTTTAAGATGGTATTCACAGAAGAAGTGATTCTTATCTAATCCTTCTTTTTTTGTTTGTTTCTTTAGACTATACACTTAATAATAAAAACACACTTAACTCATGTTCAAGTATCTACATCATATATATTTACCCACAGCTTACAGGTCTGAAAGGCACAGTAGACCTGATCATGTAGATAAGGCAGTTCCTTCCCATCTCAAACCAAGCATAGTTTTAAATGGATCCTTGCTGCAGTCTCAAGCTGTGGAAATGCTTTACATGATTAATTTTAGCAATGTTACATTCTCATAATCTCCTTAAACTTAGAATTGTGTAAGTTAAAACTAGTGTTAACAGATGAAGAAAGTTTCTTGCTACAGTGGTGCTAGATTTCAGGGATTTTTTTCTGTACACATGCATGTTACAACAAATAAGGTAAAACCCAAGCTGTAAGGTTGTTGGATTTTTTGATTCTACAATATACACTACTTCATTCCTGAACATTTTTATAGCAGGAATGCTATTTTTCTTATTTTCATGTGGCCTTTTTACTGTTATTAAAGTGAAAAATGTCATGCTACTTAATTTATTGTTTTAATAGAAAATTACCATGAAAACATGATGTTAGTGTCTAAGCAATGTCCTGTTGAGTATTTTCCATTATAATATTTTGTGGGTTTACTGTGACTTTTTAATCTTTTTTCTTTTTACCCCATTACATATTTTTAGGCTGGATGAGGCAGTGGTGAGGGTGGAGGGGAAGGGGCAGGCAGCACACCCTGTGGGACAAGGAGCACGCTGCAGTCTGGTGGTAACACAGCTCTGCCAGCTCATTTTCCTGGCTGGCCCTGCATGGGGTGCCATGTGATCTCAGAGCTGTCTAATTCCCTCATGACCACCACGTGTCTTTATGCTCCCTTTGATCCATCAGAGCAATGAACTTTTCTGTGGATTTGCCTCTCTCAGTATTTATGAGTACTTTTTCAGATGCCACACTGAGGGAGCAAAACTCTGCCTCCGAACAATCATTAAGACTATTGAAATATCCTACTTGGAGTATCTCCCAAGACAACTTTCTCAAATGGATAACCAAAATTAATTACCTGGACAATTATGACATTGACACTAGCAGGAAAGCAGCTATCTCCAGTGTTTTACATCTCTGGGAATTATTAGTAGGTTCAGACTTCTGATGCTGCTGAATGCCTTTTGAGGTGCCCTGGAATATCCTGTTGAGCCTTCAAGCGGCTATTCTATATAATATATATATTCTATAACACAGGCCTTCTGCACATCCCAAGTAACATCAATCAACCCCCTGTGAATGTCTGGGATTCCTTATGATATCCTGAACAGCAGACAAGTGAACTCAGCAATTTAGCTTTAAATGTCTATTAACAGCTCATGGTGCTCTAATTATACTGTGGAACCTGATCAAAGTCACTCCACGGAAGACACCCAGTGGCTGCTGCAGCACACTCCTCATGCTTCATTAACTGCATTTACCAGGGACGAGAGTCAGCTGCCTGAGCTTCTAGTGCCACCAGAGATGTCCCTGCACATCCTGCCTGGCCTCCAGATTACATTGCAGAAGGGTATGGATTTTCCATAGGTCTTGTGTCAGCCCCATCTAGGTGCCCTGGATACCATATGGCATCTCAAATGCCACTAGACAACCTACATTTAGGCAAGTAAAGCTTTAGCTCTCTGAAATCGGAGCTTAAACACCTAGCTAAAACCTACAGGTACCTCTATTTAGGTGTGCTCATTTCCCAGGAATCTCAGCTCTAACACCCTCTAATACAACCTAGAATAGAGCTCTTTCTAGTCATTATATTGGTATCATCATTGTTGTGATACATCATCCAGGGAACACCATGCATAAGACTTATTTGAAACAGCTTCAGTTTGCATCTTGTGCCAGTTACGCATTGTTAAGAATATAGTTGCTATTTTCATTGTTTCTTCAAGATGCATATAGACTGGATATACATTATTTCAGTCCTTGTTTTTTGTCCTGTAAATTGCAAGAGGAATGGTTGGCATTTTGACTGTTGGTTTGCTGGTTTTTTTCAACGGCGATGCTACAAAGCAATAAAAATGTGTCTTTTTATGGCTGCTGGCAAGGTTCTGATCAGCAAATCCTGGACTCGCTGTTTTCCACGGCTAATGGACACGGTTTACCACAGGGTGAGAAAATTAACCTCCTCCACGAAGGCTGCCAGAACAACTCCTGCCTTCCTGAGTTCACACGAAGACCATCCAGAATGACACCATAGCTTGCCTGACGGACACTCCTGACGGACAGACAGCGCTCTTTGTGTCCGGACACAGGCCAGGCCCGGCGCAGAGGGACACGGCTGCCCCGGCTCCTGCCCTCTCCCCACATCCGCACTCCTGCAGCGCCGGGCCCCGGGGCTCGGGCACCGTGGGCAGAGCACAGAGAGGAGGCAGGAGCGGAGCTGCTTCGCTGTGAGCTGCGGGGCCGACGGACCTTGCTGTCCCTGGTTTGCTGTGCTTCCCCCGCGTGAGGCAGGGGCAGAGCCGCACGCCGCCGGGCCAGGCCGCGCTGACGGAAGCGCCTCGCCTTCCGTTTCCCGTCTGCTCGGGAAGAGGCGGGCACCGCTGCGGCCATGCAGGTCTCCAGCCTCAACGAGGTTAAGATCTACAGCCTGAGCGCCGGCAGGAGCCTCCCGGAGGTGAGGGCGGCGGGGGGAACGCGCCCGGCCCGGCCCGGATCCCGCGGCGGGAGCTGGACCCGCGCGGTGCCGGCGCTGGGGCCGAGCTCCGGCCCGGCCTGGCTGAGCTGCCCCGATCCACGTGTGCTTGTGTTGGGATCGTTACCGAGAAACAGCTCTGAGTGTTCCTTAAATTAGATACGGAGTTTGAATGCGTGAACCTCTGACTGTAGGGGTGCTGGTCCACGGACCCGTAAGCAACACGGTCTTGTAAGTTTTCTTGGTGTGGAATGGTTAAACTTATCAATGGAATGGAAACTGTAAAATAATCAAGGAAAAAAAAGATAGCCGCCTAAATGTCTTATAGTTGAAATGCTTGGATAAATTTTAAGTGATTCTCGGGTTCCTGTATGAATAATGAGCTCAAGACTGATGTATACCTTTGCTTGCAGTGGCTCTCTGACAGGAAGAAAAGAGCTTTACAGAAGAAAGATGTGGGTGAGTTTTCCCCTCACAGGGTGCTCAGCAATAGTCGACTACTCCACAAACACAACATGCAAGTCCAGAGGAGACTCCTCACTGGCTGATACACAGAAGTTATCCCTAGATCATAATTTAAAAACTACAGAATTAAGCTACAGATAGTTATTTCAACTTCTTGTATAGCTTCACGTGGACAGAATATTACCAGTGGTGTTTTAATTTTCATACATTAAATATTTGCGTTGTGGATTGTAACAGAAACATGATAGATGAATTCCATGTTGTCCCTTATATTAGTCAGACTATAAACTCCTCTGTGATGATGTGCTAATCTTAGAGAGCAGGACCACATCATTTCAGCCTAAACTTGTTACACAAAGTAAAAACAGCTATTTGGGATCATAGGAAGTGTTATACAAGAAACTTAACCAAGAAAAAATGCATAGAGGTAATGGAGGATAGAATACCTTGTACAAGGCCTTAATTGTGAAAGTGTGCCGTGAGTATTTCCTACTACATTATATAATGATTTGTTACATAGTTACCTTGGAGTACTAATTTATCTTGCACAGAGGTAGCCTGCTTCTCAGGGTTTAGCAGGCTTTGTTAATCTGCTTATAATGTGTTAGTTATACTTAAAATATCTTTAAAAGATATTCCCTATATGCAATTAACTCAACATGCTTTATTAGGAAACCATTACAGCTTTTTGGACTGATAGAATTGTGGTAACTCTACAATTTTTTTTCATTACAGATATCCGTAGAAGAATTGAACTTATTCAAGACTTTGAAATGCCCACGGTTAGCACAAAGATTAAGGTATCAAGAGATGGACAGTATATTATGGCAGTTGGTGAGTTAAAGTGTCTCTCTAACAGAGGCCAAAAGTCCTAGAAAATCTTGAGTGCAGAGTGACCTAGTATTTCAGGTAGAATTGGTAAGAGTTCATTTTTAAATGTAGCACTGAACATAGTCCTCAAAGCTTACTCTTAACATGATAGAATGGCTGTCTTGGTAGTGGTGGTGTGGAACTCTTCTGTTTAGAATACAGACATTCTTGAAATCATAGAATGCTTTGCGTTGGAAGCAACCTTTGCAGGTCATCCAGACCAACCCCCCTGCTGCCAGGGTTTATAATGAAAATAAAAAATTAATAGAACAAATCCATCTATAATACAATTAAATACTAAGTTCTGAATTACTTTTTTTGCATGTATGTGAATTTACTTTAAAGAACTTCTGAACATCATTGTTTGAGTATTGTTTTATAGTATGGAGGATAATGCTGCATTTTGTAACTGTCAAAATGGGATCCAAACATGAATACTTTAGTAGGTGTTAATAGCATGAGGAGCCATGGTCTTTCAGATTTACTGGCTAAAATGTTACTGGTTTACTGGAAGGTGTTATTAAATTCTGTATGACATATTTGATAATTAGGAGAACCTGCATACAAGTAGGGTGCTTACAGAAACCAGGCTGTAAGGTTGTGTTACTAAGAGGCATGTTTTTCCAGTCGCAGGTCAGAAGACTTACAGTAGAAACACAGTAAAGTCTGTATATGTAAAACATTATACTTTTAAAAAATGCTTTTGTGTTATCTTTTTGTTTAACTATTTTATTTAATTAAACATCAAATTATTCTTTCAGGAACTTACAAGCCCAGGGTCCGCTGTTTCGATACCTATCAGTTATCCCAGAAATTTGAAAGATGCTTAGATTCCGAAGGTTAGTATAAGCTATGGCTGTTAGTACAAGATGTCTTCCATATATAATTCAGGTTGGACTCAAGCAAAAATTCTGCTCCCTGTGCTGAAGGGACAGAATGTACTTCAGGGGAACACAAGAATCTAGAGTGAAACCATCTAGTCTTCATCTCTGTATTTTCCCCTTTTATTCCACTTTTAAAGTTCTTTTCTTGCTTGGAGTGGTGTGAGGGAGCACCACCTTGAGCCAGAAAGCGTGGTGCTCAGAGGATGAATGTGGCTGAAATCTGTGTTCTGTTGGGTGAATGTGACAAAGGTACAATGGCTGAGTGGTGGGAAGATCTCCCTTCTTACCTGTTCTGTGAAACAGTAAGGTAGGAGAATGCACTGTGATTGCTCTGTTTTCTCTCTGGAGCCCAGGCTTAGTAGGTGAGTTACAGGGTAAAGAGAATTTCCTGGGGGGGTGTTGGTTTGTTTGTTTGCTGGTTTGGTTTTCTGTTTGTTTTCTGGAAACAAGGTACTTAGGGATAGATAGTAGCATGGCCAAGGCCCTAATTACACCTTATTTGCTACTGATTTGGTGGGAGAACAGCTGTGGTGAGGAAAAAAGGAGCCATCTAGACAATGGGAAAGGGAGAATGGGCTAGCAGAGTAGGGCAGGAGCTGCCACAGCTCTGAGCTTTTAGGGTGCTTCAATTTGAGGAATTATGGAGTTATTTTGTTTGTTTAGGGGTTTTTTTGTGGGGTGGGAGGGTTGTTATTTTGGTTTTTTTTATTTGAAGACTGGGATATTAGAAGACTGATGACTGAAAGCTGGGATACAGGGGTGACCAAAACAATGAGAAGATGAGCACATTCATTACAGAAGAATTGAACTAGTCTAACTTTGGTGTGTGTGAAAGTGATGTGAAAAATAAAAACTGTAATAAGAGCACGGGGGTGTTTCTTTGCTCTCTGCCTCAGGACTACAAGGAGTCATGTAGGGTGAAGGAGCACTGTTAGGCAGGGTTTCAGAGAGGCTGGGGAGGGTATGGCAAGACTGAAGCCCTCTTTAAAAGAGTAGAAGTCATTGTAATCATAAATGCTTGCTGGTAATTAGAGCTTGAAGTAAACTTTTTTGAACTGGCATCTTAGTAGACTGCAGAAGTATGTTTAATTTGAAGTATAGCATAGAGTCACTTCAGGTAACTTTAAATGAGTTATCTCATTTAAATAGAACCAATTTAGCTGAAGCAGCTACTCCCTAATGTTCCCAACTGAGCTCATTTGAAACTAGGCAAAGTTCAGTACATTAGTGTTGAGCGTGACTGGTAGCTTTCACATTTGTGATTTTTTTGAGTCTTAGAACTTCTTTTGTGGAAGTGCTGACACCTTGGAAGGACTGCATGTGCAAGTTTATGCATATATGTCCAAACTCATGTAATTTTTTATCATCTTTGATGGATTACCAAAGCTCCATGGACCACGCATGCACTGAAAACCATTTGATTAGACCTTCCCACACCAATAAAATACATGGCTGAGCATTGTGTTGAGGAACGTGTCAAGTATACAAGAACAATAAAAAGATTAGAGGATGCTTCATATGTTTCTAAAGTTTTAGAATACTTACTATTTTGCAAATGAAGTTATATAATTAGAGATCCTACTAAAGATTAATGACTGCATTATGCATTTGCAGCTGTGGGGAATACTTACATGACTAAAGATTAGCATGTGTGTAAATGTTTTCAGGATTATGCCTATGTTTGCAAATAAGTTTGCTTGCTTAGTTGACTCAAAATTCTCTTGCTCTCTCCTCTAGTGGTTACGTTTGAGATTTTATCAGATGATTACTCAAAGGTATGTTTAATGTTTTCAGTGTATAAATGAAAAAATTGTTTAGTATGTATATTAAAATGCATTTTCATGTATAGTAAAGGCAGTCAATCAACACAACTTTTGGAACAAAAATGTTTTTTTAACAAAAGCAAACAAGATAAACATTTTTTGTACCTTTAAAATTTTGTTTTCTTCATCTCTTTGTACTATAATTTGCTTTGCCACTTTTAAAGTCTTTTGTCTGTTGGAGAGAAAAACTTCAAATAGTAATCTATCTTGCAAGCAAAATAATGTGCAAAATGGAATTAAGTATTCTTTCTGAGCTAACATTTAGTCACAATCCCTTTTGACAAGTGATGCACACAGACTGTTTTTGAAAGGTGGGATAGCTGTGGGTAAGTTAACAACCTGATTTGTCTGTGTTGTTGTAGACATGATGATTATGAGCATATGAATGAGGCAAAAATTGTGGAGAGAAGTAATGTCTTTTTTTTTTAGTCATATTTTTAATTTTATTTGTTTTTAAATTAAGTGCTGTACCTGAGGGAATCACCTGAGTGTTTATTTTACACTTTATTTTCTCTGATGAGACCTTACCATTTCAGGTACAGGTTTGTTTTAATAAATACTGCTATTTGATCAGAGACATGACCATCTAGCCTTGTAGCTTTTTTACATTTTTGCTGTGAGATTTCCAAGGAAGTGCACGAATTCAAGTAGCAGAAGGTAATGACTGATACTTTCCAGTAGCTTCCCACTTGTCTGTCTGTGGGAAAATGTTTCTGGCTGTACATACCAAGCAGTTATTTGGGAGACTGAGGAACATGCTGTGTTCCCAAATATCTTTCTGACTGGTTATGAACAGAAAGGCATGTGTGTTTTCAGCTGAAATGGGTACTGTATTTCAGACTGAAGCACTACTTTTTCAGCTTCATACAATCTTTATGTTTTCAGTTTTATTTTACTAAAGCTTAATAAGTCATTAGAAAGAAAACTAAACTTCAGTGTTGTGGACATGTTGGAAAGAGGGAATGATATTTGAGAAATTACACGTGAGATTCTTAGAATTAGAATTATTGATTGGAATGGGACCTTAGGATACCATTTTAATGCTTGAACAGTTCTGTCAAAATCTGCAAGTGTGGTGGTTCCACAAATGTACTGAATAAGTTATTGCAATGCTGCACTACCTTGTCATAAAGAATTTTTAGTTCCTGTCAAACCTGCCCAGGAAAATCTTAAATTTTTACTGTTGCTACTGCTAAGAGGGATTTTTTTTGTACTCCCCGTATTCTGTCCCTGGTCAGTCTTGGTGGCCCTCTTGATGCTCTCAGCATCCTTTCATAGCCAGGGAAAATATTGTCTCTCCAGGTCTGTTCCTGCCATCCCTGTAAGGTTGCTTTGAGGCTTATCTGCATTTTCACAGTGAGAGCACCTGTTTTCTTTCATACAGATTAGTACCCATAAAGGCCAGTTACATTTCTGTGCTTTTCTAAGTGTCAGACTTAAAAGTCTTAGGCTTGGACTAAGTTTTACTCTTGGGAGAGAGGGGTATCTTTTTTCCCACAGCCTTTTGCCAGAAGACCTGTACTTCCACATAGTATTTTTGCCACACACCGGTGCCAATGCTTTTGGTACCCTCAGGTTGTAGTGTTCCGCTGGTGACCAAAATTAATTTAGTAAGAAAAAAGACAAACACGATTTACAGTGAGCTGTATCCACTACCAGTGAAAGAGGACATGATATATTCAAGTCAAATATTGTAGAAATTTATATTTAAATAGAAAATTATTAGCGGTAAGACAATTATTAGGAGAATATTTGGATGCTTTTGGCAGCTGTAAAAAACTTCCTGAAATCTTTTTGGAGGCAGAGTGGGTGAGAAGAAAATTCACTTTTCTTATTGAAAGTAAACTGCATCTTCTCTCTTCCTTGGAACAGGTTTTGATGTCTTACTGATTGTGAACTAAGAACATGTGATACTGATATGTTTAAATTAAATATGGTTTAATTTTGTGTTCTTATAGTTTATCTTCTGTACTGCATGAAAATGCAGACATTTCTTCATCTGCAATGACAACAGAGAAAAGACTTGATCTGGGCATTGTTTCAAACAGATAACTAAAGAACTTTTCTTGTTTAAAGCCTCCAGGTAAAAGCATAAAGGCATTAGGCACCCAAAGAATAAAGTGGGATGTATATGAACAACATCACTGTGTAACATTAGCTGTGCAACTCTATCTGTAACATTGTATGAAATTGTAGTTAGAATTCTGAAAGGTGATACTCTGCTTAGTCTTGGACCAACAGGAGTAAGTCCATGAATAAAAGTTGAAACACTAGGGTTTCTGATACCAGAAAAAGCACACAAAGACTTAAGGATAAATAAGCATGAAGTGCCAGCCCAGGTCAGTATTTTCTCCATGTCTCTTAAGGGAAGAATATACAGATTTATAGATAAAGATGGCAGATTTAAAGTAACTTTTGTACCTCACCTTCCCTGAATTTCTCATTCTTATTTGCATTGCTAACTGTAATTCAGCAGTAGAAAATTGTAGACCTTCATTTTTAGAAGATGCATGTACTACACAGGCTAAACTAAACTAGCACTTCTCTAATGTAGGCTAAATAAGGAAGAGGCTCAGAGTTTGGCTGTGATTGTCATTCATGGCATGAGTTTGGGCCAGGCCAGTTGTTCCTCCATTGCACAATGCCTGGCCATGATTTGAGGTACAGCATGAGTGCAACAGGTGATGTGGGTGAAACTGTGTCTGGACTGGGAAGAATCCCTTCCTGTGGGTATGTGCCATGTTAACCTGCCATCAGGAGCGCAACAGCAGCTCCTGGCCTATTTTATTTACTGAAATAGATTGAGCTGTCTAGTAATGCCTCCCTGTAGGTTTTTCCAGGACTGAGGTGTCTGTCTAAGTTTCAGAAAGAAACAATGTTCTTATTTAGTTGGCAAAGAACAAAAATGCAGAAAGATCATTGGTGAAATTTATTGGAACACTGCCATGCATCAGGATGTGTAGTTCATGTGCTTAGTACATGTGGACGTTCTGGTGTCTGCATAGCTTTGTACCTGGAAGAAATTACTAAGTGTAGTGTCTTGAAGGAAGTAGAGATGTTAGTTTTAGTGCAGCAGAACACGAGATAACTGTGCTGCTTCTGGTTGCAGACTCACTTTCAGGGTGTCACATCTACTCTTACGAATATTCATATAATGTATATTAACAAAACTCTTTGCTGTGGCTAGTGAGAATGATGAAGCACTAGTTGATCCTATCATTTTAGTAGAAATTGTTTGAATAAGTTGTGATAAGCCTGTGTGAGTTTGAAAAAAAAACACTGAAGTTTGCGCTGTAAGACAAGTTGGGGAGATCCTTATCTGTTTCTGTATGTTTCAGTGCTTTCTGTTTTATTTTCAGATTGTCTTCTTGCAGTGTGGCAGATTTGTGGAGTTTCATTCACAACATGGCCATTACTACAAGACAAGAATACCAAAATTTGGTAGAGATTTCTCTTACCACTATCCATCATGTGACCTGTATTTCGTAGGAGCAAGGTATTAAGTAGAATATTTTGTTTCAGTTTTCTTAGCAATGTTTTCCAAGAATAAAATGAACATTAAAATACGAGAAAAGTTAAAAAGTGGAAGAAGTGGCAATTCCTTCCAAATTAATAATGGAGACTGTGAAGAGTGGAAAATGTGGGAAGATTAAAATTAATTCAGTTTCCCGTGCTGTTTTTAAACCTTTTTTTCTTTGATCTTAAACCAGGTACATCATATATTTGCAAATGTGTATTAAAAGCTGTAGGTCGGTGTACTGTTTTAAAAAGTGTTTAGCATTTAAGTAAGGAATATTAAATAACTTTTCCTGTCCTGCTTGGTGCTCTATTGCTGTAAAGTGTGAGTTAAATCACATAATTGGATCTCTGAAAAGACACAGTAAAAATAAAATTAGATCACTAGGGTTTCAAACAAAATAAGTAGAAATTCAAGGTGTAACTTAAATCATAGGAAATTAAAAGATCTTGAGAAATGAGTTAATGTATCTTTTCCCTGAAAAATAGGCAGGATATTGAAGTATAATAAATAAATGGTGAACATGCACATTTTTCTCTGTATTTTGAACACTGAAGTATAGATTTGTCTTGTAGATTAGGAATTCTGAAAATTGTATATTTGGAAAAATTAGGCTGTGAATAAGAATCTTTACAATGCCTCTGAACTTACAGCGGTGTTTTTCAGTATTTGTAAGAGACAAGAGTAATTTTGGGTTCTTCTTTTGTAGTTCTGAAGTGTACAGGCTAAATCTGGAACAAGGAAGATTTCTGAACTCCCTGCAAACTGAAGCTTCGTAAGTTATGTGTGATGCATGACCTCTGTCTTCCTTCCACCAGGTGGAAGCAGACTCCTAGCATGCTCAGCACCAGTGCTGTCTCTGAGCACTGCCCAAACGCTTTGCAGAGTTGAAAAGGAACATATGCTGAGTCTGAGTCTCATTTCATTTTATGTTCTGTAATTTTTTTTGTTCTAATTTTTATGTTTAATTGAATTCTCTTTTGTGGATGTTTTAAAATTGCTTAATATGGACTAAATAGGTATTATATAACTTGATCTTAAGAGCATTTCATTAAAACTTTGCCATTATTACTCAGTTTAGCCATCAGAGATCTACCCACAGGGTATGTACTTTCCCAGACATGTCTTTGTCCTTCTGCTCTTGAAGTAGCCCAAAGAGAATTTTTATATCTCCAGCATGTGTCTGATTCTTTTGAAAACCCTACCAGAGTAGGAACTGAGCTTTTTTCATGTGGGGAGAGGCAGATGAGAAGAACAGACTTCACTAGATAGAGTGGCTTCTTCGTGGGCAGCGGCTGGTGTGCAGTGGGCAGGATACCTTAATGGATGAAGGAGTATTTGGGAAGGCAAAATAAGAAACTGAGCAACAGGAGGGGAAAAAAGGGGAAATCCTAGAATGGGAGTGGTAAGGGTGTAGTGTAAAATCTGGGTGAGAGAGATGAGAGTGAAGTTGTGAGAAGGTTTTGAGGCAAGGGAGTTGGATGAGTTACAGAATTAGAGGTAGAGACTTTGGAATGGAAGAAGCTGGAAAGTGGTGTAGAGAGAAATATTTGTACTTTGGAAGAATTGCTGTTGAAATACAGGGCTCTTGGGTGCCCTGTTGAGAAACAGGATACTTGGGTGAGAGAAAGGAGACCACGGGTCAGACAGAACATGTTGGAGATGTAAGCCTTAGAACATAAGTCATCATAAAGATCTTCTGACGTAATTAGAATCAGAAAATCACTTAGGTTGGAAAAGACCTCTAAGATCATCAAGCCCAACTATTAACCCAGCACTGCTAAGTCCGCCACTAAACCATGTCCCCAAATGCCACATCTACATGTCTTTTAAATACCTCCAGGGATGCTGATTGAATCACTTCCCTGGGCAACTTGTTCCAATGCTTGGCAACCCCTCCAGTGAAGAAATTTTTCCTAGTATCCAATCTTAACCTCCCTTAGCACACCTTGAGGCCATTTCTTCATGTCCTGTTGAGTTGTGTAAGAATACAGTGGAGCAGATTGATATGGCAGGGCTTGGTGGTAGGTGGTGGATATGGGCAGAAGAACGCGGGATGGTTCAGGCTGGAGGGAACCTCAGAGCCCAGGCTCCTGCTCAGGGCATGGTCCTGTGAATTCAGATGAATTTTCTCAGGGGGGTCTTGAAAACTCCAAAGGTGGAAATTTCCCGGCCTCTGTGACTAACACATTCCAGTGCTTAATTATCCTTATAGCATAAAAATATTATCCTTAGATCCAGTTGGAACCTTACCTGTTTCAAGTAACCAGCGCTGTCTTTGGCTCCAGATTGTCAGTAAGCTCCCCTTAAGTATGGGAAGCTGTTGTTACGTGGCCATCTGTCCCTCCCTCCAACTTTTGCTTTTCCAGGCTGAGCAATAGTGTACAAGATTACAGAAATCTTACTAGTTGTTCATGTGTTAAATTGTTCTGAGGTCATTAAACTTGCTTCTTTTTCTGTTGTAGAGAGAGTAATGTCTGTGACATAAATCCTGTACACTTCTTGTTTGCCATGGGGACAGCTGAGGTAAATGTTTGCATTCCTTTTATGAAAAGGGCAGTAGTGTTTGTTTCATTTTTATATTAATTTGCAGGAGGATAAGAAGAAATCATGAACCTGATTAATTAAACTGGTCTCATTTGTTATGTTAGATATAGATATATTAAAGTTGACTTTTTAGAGTGTAGTGCAGATAAAATATCTGAGTTACTTGGTTGCTGAGTATTTGAGATTTTGCAGACAGGAATGGAAATAATGTTCTCTTGTTTGCAGTGTAGCCATCTGTAGAAATTAGCTGACATGTGTACGCTATTAATTTTAAAAAAATTAGTGTTAGTGATTTTGATTCAGATTGCATTAAAGAATCTAGAAGTGAAATGTGTGCAGCCTGTGTGTCATTATTAGAACAACTCATGTCAGCCTAGGAAATTTTGTTAATTATTCATTAGATTAGATAATTCATAATTCTATTTAAACATTTTCAGAATACCAGGCATCTGCTGCAGATAAGTTCTAACCATATTTTCTAAATTGTTTAGGGTAAAGTGGAGTGCTGGGATCCTAGAACTAGAAATCGAGTTGGCCTGTTGGACTGTGCATTAAGCAGTGTGACAGCAGACACAGAGTGAGTAAAGGCCACCTTTTCGAAGTGTGTTGTTCTGGAGTTTTCAGAAGTTTTGCTTTTAGAAATAAATCCCACTTTGCTTTAAAATGACCTGCCCATTCTCTTCTCTTGTCATTGCTAGTGTGAATAAAGGATTTTCTTAATCACAAAGGAGTTCTCTTAGACTGATCTGAGTAGTAGTGGCTATTTTTCTATACAAATACAAGTTGTAAGTGTAAACAGCGCAGCTTTTTGAAGTAGTATTTCTGAGTGATACCTGTAAATTATTTTACAATAATAATGCAGCTATTTTAACATTAAAAAAATTATTTGCAGGCTTTATTGAAAGAATGCCTAACTATAAGCATTGTGCTTTGCAGGATAGAAGGTTTACCATCCATTTCAGCACTGAAATTTGATGGAGCTTTGAATATGGCTGTTGGAACATCTACTGGGCAGGTAGGTTTGACTTAATCTACCACAGTTCTTAGGAGATCCTGCTCTTGCAATTCCCAATCCAAGTCTATCATACATTGAGTGCAGTATATATCTATTACTGCAAGTATTTATAAGACCATAAATTACATGTATAGAGTAGTAATAGTCAAACTCCAATTTAATTTTGTCAAATGCTTGTGCTCTTCAGAATTCTGTAGGTACCACTTAAAGTCATCATAACCTACCTACAATATAACTTCAAATTTGCAGTTTTCTTAAGACTTGAGTCAAGTGTGTGGGGAAGTTGCTGCTTTTTGGGACTATCAGTACCATCTCAATGCAACAGATGTGGTCTCCCTTATCATGATGGTGGTTAAAAAAACCCAGAAATTACTGCCTTTCAACTGTTATTTTTACTGTCTTATCTTGATATGAAAAATAATTTTAATTCATTTATTATTGCCATCATATTTGTGAAGGGAAGTGTGGGGATTGTTTCCTGCCTTCATCAGTATTTTCATGGGTTTAGAAAACTGGAGCTTCTTCAAGAGCAAATAAGTGTGTGAGAATTGTATTTGCTATGCTAGTGTACAAGTCAGACAAATTTTATTGTAGACTGTGTTTCTAATTAAATAAACCGAGAATATTATTTTTTCCCCAAAGTTATTGGTATTCGCACTTTACATATGAAAGATTTAAGGTCTTTCTCAAGTTCCATTGGAAATTTTGGAGATAAAAATACAGGTTTCTGGAAGATAGGGCCTGTACTCTCTATTTTCCTTAACATAAAAACTTACACTCTGTGATGTTTCATTGAGGGAATGTTATATTCACTGAATCTGGAAGGGAGTCTGAAAATTTAAATCGTGTAAGAGCAACACAAGAATCTGAATTGAAATGTTCCTAATTATGAAATACTAAGAGTATTGAAACCAATATTTTTTTCAGTAGAAATTAAGTCTTTAGAAAGGTAGTTAGGTCTAAAATTTGTTAATTTTTATAGATGGAAGCACGCTGATGTTAAAATACATGGCTAGAATAAACTGGGCTCACTTAATAAGTTGTTTTCAGAGTTTAAAATTATTTATTTTATGTAAATCCTACTTATGTATTTAAGTAAAATCTCAAGTTTAATTAAATATTTAGTGAAGATCTGATGGGCATGACTTCCACATGATCTTACAATGTTATAAATTTAATCTGCCTCTTATTCTTCAAGGTCCTATTATATGATCTCCGGTCTAGTAATCCATTAATAGTCAAAGATCACCACTATGGCCTGCCTATTAAATCAATTCAGTTTCAGCATCAGTTGGATTTAATTATCTCTGCGGATTCTCGAATAATAAAAATGTGGAACAAAGATACAGTAAGTAGTTTTAAGTTGCTGCATTTGGATTTTTTAATTTTTACTTTATTTGGGTTGGGGGTTGTTTTGGGTTTTTTTTTGTGCAGCTTGATTAAGCTGAATTTCAGTGTAGGAAGCTGAGGTTTTAATGTCTCTTAATTTGCATAGCATTTTGTCCTGTCTGACTAAATCAACATCTGGGAAGTTATTCAATAGCCTGTCAGGTAAAAAGATGTAGTCTTAGGGGTTTTTTAGCTGTTTGTACATGTCTGGCCGAGAGGCTTCTTTCAGGAGAAGGATTTAAACATAGAATGAAGTATCTTCGCCATTGCCTTGGTTTGTGTATTTCTCACAGTGTTCTTACATCCAGTTACCTTTTTCACCAGAGAAAACATGTTCATTCCAATTCCCTGCTCAAAGTAGGGTTAATTTCAAAGGTAGATCAGTTAGTTAAGGACCTACTAAAATCAGGTGCTGCTTACTTTCACGGGAAAATATTTGGATACTGAAGCAGATACTCTGTGTAGAGCCAAATAACAATGTATCTTACACTGTATTAGTGGATTATGTTGCAATGGGCAATGTCTTTATCCATGCCTTTTGCACCTCTAAGTGAAACTGAAATCTCTAATTTTCATAGCACTTTTTTCATTATATCATGCTGTCCTCTTTGTTATCTTTCTGTCAATGAAGCTTGTTATGAATCTGTGGGGTAACAAAATACGATACACCATAGATTCATAGTAATACTATTGTAACTTGTTTTGGTTTGAGGGGCTGTCTGTAGTCATTGTGTTCCTTCTAAAAAACATGCTCCATCTATGCTTTTCTAACTTTATAGTGAAACATAAAGAGGTTGTAATAGAGGCTTTTTTTCTAATTATTTCAGGCAGTCACTTCAGTATTGTTGTGCTGCTTCATGAACTTTCAACAGCCTTTTATTTTTTCTGTAATCACAAGCAGTTTTTTGTAAGCTCCTCTACAGTTAATTTTTACTGTTTGAGAGAGCAAATAAATTATTGGTTATTATTTAAAACATCTGCAGTGGCCTCTCTCCATTTTTCCTCCGTGTGTATATTTCCCTCCTTCAGAGTGAAGCACTGTAAGGTTTGTCAGGTGGCCTCTGGTGGGGAAAAGGGAGGGTTTCTCACCGCTGGAAGGCAAAGATAGCTTTGGACTCTTTCCTAGAGTGTGTTCCAGCTGGCTCCACCTCTCCCAGATGCTGGTTCCTGACTATCTCTGGCTGGGAACCAAGTGCAGAGGCAGACTGCGGGTGGAGAGCACATGGCTTTGATACCAGAATAGCCCCATGCTGAGACGTGCCTTGGGGTGGGGAGCACCAGGCTTTTGTCTGCTGAAGCCCGGGTGGAGGAGGACTCTTCTTAATCATCAGGGAGAGACCAGAGGTGGGTGGGGTAACTGGGAGGGAAAGGAAAGGCCCAGAAAGGTAGGTGGGATTGCTGCAGGGAAAGAAAAAAAGAGGAACAGGATCAAAATTTTCCTTGTTCCTGTCCCTCATTTAGAGCTGTGTAGGCATGTAGTCTCATGCTTCAGATTATGTGGTCCAGTTGTTAGAGACTCTTCCTTTACTGGCTGTCTTGTGTGTTGGCTTATAAGAGCACCTGTATTTTGTCTGGGTTTTTCAGACTCTGTTCCAGTTCTTATTATTTTGAGAATGTTGTTTCCTGCTTTTACTTCTTTCTTAAGTAACCTTTATAACTTCAATTCTGATCTAAGCTAGATACCACTGCATGCTCTTACTACTTTTATTTTCTATCAAGACCTCTTTAATACTGAGTTTATAAATCATAAATAGAGTGCTGAGCTATATTTAATTTCATGTAGACATTAGCAGGGTGGAAGAACCAAGCTCCAGATTCAAATTCCATTCCTAATCAATTTTTTCAGCTAATCATACTTCACAAAGTAAAATGATTTAAAACTACCACATTCAGAGTTGAATAAAGTGAGGGTTACACTGACGATGTACCAGGAACTTATGGACTTCAGCCCCCCTTTTGCATAAAATAAAGTAAATCTGACGTATGTTTTCAACATCGAAGTGTAAACTGAGAAATTGGAGGTGCCACTGTACATTGCTGTATCTTCAATAACCAGTAGGCTGCACTTCCTTGTAAGAGATTGAATCAGAGATAAAATACAATACGGAGTTCCTTGTGTTACGTTCAGATATTTGATAGTATTTTATTGTTCTGCAAAAGCTGTTCCATCTTTATTCCATTGTGTTTCTTAGCTTCTATAGTAGCTATTTATTAATGTTTAGATTTACTGAATTTAATTATGTTGTTTGGAGTTCTTTATGGTTTATTTTCTTCCTACAATTTCAGGGAAAGATATTTACTTCAATGGAGCCAGAGCATGATATAAATGATGTCTGCCTGTATCCAAATTCAGGTATGTTAAATGTATTAATATCTTGCTAAATTCAAAAGGAAAAGCTTGCTAACCCAAGCTGTGGTCTTTTTTTCTGTTTGGGTGATACAATTTAGGTCCACTTTCCTCCTTATGGCAGAGCTTGGAATAAAGGGTTATTTGTCAGTTAGTGTCCTTGTTTCCTCTGCATCTGTATTACATTGGAGCCTCTTTGCTGTGCTGTTAATTGAGTGATTGACCTCTTTTACTCTTTCAAATATCTGAAATGACTCATTTCGTAAGAATAGGAATTTTGGCCTATTGTCTTGACTAAGTCCCAGATGAGTTAGAGCTTGCTTTCTAGAGGTAGGAAAAATCTCTTTACAGCAAGTTTACAGATTTTTTTCAAGCATTTACAAAAATTTGATCTTTCCTTCATTTAAATACAGCACTTTAATTGTGCCGTCCCTTAGATTTAATACTTTGGTTTTAAGTGGAGATTCCTTGTGTACAAATTTGCATGGTTTTTGTGACTGTTTCCAGATTTGTTGCATCTCATAATGTTATGTTTAGAGATCAAAACTGAGGGTCACTTCTAACCAGGGTTTCTAGGACTTAAATTATGAGTAAGAATATTTTGTGAAGTGGTGGTTGTATGTGCATATGTGCTTTGGTTGTATTTCAGAGTGTAACTGGACTTAAGTTTCTTGCTTAATATGAGTTGCTGTAGTTCTTAAGTACGGTGTGACACGTGCTTCCTTTTTAGAAAGCAGTACTGAAAAAGATGAAGTAAGTTAGGGCCACTAGGATGGCATAGAGCAAAAGTCTTGAAACAGACAATGCCTGTGTTGCAAACTCTGCTATTATCCTAATTTTAGAGAGAGGTAGCAGTAAAGACAGAGCAACTTGGACTTTGATTCATACTAGCACCTCAAATTTAAGATTGTAGGTAAGTAAGCTTGAGATTTCTGACAAGTTAAAACTTATCTTTGTCTTTTCTGCCAACTTCAGTTAAGAATGTGTTGGACATTTTTTTTTCTTTTTTTCTTTTGTAAGATGAGCAATTAAATACTCTTCCCTGATAAGATGGTGGGCATTTTTGACCTTATGGAGCAGGGTATGTGCCATGTGCCCTGGTTGCATGTAGGAGTTGATGTGGGTGTATTTGAGAGTTACTGCATGGTTACAGGGTGGACTGTGCACCATGGAGGCAGACCATGGTGGCTACACAGAGAGGTCCTTGGGGTGAATTATCTTTAGCATTTCACCCAGGTTTCACCTGTGAGCTTGTTGGTTTCATCTAAAAGAGAACCCCACAGCAAATTAACGTCCATGCAGCATCAATGAAGAGCTCACCACTGGGAGTGGAACAGGAAAAAGTTCTTTGACAATGTAGAATCGTAGTGTAATTCAGGTAGGAAGGTACCCCTGGGAGTTGTATATTTCCTACTCAAAGCAGGGACAGTTTGAAGTTAGATCCAGCTTTGAAATCGAATCAGGTTGCTCGGGTCAAGTCAAGTTTGAAGATGTCAAGGATGGGCATTACTCATCTGTGGACGCTCTGTAGCCTTTGTGGTATGTGGACATGCCTCATGTGCTTTTGCAGAAATTTTCGTGAGACTCTGCAGGATGAATCTGGTAGCACAAAGAATTGAATGCACAGATCTCCCTAATGTTGCTATTGGACATAGCTTTTCACCTGTCTGTGATTGAGATCTAGATTGTGCAGTCCAGTTCTGTGTCGCACATCTCCTGCTTAAGTCAGTTCTGTTTTTCTTATTGTCTGTAGGGGGACAGGTTGATGGTTTTGGTAAGAGCTGTTGTGGGAAGAAAACTAGGTTGTGTTTTATAGTCACATGGAGACAGTGAGGCAAAAACTAGAACATGTTGCAGTGGAAATTGAGAGATTTAAGGTAAGAGGTGGTGCATCACATGTTTGTCATAAATACTGTTGAACCAGAATTTAAGATGCCTAGAACCACCTCATGCTCATTCAGAATTTAAGGAATAATCATGACTGAGATCTGAAAATAAGGAAATACTTTCAGTAAGATGGGCTTGCAGTTGTGGAAAGTTGGAAATAGAACATGATTTCAGTATCAGTATGGGTTTGGTTCAGTGCTCTTACTGGTGTCCCAGCATTCTCAGAGCTAGATGCATGGCACAGGAAACCCAGGAGATTTAGTTGTAGAATATAAATGAAACTTGATGGCATCTTCAGTGTATAGAAATCTGGGTCTCATTTGTTTCAGTTATTGTAAAAAAAATTTAAAGTTAAAAATTCACATTTTCCAAAACTGCTTCTCCCACATACTATCACTTCATACTCCCATTTTCATTCTTTTACATTCATGATACTGTATTGCAGAGCATTTTCCAAAGAGGGTCTTACTAAAACTTCTGAAAAAAGGCTCATTTATTTCTCCTCTACAATAATCAAACTAGGCTGTTGCGTAGTTTGTTAGGATGTGGTCTCTCTTCCCATTAAAATTGGTTAAAACTAACAAGCTGAAGCAATAAAAATGCATGGAATAGACTTCTCCTTTCAGAGTTGTTGACTTTCGTTCTTCTATTTCCCTTGTAGTATACACCCATGTACTGTTCCGAAGTCTGTTTTTGTCTTCCTTTAATTATTGGTGGAAGACTCTCAAAGAGGAGGTTTTCCTTTACCGTCGTCTTTGAAGCACCTGCAGAATTAATTTCTGTCCTTATTTCTAGTGATTCATATTCAGTCAATGGAAAAATGCTTTGTCTCATGAAACAGTAGTGAGCGTGCTGTTAGGGGAGCTTATAACCTAAATACTATACTGCAGTACTCTGTGTGTTTCTGTGTGTATTCATGTATATACTATAAATCCTTGCTTTTTCCTGAAATTGCCTGCAAACCTTTCCAGGCTCAGTTTTTAGCCCGTTTGCTGACTAAGCTTTCACAAATATCTTGCTTTGCTGGGAAAGCAAGCCCCCTTTTTCCTGACATTTTAAGTCCAGCCACATTGTGTATTTGTAATAAAAGGATTAGGTAGGAAGGATTACTCCACCCATGTTAATTGCATTCCTCTAGTTGGGTGTAAATTATATTTCTGCCCTCTGGGTGTGTAGTAATTGACCCAATTATTCATAGTCTCAGTGGCATATGTTACAGTTCTTTCAGATCAGAATGTTATCTAATTTGATGGCACTTTTCTTCATAATCAGTCTCTTGTATTACTTGTTGATCAGCTACATTGGAAAGACAAAATTGAGATAAACATAAAAGTATATGCAGATGTTCTTACTACTCTTTTATGTAGAAGGAAATTTAGAGTATTCTTCATTTTGAACTTATCTGAAATCTTGTGGCAGTAGGAGATTTTCCACAGATTTTAGTATTCCTACAGTATTTTTTTTATATTCAGAGTACTTAAACCCCTTATTGCTTTTGTGGTGTTTCTTCAGTATATTCATAGATACTTCAAATTCTGCATTTTCCTTGGTTGGCTAATAGCACTAGTGTTACTCCTGTTGAAGCCACAGTATTCTATATCTCATTTTGGGTTGAGAAGCTGCTGTTGTGTTGATTTCCCAAGATGAGATATGATTGAAGGTGTAAACCATGTTATAATTTATGGCTTTGTTTAGGTGTGTGTTTAAAAATAAAACAAAAAAACACAAGTATTTATACCAATGTATTAATAATGCAATTTTGTGTCCAAGGTAAGTTTTAACTGCAATACTAACTGGATTTGTTCTAAACAGTGTTAAGAGATGAACTGTTTACATTTGTTATGAAAATTGGCAGCCCGCACTTGTCAGAGCTTAATATTGCTTAAAGTGGTGCTGAACCATTAAGATAGAGGACAAAAGGGAATAAATATGTAGGAAATTAAGCTTTGTTCATTATACTGTATCACACCTTTCTCTCCATGGTATTTGATGCAACAATTTATTATAGGTCTTGATTAATGTTCCATTGCAAGCCAAGAATATGTACTTTATGAGCTTTTTTAAAAAAAAATAGTATTATCCTCCTGTGATCAATGTTTTTAAATGTGGAAATCTCTTTTTAGGAATGCTAATGACTGCCAATGAAGCCCCTAAAATGAGTATCTATTATATACCAGTAAGTAATATAAGTTTTTGCTGATATTGCCCTTTAAAGACACAATTGCTTGGTGCCATTCAGGTATTTCAGTTGAAATTCATGTCTCCATTGTCTGAGTTGTCACAGTAAAGTAAATTTAGGTTAACCATAATTTATTAATGTAACATGTTAAATTACTTTAAAAACAGCCTGTAATTTGCCTTTTGCTGCCAGTTTCAAAACTGATTAGTGGCAGTAGATAATTCAGGTGGAGCTTTACTGGAAAAAGTAGGTTTTTTGATAGCTGATCAAAAAGAATTCCTAAATAGGGACTGTATTTTTCAAGATA
This sequence comes from Pachycephala philippinensis, assembly GCA_013397055.1. Classification (NCBI taxonomy): domain Eukaryota; kingdom Metazoa; phylum Chordata; class Aves; order Passeriformes; genus Pachycephala; species Pachycephala philippinensis. The sequence continues at coordinate 1,323,098 of VWZT01016098.1, forward strand.
ATAATGTTGCTTTGTTGTGAAATATTTTTTTAGTGTCTTTAATATGTGGTATACAGTGACATAGTCATAGCAGTAAATATTTCTCTCTGTTCTGACAAAGAGATGATCAAGTATGGCTCTTCAAGTATGTGGCTTCAAGTATGGCTCTTGACTGTAGCTTATGCTCAATGCCCTTCTGCAATTGCAGCTTTTCACTGGATAAGCTTTCCACTTGAAAGCCTTAACTGTAGGTTTAGCTAAGGTTTAGCTCTGCAGATAGGTTTTAGGGAGACTTAGCAGCAAGCCTTCTGGTGTCAGGGAATGGTACAGAAAATTACACCTGCATTTCACTCTTGGTTTAGTTTCTACAGTGTGTTTTCTAGAGGGTTTTTTGTCCTGATAGAAGATAAATAGCAGGATACCTGTGTAAATGTTACATGCAGAATAGCTGACCAGACTCTAAAAATATGTACACTTCTTAATTAATTTTATTCACATTTTGGACAAGCTATACAATTCATTAGTATTGAAATATATATTTAACTATTTTTTAAATCAACCAAAAAGTCTTCGTTTAGCTAATTGATTTTAAATTAACTTAATTTTTTTCAGTTCATTTCTGGTCATCCCCTGCTGCCGTGTCCACTATGTATGATCTTGATTATGTTCAGGATGGAGATTTATGACGATTTCTCTTTGTGGAATAGACAGTATATACATGTTGTATTGTATACCCCTCTAAACAATTCTGTAGTCTGATATATTTACTTACGTTATTAGATGTTTGCATTTAAGGAGGTGTGGAATTTTATACATGAGTTATGTCAGGTTGTTCTTCGGATGTGAATTGCCTATTTCTGTAATTCAGCTCTAACTAACTCACTTTTTGTTAATGGGCGCTGTTCCATGGTTTGGGTAACAAAGGGAGACAAGAAATACTTCCATATTTATGACAAAATTCTAGCTGTAGTTAGAAGCTGAACGCTTTCTTTCCATTTACCTTGTCCTTCGTAAGGTTGAGAGAGTACCTCTCCAAGCATTTTTTTTATCTATTGTCTTTTTTAATTAATGGATTAGGGAAGACAAACTCACATATTTTCAAAGTCTGATGAGTTTTTAAAGCTGGAATGGACTACTTAGTCAATTTAAGTAATCCAGATGGAAAAAGCATTCCTTCTGTCACTAAAGGTAAGGTTCAGCTTCTCTCTGAAAATTGTGCACTGAGATTATTTTTTGTGCAGGTGTGCATGATACATGAACTTGACAGCTTTAGTACATTAGAGGTGCACATTCAACTTAGCCAAAAAGTTATTTCATTGTCTTGATTGTCACCAGTGATGAATGTTTGTTAGAACTTGTTCAAGCTGGTATTATTTTGAGTATTCTTGCACATATTGTAAATGAAAATGAAAAATACTTACTTTTTGCTCTCTCAAAAATCTCACTCATAGAATCCCCTGTGAGTACTGAATTCGTGTTTCTGAAGCCAGATGAGTAATTTTTAGTTAAATGTAAGCACTCTGTGTTAGATCTCAGTTCATACCTAGAGAGAATATTGCAAACTTAAATACTGACTACTACTATCTAGTATTTTTGTAGCATGCAGGCTATTCCAATGAACATTAACATAAATCTTGCCCTAAACCATCTTCCTTTGTCACCATCCCCTGATTTTTGGTACCTGAGTCTGCCTAAACTTTTTGGATGGTACCTTTTTATGGGTTTTACATTCACAGTGTCACGAGCATACAAATGGACCCAAATGATGAATGCTAAATCACAAATCCAAATATCAGTTCTATTTTTGAAATATTGTTATATACAAGAAAATTTAAAATTTATTTCAAAGGCTACTGCCCAGATCAAATTTGCTTTTCAAATAAGCTAAAATTCTCCAGTTTGTGTCAATGGCTTTGAGTTTGAAGGCTCTTGAACATACCTTAAATACTGTCAGTACTTTTTTAGCTGACAATCTGTAGTTCATTTCAAAACATGTAATACTTACTTTAGACAATAGGAAAGTTAAATGTAGCGAGAAGAAGTTACTTTAAAATAGAGACAGAAATCTCCCACTCTGGTCTGTCTTTTTTACCCTGTCTGCCTTTTTACAGGCAAGACTGAAGGGGCTGGCACAGACAGTGTTGTATAATTAAAGGCTGTTTCACTGCATTTCCTAAAAATCAAGTATGTAGCTCACTAAATCTGTTTTTGTTGGCTGTTTTGTTTATTTTTTAATCTGCCGTTTAAATGAAGAAAATATAAAATGGAGGACTTGTGTCAGCCTTAAACTGCTCCAGGGCATTTTTTATTAAGGAAAACTTAATGTTATTAACATGTTCATGTTACGGTTTTATTCCTTGATCTTCCAGGCTAGTCATTTGAGCTCAGAGTTGCACACCTGTCCTTTGGTTTCTCTGTCATTAGATGATTAATACATGGGTTTTTTTCCATCCTTGGAAGACTTACTAATTTCCTTGCACAGGAAAAGATAAGTTTAGTTGCATGGGTCATTGGAGCAAAACTTTAAAGAACTGTATTGCCTGATCTCTTTTCAAGGTGTCATTTTCTGTCTTTTTCTAAGAACTAGGATTCACAGTTTTTATAGTGAATAACATAATTTTCTCTTTGTTTGTTTACTTTAAGGTAGATTTGAATACAGCTAAAAATGTGTCATTTGAGATGTTGACAGGAACTGAGTTATAAGTCTTGTTGAATTCTGTAACAGAATAAATGCCTGGGGGAAATGCTACTAACTGTAAAGGACAGTTATGTAAATAAAATCCATTCAGTTGCCCGTGTCCCTCATTGGCCTGTAGTGCTAGTAATTATTCTCTTGTTTTAAATGCTCATTGGAACAGCTATAAGGAATTGCCGTGGCTATGATCAAGGAGGATACTTAAAATCCCAAATGTATGATGCCGTGCTCTGTGTAAGGAAAAAAAAATTGACAGCAGTGGGAGTCTTGCAGAGCAGCAGTGTGAATGTTCATGGATGGGTGCAGACAGACCCAGCATCCTCTGTCCGTGATTGGAGTTGGCCAGACAGTGCAGGACTGTGCCCAGCCCAGCATACCCAGCCTCCCAGCAGGTTTTATTAGTGTGGGCACAGTGCTGTGCTAACACAGCTACATGACTGCTGAACTGGAGCTGGCTTGTGTCCGGCCAGCTTGGAATGTGCTCCGACTGAGCTCATGTCTGACTGAATTATCTGTGTACGTGTGCCCGTTCTCTCCATTGTTAATGCCAAAGCTAAATTTCCATTTCAAACCCAAGAAATTACTGTCTCTTGAACTTCAGGATTATAAAAGATTTGACAGTGTGTATCATAACATTGCCTGTAAATGAAATGGCACGCATCAGCTTTTCCTGCAGAAGTTTCATCAGGATAGGTATGACAGTTGAGACTAGGAATGTCTGAGAACACTGTGTATTTCTTATAAAAAAGTAAAAAATCACTTCAGTTTTTTCTTTTGTGTGCAAAGCTGTAAGTAGAGGAAATACAAGGTGATTTTTTGGTTTTCTAGAAAGGACAGACAGGTTTGCTTTTAAATGGCAGGGTACCTCATATAGGTACACAGTGCAGAGTGAGCAAAAACCAAATTGACCGTTGAAATAAAGTGTTTGTGTTACATAGGTAACATCTTGAGTGGCTTAGCTTGGAGACTTTGTTTTTGTTTTATTTTGTTGGGCTTTAATGAGGGCAAGTGCCTCTGACTGGAATTGGGCTGTTTGCCACTAGTTTAATAGCTAACTTGCAGTTTATGCAAAGATTTGGAACCTGTTCTTGCCAGCTGGCTTCCTGGTACATCACTTTGATGTGTGCCTCGGGAAGGTTGAAATGAAAGTTGCGTGTGCCTTGGGATAGTTTTTAGACTTCTGACTCAGAAACATGAGTTGAGTCAATAGTGCAACCGGGTCCTGGCCGAAGAAGTGAAGAAAGGCAGAAGTTCCACTGACACGTGGTGGTCCACTGGCCTGGGATCTAAGATGAGTCAGGTTCTCTTTGAGTTTAATTGAGGCTGTCATGTTCCATGACATACAACGTTCTCTTTGCAGGTTGTACAGAAAACCCCCTGCATGTCAGCTCCTGGGTGCTCTGGATGGAGAACAAGGGGCATAGGTGTTACTCCGAGTATTTACTTCTGGTTACACGAACATGTCTGATCTTAGCACAGATGTTGCAAATCAGTCCTGTCTCATTTATTGGACTTGAAACTTCGGGCTACACATACATATTGGAACTGAAACTTGCTCTATTCATTAGGCTGTTAAAAGAAGAGAGCAATTAAGCATGTAATTAATTGAGTGTAATATTCGGTGTTCTGTATTTTTTTTTTTTGCTTTCCTGCAGTCTTGGCAGAACACTCCCTGTTGAGGCTAGAAGCAATGTACTTTTGGTGTAGTGAAGATATTAAGCTCTTTAAGAAAAAATAAATCCTGGAGCGTCTCTGGCTTCTTTACAGGTGGTTTTGGAAAATAATTTGATATCCTAGCACTCTCCTAGTTCAGGGCTGTTGGAGTTATAAACTGGAAGTGTTTCAAGAGCAAGTATTTCTTGCCTACTCGATGATTCAGTTTCTCCAGCAATATAAGGGTTCTGGTTTCTAATACAATACCTACTTTGGACATGTGGCTCTCCTTATTGCTAGAAATATTATTAATTTTGTCCACTTAAAATTGGGTGACTTTTCAGCTAAACTGGCCATTGCTGGTACTTCTTGCCTTTCATACATTCTTTAACTAATTTTGTTTTCTTTTTTTTTTTTAGATACTCCTCTAGCCTGATTTAATTACTGTTTATCATCATCTGTTTGTTTTGAATATTCCTCAGAAATGCTTCCCCTTAAAAAAAAGTTTCCTTGGATTTAGGAAAAAAAGTTTTAGAAAACTTTAGAAAAACTAGTTTTTCCTTAGTTGTTAACCCTGGAATAATATAATCACCGATTAAGGCAGCAAGTCCTATTAGCTTGCATGTTTTCATTTAATGCTCTGGCTATTTGGTGAAACAGATCTGTAGAGAGACCTTGTGCTGAAGGAAATACAAGTGAAAGCAGTTTTTTAATACCTTAGTTCATCCCCTTTATTTCTTTCTGGGTATTTGGAGTAGTTCTAGAATGTAAATTAGGGATGAACGTGCTTTGATCATAGGCATCCAGATGAGCTGCTTCTAAATGGCTGAATTGACCAGAGTTGTGTTCAGTTCACTCACAGACAGAAAAACCATTTCTCTGAAATAGGTAGGTATTTTCTGTCATTCTGGTGACAGGGTGCTCTCAGCAGTTCTATACAAGATGTTACGACCATCTGATACCTGTCTTTACAGTCTGTCATTTTTCACTTTAAAAGGTGTGGGAGGTTTCTCCTGTGGTACACTCTCCGCACTTACCTCTATGGTCCCAGCCTTTCAGAGTAGTTTTATGGGTCCAAGGCTTACATTCTCATCCGTTTGGGATCCATGGATTGTCTTTTTTTCACTCTTGGGTCTTTATATGGTGGGAACACAAACCTACATGTCCACACCTCGTACTTCATGCCTTTAGGGACAGTGTTTTGTGTAGTCATCTGTCATTCAAATAGTTTGTGGGTGCTGTTAGAGTTACAATGAGACCTTCTGTACAGATTTTTGGCTTCTTTGTGGTAAAAACTATGAATTAAATTATGCAATTCTTTTTATATTTGTGTGTGGCATTTTGACACTAATAGAAGAGATTAGCAGTAGAGTTCAAGATTTTGATTTCTTTTAGAATGTTTTCATGTCTTCTGATTGGCAGTATTGGGTAATTCTGCATCAGTGCTGCCTAAAATGTTGTCCTGAAGATCATATGATGAGGCTGTGGGTTTTAGAAGACACTTGTTCATCTTGTTTAATACAGCCCTGCTCTAACATGTTTTTGGTAAAGTGGAAAGCAACCATAAAACTGGCTTGTGCTAAGAGATTTTTCTATCCTGAAACAATATATAATGTAGAAAAACATTTCATAGTCTGAGAAAAAAAAAATATTGTAAAAAAAATGGTAGTTATGACATAGAATGGAAAATGTTGGTCTTAGTTTGTTCATTTTGAGAACTGTGAAGTGACTGGAAAGAAGAGTTGTTATGAAGTAGTGTATTACAGTTGAGCTTTGGGGCTGCCAAGAGTCAAAAGAAGAAACTTTCCATTAATAAAAAGATACTTGAGTGCATCTTTGGCCTTAAAACTGAGTTTTGATGTATCAATCTTGTAAAATTGTGTTTTCCATCCAGAACAGTCTAATCCTTTTACAAAAAGTGCCTGGTGAATGACACATTATCTATCTTACAGTATTTATAAGCATAGGAAAAAAGTTGTTTATCTTCACAACCAGAAATGTGAGCTTCCTACTTTTAACCTAAACACTTTCAAACTGATAAATAACACACTGGGCTTATTCCCCACAAAGGATATCCTCCCTTTCCCATGTGCTGGCTGAGGGACACGGTACCACTTATCACACGTATGTAGAAGGAAAACACCAACGTGCGATAATCAGGAAACAATTTCTGATATTCCTGTAAAACTTGTTTTAGATGTTTTTTGGTGCTGATGATGTAGTAGTTCGACTCGTGTGTAGATTATGAAGGTGTATGAACCCTGCTTAGTGCTGTTGTGGTTGTTATTGTATGAGGCAGCACATCTTCAGTATTTTTTGAGCAGACAGCAGCACGCTGACTAAAGTTATACTTCCTTATAGTTTACATCAAACCCTTCACAGAGCACAGGAGAAAACTCTTAAAAGTAGAAGCTGTATGGAATTTTACCAGGTGATTGCTCTGACCGTTGATAGAAGAATCACTTTTTTTTAGTAATGTGACTTGTGACTGTTTCTCAAGCAATTGGTAGTAATGGACCATCTGTTCTTGAGTTCTTATTTTAAGAAACAGGTTTTGAGTGGGGAATATGCTCCCTTTTTTTAAGCCTTGAGTATCTGAAAGATATTTTTTATTTCTTAACTTGCACTTGTTCTTTCCTTTGGGCCGTCTAGTCTTCACTTGATTTCTGAAAATTTAGAGATGCAGTTGCCTAGCTTCAGTCAGTGAACAGAGAAGCAGTCACAGATAATGAAAATATGTAATTGTTGAAAGGAAGTTTTGTACTGTGCTACATGTCTATCAGCATATAATAAGAACTAGAGCGTTTTAGGTTTTGGATCAGAAAACAAAGCATGCGAGATTTTTGTCCATGTAATAATTTCAGCTAAGTCTTTATTTCATTGCATTTGAAAGTACAGGGTAACTGTAATGTCATCTTCTGTGCTGCACTCAGTATTGAACCATGTGTTGTGAGTTATGACTATTTTATGCAGAAGTAGTAAAAGCTGTGAAGACCTAAGATTTCTATCACAGAAAACCTTAGAAGTAAATAAAACTATCACATATGTGAAAGCTTTTAAATATTTATTTGAAAGGTGCTTTCTACTTAAAAGTATTTCCTGAGTTATACAAAATTTCTTTAGCATTATGCTCTGCAAAGAAGTTGGTTTATGCTGAGCTTATCTTCAGCATCTGTCTGGAGGAGTTGCACATTCCCAACAGGTAGTTGCTTTTCCTTCCCTTTGTGTTGTCTGGCAATACTTGCATAAACTCACAGAGAAGTCTTCCTCCCAGTTTTGCAAAAAGCAATTAAGCTGCAATGGTAGGGAGTCATTAGAAACTCACACATTCCTAGATTTCCAGTAGTTCGTCAGTCATGTAGGGTAGACAAAGAGCTGGATTTGCCAGTACCTTTACATCTGTAGCATTCCTCAAATTTCCCTAAAATACAGGTCATCCTCCAGTATGTTTTGTTTTAATGACTGCAAAGATATTTATGCTGTAACATTCCTTGGCATCTGGTGTGTATTCTAAGAACACTGTTGTTCCCAGCCACTTAAAAGCACGAGAGGCAAGATCCTACACAGTGTGACAGTTGAGGAATTTTCCTGTCCCATCAAGAGAAATTGAGAAGGGGATGTGCTGGGACTTTGCATTTCTATTTCATTCATTTGGTGTTTCTTAGTTGTTAATTTAGATTGCCATCAGAGGCTATTGCATACGTACTAAAATCAATGCATGTGTTACTGTCGTCTGTGTTAGTAGTGGAAGTTTTGTCCATTGATGGCCCATGCCCTTAGTATTGCAAGAAGTATCATTATGTTTTGAGAAACAGATTTCTGAACATGTTGGAACAGGTAGAAGCTGTGTAGAAGTTCTTTCCTTGTTTAAAAGGAAGGCCAAGACAGTTATGAAGTTTCCCACCTACCATTCCCTAGTCTGCCTCTCCTGCAGTCACAATTGTAAATGCAAGGAAAGAATTTGCGAGCAATTTATTCTTTCTAATGTATCATGATAGGGTGGAGTTTTTTGTTAGACCGTGTAAACCATAAAGGTGGTGTCATTTGTGAGGGAGATTGTGCTGGTTCAGTGACACTGAGCCACTGAACAGCAAATTGACTTCATGAAAGTTCTGATGAGTACCAGAACCTATGCAAAGGAATTGGTAAGAGCACTTACTCAGGTGTGGTGGGGAATGGAAGGTGTGGATGGCCGAAGTAAAATGTGGTTCCTGACATACTGTCAGCAAGGCATTAGGTCAGCTGATCATACCTGATCTGCACCTTTTTTTTTTCATGATAAAGAAAGACAATCCACAGATGTCCATGGGTAAATAAAACCTGTGAAGTGAGTCCCAGCTGAACTTATTGCACAGTATTAAGGCCATTCACCTAGTTGCCTTTGTTTTTACAGCAGATATGTTATAGAAGCTGCTGTATTAGAGTAAAGACAGACTTTTGGTAACTTTTGATTTATTTCCAGCTAATGCTTTTGGGAAGGTGCTTGAAGCAGGTCCTGGTTGTAACACACACTTTGAGAAGCTGCTCTCCTTTTACCTTTCGAGCTTCATTCGATCAGTTGACTTCATGTGAAAGTAGTATGTTCTTGTACTTCAAGTTTCAGTGTATCTTTCTGACTTCACATTGTCTCAATATTTAAAAAATGTAGAGAGTCTGATAAATAAAAGATCCATATCAATACTGATGAAGTGTTTGCTTTATGTATGTTAGAACATGGTAGGGACGTTGGTGCAAGCATCAGACTGTACTCTTAATGCCTTGGCTGGTAAATCACAGATTACTTGAAAAGTGCCCCTTTTCTGTTTTGTTGTGAGGAAAATATCTATTCTGGTAATCTTATTTACAATTCTAAGGAGTAACTTTATTTGCTTGAGGGTGTCTTTTCCCAACATTATGAGCAACTGGACCATTGTCTCCTTCAAAAGATGGAGGCTTCACCAAGAGCACTCACAGTGAGAGCAGACCTGTGACTGGTTAACTGACTGTAATACTTGTCAGACCAGAGAATATGAGATTAAAAAAAAAAAAAACCCAAACCACCATTACAAAGCCAAACTGCTTAGAATTATAAAAATAAGTACTTACTATCTGATAACTACCAGGGCAGAAAGATTTAGTATCTTATTCCTAGAAGATTCATGCAAGTTCCTGCAGCAGTTTTTGTTTAACACTGGGAAGATCTTGAAAGCAATGCTTCCTTTAACATGCTCTCAAAGGAGTAAAACCTCCAAATAGTTGATTTGCCAGCTACCATAGCATAGTGAAAGGTAGGAAAACTAACTATTCAACCTCTCTGATTAATGAATCTGCCAAAAATGTCTGGATGTGCTGGAGTTAAGATGAGAGAAGCCAATTCATTGTATAGTTCAGTGAAATTTATGAGTGTGTGGGCTTAAAACCAACTGCAGTGCTGTTGTCAGTAGTATGCCAGAAAGGAAGAATGTGCTATTCAGTCTCTCGTGGTCATGTCTGTATTCCACTGAGCTACTTGATGTCTTTAAAAGCACCAAATCTACACCATATGATGTAGGGTAAATGAAAGCATGAAATTATGAATATATGGGAGATTTGTTTGGAGTTTATTCCCCAAACCAATTTAATTTAGAGAATCAAAAAATTTTATTCAGTCCATTAAATAGAATTACTCAAGAGATTAACAGGGCATAATTGGAGTTGTTGTAGAGCATTCATAGGAAGAAAGAAGATTACAAAAGAATGGCAGAATTCAAAATGACAAATTGTTTGGAGCACATTGGTTGCTAAGGGAAATGCTGTGTATGGAAACATAGTTGATAGAAACATAACAAGATAATGTGATCCCAAGGTTCCTTCCTAGCACGAGCTGCTCTCTTGGGCTGGCTATGATTGAAGGCCAAAAGCATAGTAACGAGAACAGAGAGCTGCAGATTTTCACATCTACAAGCTAGAAATAATCTATCTGGGTTTTTAGAGTTACCAATTGCAATTGATTTAATGTTAACTGCTAACAAGGTGCAGCAAGGTGTTCTTCTCTTGACTTTTCAATGCATCTAGATGGAAACTTTTCAAAGTTATTACATATTGAGATCTGTCTAATTCTTAAAATTAGAGAACAAAACATTGAAAACAATACTCTTAAAATGAATAGTAATTAATATTTCATGTAATTGCGTTAATTAAACTTGGCTATACAATTAGGAGCTAATTATGTTTAAAATGCAATTGCACATTTCAATCACTGCCCACACCCTGGGGATCACCTTTTTTTTTTTTTACCTCCCTCATTAGACCTTCTGTAATCTCTTTCTTCTGTTAAATGGTGTGATTGAAGCTGGGAATATGCATGCATAGATGTGCATCTGCTTTCTCCAGCAAATATATCCTGTTAAAGGTTTTAAATGCTTTATATTGTGCCATTTCATTAAAAAACAATCAAAATTAAGATTTTATTGTTGCTATTTGTCTTCTCCAAAGAATTATTTTTCTCTCCTATTGGTAAATATGTATGTGGATTCATCGAGTCAGATATATAAAATATATTTCATTTCAAGAAATGATAGTCTAGAAAATAATCTCTGTTGAAGTGCTTTAAGTTTCATTTTTGGTTTAGTTTTTTAATGGGAACGGAGAAATGGAGGACCTTTCATGGACTGTGAAGTCACGTCCCATCTTATCACAAGCAGTCAGATTGTATAATTTTTTCCTTAAATATTTTCAATTTCATCTGAAAATTAGTTGTTAGTTGTTCCCATTATCTCCACTTAAAAGGCTGTTAAGAGTCACACTGCTGGTGCTTAGCTCAACTCTAGTTTACAGTGTCTTTGTGATGTATTTATTCTTGTGCAAGCATTACTGTTTCAGGAATCCTCCTTGCTGCCTTCCACAGTCCTTGCTACAGTTCGCATTCACATATACTGGAGTTGTACAAAATGTCTCCACCAACTCATTAATGATTTTACACAATGCACTGAACCTAGAGATCTGATGAAGACCTTAAAAATATGCTATTTTTATTGTAATCACCATTATTCAAATAATATGGCAGTGAATGATTTAGTTAGAGCAATTTTGTAATGGTAATGGTCTTATGCATAGAAGGTGCTACAACACACAATTGACAGATTTTTGACAGAAGGTTTTACTTCGAAAATACAAAAGAACAGTGATAGGATATATTTTCTTGCTTTTTTGTTACTAACTGTATCACTATGGTGTGGCACGATATGGTGTTACATAGTTAATTCTTGTGAAACTGAAGTTTCTGTGAATCTGTGTGTTGCTGTCTAGTGCAGCCACAGCAGATAATGCCACTGCTTTCCAAAGCCTCTGGAACTGTGTGGTTGAATAATGTCCACATACATTGTTAGTCTTCTAGAGGGAATTCAGACAGTCTAAACTTTCCAAACTCTAGTGAATGATTTTCAAATCCTATTTATGCTGTCTGTGAACATTTTGCGTATTTTTGATTGCTAAAATACATCAGTGAAGATTGGGAGGGGTTTTTGCCGGTTAAGTCTTACTATATTTTGACATTTTGTTTACTGCTGAAGAGTTTATCACTGCCTTGTATGAAATCTTCCAGGAACTTACTGTTTAACATCCTGAAAAATAGATTTTGGAACCTGTTTTTACTCCCTGAGAAGAAAGGAACAATTTTTCAGTCACTCTTGTAGAACTGCTCTTAGATACTTCAGATACTTAATAATACTTGTCTGGATGTGCATTCAAAGTAGTTTAATTTAAATCTCTTGATATCTGACTGTGGAAGCTTCTACACATCCTGGGCTTCTTTTAAGTTGTTGAACATGTTTAATACCAGTTAGGATTAGGGCAGTTTTTCTGTGGCTCTAAGAGCTCTGCAGCACTGGCTGTCAAACTGTTAAGTGGCATTTAAAAGTGTACAAGTGCTGTCTGGTGTTCCAATTTGAAGATAACAAACATCTGTTGTGGGCTGGGAATAATACCTATGCTGTCCTAGGGTTCATTAGTTTTGGGAGAATTACAGACCAATGACAGGATGGTATTTTCTACAGAAGTGCTCAGAAATTAGCCATGGCCATAAGAACATTGCTGTACCATGTAAGACTTGTGGTGCCACAAGACTACGAAGTCAAACACCTTGTAGAATAGAATACGAAGAGCTGTGATTTTTGAAGTTATTTTACAATATTTTTAAAATTTTTTTCTGTGAACATTTTTCTCTTTATTTCTTGGACGGTTTGGTCTTGGACTTGTTTTCTCTGCTCAGTTGCATGCTAGACAACTCGTCATAGTTTGTGTTTTCTATGTGTAAAGTTAAGAAATCTTCTAATGTGTATAAGAAAAATTTGATATTAGGTGGTACAGTACTAATAATTATTAAGTCCACATTTTTACTTCCTGTGCCTCAGAACAAGGTAAAAGGCAGTGGTGAGGTGTCTGCGTTACTGGTATATCATAGTGGTAAGTTTTGCTGTGGGGAGGAGGGGGCTGGTGTGACCCATCTGTCACTCTGCCTTGCAGTGTGATGGTGGGACAGTGTGGGACAGCTGCCCTTGGGTCATCTCATGGGGGCTGTTCCCAGTTGGTGAAGGAGGAAAGCACTGGGAGGGGAGCAGAGCATGGAGCACCTCCCCCTTGCTGCCGGCTGGGCCCTGCTGGTGGGTGAGGCTCTTCTGTTCATGGGCAAAAACATTTTCAAAGCAATCTTACTGACTTAGTAGCAATTGGCAGAAGTTTTCTCAAGAAGTGGTTATCCTACAGAAAGCAGAATAATAATGAAAACAGCAAAAGATACTGATTTGATCACTGTTGGTGCTCATGTCCAGTTTTCCTGACCTAAAAAGAATTTGGGTAAAAGCTGAGCCTATATGTGCACTCATTTAATAATGATTTTCCTATTGGCTGAGTGCAGCTTTCCTAAAACTTGCAGAGAAATCTATTTGCTATATCATAAATATTGTAAAAATTATATCTGTCACATAAGGTGCATGCAGTTACCTACCTCATAACATTTACTTATTCTTGCTGTGAATTTCAGTGCATTTTTCTCTGTTGGGTGTGGTAGATTTGTACCTTTCCAATCCAAATTGGCAAGTATATTAATTAACCTACACAAACTCCAGAGCTTTGTTTTGTTGTGGTCGCTTTAACAGGGACTGCAGGCCAGGCTGAGGTGGTGCCAATGCTGGATGACAGCAGCTCCAAGGGGTCCCACTTGTGTTGCAATGTGGCCACTGTATGGAAACTCATGACCTGGGGGAAGACAGGCTGGTTTCACTTCTCCCACCTTGCCCCTGGAGGCCCAGTGCAGACCAACCCTCTCAATTGTTCCTTTTGTACCTGGGCAAAGGAATGGTGGAACCTTGGAGCTGCCATTCTGGAGTGCTTTTAGTGATGCCTTGAGGTGGCCACCTAAAAGCAGAGACTAGACAAGAATACGGGAATAAAAGTAGGTATTTATTTGAAGGGCCTTCAAAGGTACACCCTGGGCAATCCAAAGGCTGCACCTAAGATGGACCCAGGGTCATGGGTTATTCACACTTTTATAAGTTTAGTTCATTTGTACGTCGGGGTTAATTCTCCAATTATAACTTCAGTTAATGATGGAATTACCCCAAGTTTGCCCTGCCTTCTCTAGGCTTTAGTTTACACATTTTGGGGCCCGGTGTCCTTGAAGAGCAAACCTAGAGAGGGTTTGTTATGTCTAACCAGCATGGGAGAACAGTAGTTAACAGGCCACACAAAACTTCAGAGTTACACACTAAGCAGTATAGGATTTGAAAAATACAAAAGTTAAAACCTAAGGCATCACTAGCATCATCCTGGGATGGCTGTTGCTTGACAGTGAAGCATGAAATTCTGCAGTTAAAAATGCAATAGCAATTAAATTCTGTGAACGATTACTATTGCAAAAGAAGGGCATTTCTTGTTTATGTTTTTTATCATTGTGGCTGATATTGTTTGCCTTTTCTATTTTTAAATTTCTTCCTTAGCTTTAAAAAATGTTTCATTTTAATGCACAAAGCAGAGCTCGTAAGGTGTCCTAGAGTAGGTAGGCAAGTGGTTTTACTGGGGTGGGAGAGGAGGAAATAAGGTAATAAAATGTACACAGACATCTCTGTAAGGTTTTCCTTTCTGTCACTTTACATGTGAAATTTGAATAATGGTTGGACTTTCTATTTTTTCCTGGTATTCTGCCACTGCTTTTTTCCATCAATTATCTCATTTCCCCCACTTTGTTTTTTATGATCTGATCACTCCACAGATTATAATGAATAATCAGGTTTTTTGTGTTATGTGTTTCGTGGCACAGATTACACCCCATGCAAGGTTTTACTCTCAGTATCAGGTTTTGAGTATAAGAATACTTGAAATGGTGAGTGGAGCTACAGCTGAAGAGTAGATGAACAGTTTGCCCTTATTTGTGAGACTTTTGCTTTAGTTACTCATTCAAAGATTTATCCCAATCAAGATCCTGTTGGGGGATTGCCCTGACTGGTTGTAGGGGCCTGGGTTCTTTGTGCTTTGTAGGGCTTGAGCAGATGGTGTCATAGACATGGAAGTGATGAAAAAGTTTATTGAAGTGATAGAGGTCTTCACATGATGTGTCAGCAAGATAAAATGAAGGGGAACTTTTTATTTAATGGGAATGGATGTGAGTCAAGGATTCTCTAATTTCTAATAATCTTAGGAGAGAACATTGTCCTTAAATTGTATTACAAGAGAAGTTTTGTTTAGTTAGTAAGTAGCTTGGGGGGTTTTTTAATAAGAAGGACAAACTGCTTCATCTAAAACAAAATTATAGTAAACTTAAGGTTCTTCCACACCAGTCATGCTTTGATGGTCTGGTAATGAGGCACAGATAACTGATTTCTTAAGTGGCATGAAGACATTTGATAGATCTAGCCTGCTTTCTTTTTAATATAAAAGCTTGGCATTTAAATAAGTCGGTTTGGGGGAAATAAATTACAAAGTTAAAATCTGGATGGAGACAAGATGGAGACAAAAGCTTCTGGAATGTTGGCAAGAAATCAATCTGAATGTTATGTATGTCATTTATTCCTGGAGCAGACATGGGGATTTTGGTTAATGAAGTAGGTAAAGTGTTTCTTGTTAGTGACATCTTGGGTATTTCCTTGGAAGCTTTTGGTAATTGGAATGAAATATGCAGCATGGTAAAAAAAGTGCACTTTTTCATTTGGCATGTAATGGTTCTCAGCTATGGCTGAAATCATAGGAAGATGAATCATATTTAATACAGAGAGAATAGTGGGCTACAATAAAATATTATTCTCTGAAGTGTTACAGGCAAGAATATGTTAGAATGTTATGGTCTAGAACACAGTTTTACAATTTTTTTGTGTGTAGTTGTCTTCAAAAGGAGACTTTTGAATTAGAAGAAACACTTCTTAGATGAACGGCATTATCTCATACTGTTATCACACAATCATGTTAAAACAAACTGTGTATATTTTAAATAAATAAATCATTTCTAGTTGTTTCCATAATTGAATAGGATCTTAAAATGTTGTTGTATCACAAGCATTCCTATGGTTGACTGCAGTGTTTTTAGCATGAATTTTTAGCAAACAAATCAGAAACCTCATTAATAGTCCCACTATAGGATTTAACTGGTCACTTAACATTCTAAAATTTCAGCTGATTTACCCTAGAGAGAGAAATGTAGTGTCAGATTTTTCCATGCAGCTAGCTCACCTACTAAAATAAGACTGCTGGAACAGCTGAGTGTGGCTGCATGAGTCAAGATGGAGAGGAATTTCAATGAGAGCAGCAGGAGGGAAAAGTGAAGGGAGCTGATTTTTAACTTGGGAAATTGGAGGAAGCTTATATGGAAAAATACATCGATAGTGCTGCCTAATACTGTACAAATAAATCCTTTGCCTCATCATGGAAATATGCAAGTATTTTTAATATTTCCCATTATCTGTTCATACAGTCTGGGTTTATCCTTGAATGAAATACATGAAATATATCTGTGGAGTTTTAACTAAAATAAATAGGGCAGAGTAGGATTCAACATGATTGCGTAGTGAACCTAATGAGTCCAAGATCTAGCAGCACTTTACAAATTAGTTGCTATGTAGTGCCATTAGTTTGTAATTTCTTCTATAATATTTGGCTCTAAGCTTTTAATAAATTAATCAGACTGGGACCACTTGAAACAGTTAAACTTGAAACCTCCAGACTGGCAGTCTCAAATGACCTAAATTAAAACAACACTTACATAATCTATAGTACTCTTTATTGGTAATGCAAGCAATAGGTTTAATTCAGTTCTCTAAATGCTGCTCTGGAGGTCTGCAGTGGGATTCATTTGTTGTTCCATTACAACACAGTAGCCAAGAGCCTAACTGTAGACTTTTTCTGTAAGAAAATGCAATGTTATAACTTTCCATAATATCCACAGGTTTTAGGACCTGCCCCAAAATGGTGTTCCTTCTTGGACAACTTGACTGAAGAACTGGAAGAGAATCCAGAGAGCACAGTTTATGACGATTACAAATTTGTTACCAGAAAAGACCTTGAAAATTTAGGTAAAACGGTTGTATATGCTCTTTGTCTGACTTCTTTGTTCAGTTTTTGAACGTTTACACATCTGATTTTTATAATTTCAGTGTGATGTATGAGGACTGTTAGACATTCACTGACAGTAGTGAAATTCACTCTAGTCTTCTTGGTTATTAATATTCCACACTGATGGCTCTAAGTTCTTTGGTTCCCAATCAGTTCAACACTAGACACTTTTGTTTCTCAGATTTTTATCACAAGAAGGGGATTGACATTTGCTGATACAGTATGTCTGAGAATCTGTTGTGTGTGCTTTCATATGCTACATGGAAGGCATAGGAAGAGAAGTTGGTTTAGCTTTCAAAATATTTTTGAGATGCTCAAATAGGATTTGGAACTCGCAGCCAAAGGCTATCCTATTTGAATGTAGTAATTTTCAGAAAATACAAATCATTCTAGGGCTAATAATTTCAAGAAATTGGAATACTGAAAATTATATAGCAGAGAAGGTAAGCAAGCTTCTCCTGAGGCAGTTAGTCCTTTTTCTGTCCATTACATGGTTTGATTGTAATGTTTTCTCCAGTTTACTTAACTTACCTCTGACAGTTAAGAGCTGGGTTTGATCCAAGGCCAAACTCTTTAATTAAAAACATCTCTATATCACACTAAAAAAGGGGATTATCAAACACCTATGGACTTTAAAAAATCCTCTGGAATTTTTTGTGAACTCTTATAGAGCATAGTGCATGTAGGCATTTTTTAGAAGTGCTCAGTAACATGCATTATGACAAGAAAAGTGGATTTGATTACTCTGAAGAAGCTTAAAATTTTTTGCTAGCCAAAATGTTTTTTATTCCCAGTTTTACTTAGTCATGATTGTGACTGTTAGATTGATGTTTTGCATTGGCAGTGCCTGTTTGTCTTAGGGAAGTGAACTGGCTAGCTTGGAATAGAAGTTCTTTATATATGAGAGCTCTTTGAAATTCTCTGGAACTTTTTTCCCAGGCCTTGCTCATCTCATTGGATCATCATTGCTCAGAGCATATATGCATGGCTTCTTCATGGACATAAGACTTTATCATAAGGTAAATAAGGCTGCATCTTGTCAAGTTTTATTCTTAACAGTAAAATATGTGTGTTGGGGTTTTCTTTCTCTCTTTTTTTTTTCTTTTTTTTTTTTTTTTTTTTTTTTTTTTTGCTGTGGCTGGTTTTTTTTTTCCATCCAGATAATGGACTGTGTCCTGTATTAATGGTATTTTATTTTTACTTCTTCATGCTTGTTAAAAGGCAAAAATGATGGCCAATCCCTTTGCCTATGAAGAATACAGAAGAGAGAAAATAAGGCAGAAGATAGAAGAAACACGTGCACAGAGAGTTCAACTGAAGGTAAAACGTATAAACAAATAGTATACTTTGGGGAAAACTATCCATAAAGAGTAGTATATTCCTAAGTGTATCTTAGAGATGTAGTGACTTAAGATTTGATTCTGTTCATCACTGGACACACAAAGTAACTTATAGAACTTCTTGAATGGAAACATAAAATTCCCTTGCATGTGATTTTGAAAGGCTGATACCAAACTAAAAGAGAGCTCTCATCTCATTTGCCACTTCAGCAGATAATCCACTGGTAAAACTTCGCAATTTCTACTTCTGTCATTAAATTACTTAAGCCATTGAAACATGATACTCTGGAAAGAGATACATGAAAATTGTATTGTGTTTATAACTAGTAGCTTTGTAGATTGGATTTGTTCAATGTAAAAGGATAAAGAGTTGCTTTTAAAGTTCTAAAGCTGATGCATTAGAAGTTAAAAATAATGCACGAGTTCTTAAATCTTCTCTAAGTGCAGTTGCTTTACTAGTACCTAGAGATATTTGGAACCAGTCAAGGAGCTTTTCTGCAGTAGTTGTAAGAATGTAAAGCATGTAGGTTGCACGTGTAAAAGGCTAAGTTATTGATTAATTGCTTTCCTCTTTTTAGAAACTTCCGAAAGTTAATAAAGAACTTGCACTCAAACTGATTGAAGAAGAAGGAGAAGAGCAACAGATTAGTAAAAAAAGGAAACAAAAGGTGAGCTCTTGCTTTGGCGACTTCTCTAACTGGGAGCACAGAACTAGCAGTGCTTACAGGAATCTTTTTTGTTGTTGTTGCTGTTCGGCCAAACAGATTCAAAATACCATTGTTTCTGTTTCTTATAAATAACTTATTCTGGTAGGTGGCTTGAAGATGGATTTGATACAGCTGCAGCACAAAAAAGACCATATAGTAACATGAAGCTAAAAATGATTAAATACTCGCTGTGAAGGTGATACGGGTTTTATAGGACTCCAAAAGCTGGTTAATGCAGCCTCAATACCACAGCTGTTCAAATAAGACCTGTTGTTTGCATTTGGTTTTGGTATTTTAGTGGTGACCACGACAGGATAGAAGTTATACATAAAATTTAAGATACAATTGCCTTTTTTTGTGCATACAGTTAAATATATTTTATAGAATAGCCAAAATGGTTTGCTTTTACACAACAGGAGTCCTGGATGTTAAAAATAATCCATTTCTCTCCTAAGAGAAGTTTTAACTGAAGAAATGGGTAAATGTTTAGTATCTAATGGTAGGGGAGGCTTTTTATAGGTAGCACTTCATAGGTGCTCATTCTCACAGGAATGTAGCATTCATGAAAGGCAGACATTAGCTGCATGTAATAAATAATGAAATCTTGTGTGTTAAGGTTAGTAGGAAAGATGAACTACTAAAAAGATAGGTGGTGGTGGTGGTGAAACTTAAATGCAGACTGAAGCAAATGGTACAATGAAAATGAGAGTTCAGTAGATGGGGACTGATTTGTCTTGGAGTACATAGAGATTGTGTAATTAAGTGGACTAAACAGAGTATATATAAAAATGTATGTTCAGGTTATTTTTTCTGAAACAGTATTAGAGTCCTGTGACAAGCAATTTATTTTAGGCTTTCGGATTTAATTTTTGGCTGTGATTGAAAGTTGATTTGCAACGTTTTTGTGTTTGAAATTTACTCTTGTTGTTTTCTGTATCCTTAGTTCCACCCTCCTTTTCTTAAGTAACAATAAAAACCTAATGCTGTGGTGGGATTAATATGCTGGTATAAATAGAGCAATGTTAAAAAATTAGCATTTTATAATAAAAAGCTATGTATGTAATGATTTTAAAATGACAATAACTGGTCTTCTCAGAAGCCAAATTAGTAGTTTGAACTGTTCTGAATTCACCAGTAGCATAATTTACACTGAGTTCATTTTACTTTGACATGAATAAAACTGCCTTTTCCATTCTGTATGTGAAAGTAGCGAAAAAAAAAGTGTTATATGTATAAAAACACTTCCTCTTAAGTATTTACAGTTAAATAATAGTAGCATTGCATAAAGGCATGTACCCTTATAATTTGTTTTACATGTTGTAGAATCATCCCCATCAGGCAGTATATTTGCCTTGGAGGTACTGCTGATTAGTCAGTAGATATCAGCATGTCTCCAGACTAGCTGGCTGAATGTATGAGAAACATTTATTTGAAAATACTAGTAATTGTGTATTTAAAGTGTCTATACTGTGCATTAAAAAAACTCTTGCTTACAGGTAGCTTAGAACAATCTTTGTAAAAATACAATAAGCATAAATCTTGATTTTTATTTGACCTGGAAGGATAAAGAAACTGGCATTTCATATGCTGGTTATTAATTTTGTTTAATTAAAAAAAAGTATTACTTATTTTGTTAATGTCTGTTTCAGAACTGTCTAACTTGCTCATGCTTTTCTTCTGTTCCAGAATCTGCCAAGTCTTCTCAAAGATGATCGTTTTAAGGTCATGTTTGAGAATCCAGATTTCCAGGTAGATGAGCAGAGTGAAGAATTTAGGTTACTTAACCCACTTGTTTCTAAAATAAGTGAGAAAAGAAAGAGGAAGCTAAAGATCTTAGAAGAACTGGAAGCACAAGGACAGGTAAAATATTTTCCATTCGGATTAAGAAAACTCCATAGGCTTCTTTTTTTTTCTTTCTCTGTTTCAAGCATTCAGACTTTTCACTCCAGAAAGATGGAGGCAATGCAAGAATGTCTTATCAGCTACAATAATTAAGTGTAATTTATAATTTTAATCTAGTTTTTAGATGTGAATGATATTGTTTCTGCACAAATACAGGTTTGAAAACATAAAGTATGTTGATGGTAACAACTTTGTAATATATTTTCAGCTTCATTTGCTGTTACTGCTTTTGTTAAAGATTGTAGTTCAGCTGTATCGATGTAAAAGCTGTCACGTACTTTTAATTGCAGGAATGGTTTGAAAAGAAAATTAGTTGATGATTTCTTATTTTATACTATTTTTGTCTGCAGGAAGAGGAGGAAGAACCAGAAGGAAAAGCAAGTGATGCAGAAAGTTCTGAGAGTTCAGATGATGAAAAAGGTTGGGTTGAAGAGGTCAGGAAACAGCGCAAGCTTTTACGCCAAGAGGAAAAACTAAAGCGGCAGGAAAGGCTCAAGGAGGATCAGCAAACACTACTGAAACCTCAGTTTTTTGAGATTAAAGAGGGAGAGGAATTCAGAAGCTTCAAAGACTCTGCCAAAAAACAAAAATTAATGAAGTAAGACTAATGTTCCTATTTTAATAGCTGGGGGTGGATGATTCTCAAGTATTTCCCTACAATGCAGGCCAGTGATGTTTTGGCTTTGGAAGCACTTGCTAGTAAAGCCACATCTGGTGATCCAGGGATATAACTTAAAGTGACATAGTCGTTGAAAGCTTTGTTTTATAGATAAACAAATACACTACACAAATGAGACGAGTAAGATATTATTATCATTTTGAGTCAGATTGGGGGATCCATTACTCAGTATTGGGTGAAGTGCTGTTGTCACAGATAACAGTCATGTCTTGTGAGACTGGTTATATTTCTCCACTGGTGTCAGTATGAGGTTAACAGACTGGATGTTTTTCATCTGACCATCTAAAAGGATGTAGCATGCTACATGAATAGTCACTGTTTTGGGAGTAGGATTGAGGTGGGTCAACACAGTAAAAGAAAAATTATTTTGTCTGGGTATTTTTATGACATCTAGAAATTTTCAAAACCTACGCTCTCCATATAACATCAGGACTTACTATTTCTGTTTTTCTTTTTGCAATACAAAATATCAGGCTGGGAGGGTGTTTGTTAAGTGTAGTTTTTTTTGTTTGGTTTGATTTTTTCATTTCTTTAAATTGATGATCATCTGAAATAATGATCATGGATAAGCATGTCAAACTAAAGAAAGAGCACATTAAATTAAAATACTTGTCTTTGAGGTGCTCAATGCCTGCGAATCTCATTGATTTAGTTTTTTTGAGTGGTGAGTTGAGCTCTTCAGAAGATGAGATTTAATAGCTTTTTATTGTTTGGAGCACAGACACTCATTAAACCTTTCAAGACAGTAGCTTCAAAGTTCTTGCAGCACAGTTGGTGCAGAGCAGAATTTTGACTAATGTTTGAAACTGCTTGTTGGGCTAGATAGATCTCGTAATAAACGTTTTGGTTTTACTTAAAATGAAATTATACAGTCAAAGAAAAGAAAGTGAATAATATAATGGGGCTGATTCTTTATGTCACTAATGACTACAGTCTAGTTGTTTTATAATGGAAATTTTCTGAAGACACATAAGGAAACATTTGATAAAAATTCAGCCTTTTAACTGGAATGATCATGTAAAAGGGATTTTTAAGTGTCAGCAAGACAGCATTCCTATGGTAGTCAGATAGTCTATGATTTCCATGTTGTACCTGTAAGATCTCTTTTAAGTAGAAATAGTGGTATTTTATAAATTGGGATTTATAGCAGTTCTGCATAATTGATTCCCATGCTTTCCTTAGCTGTTTTTTATCAGCAAGTAATTTCACACAGGGATTTTTCTGTGGTTTTTTTATTGAATATACCCACTTATTCCAGACTTTTAACTTCCTTAGATATTTCCATTAACTTTCTTGTGATAATTTTTATTTTTTACTTCATTCCAGAAGATAAAGCAACTTGTAATTTTGTCAGTTTTATTTCTTTGTCAGGAGAAAATCCACTCTGGACACTCTGACAAAGTACTGTAGGTTAAAAATACTTTTTTTTTTACATTGTAGTTAGGTTTATAGTCATGTTAGCTATAACTTGGAAGGAGCCTGAAACACTGGTCAAATGACACTGTATTCTCAGTGCGAGTGGAATACTTCATTAAAAGGCTCTATGGCTGCAGCCTACTCATATACTGTTCTTTTGCACAAATTCAGCTGCTAAGCTCTGAAGCAGATTCTCAAGGACACTCAGTTTGAAGCATAAAGATTTCATTTTATTCAAAACATGGAAGGCTTAAATGTGAACAAGGGTGTGGAATTTCAAGTAAATAAGCCAAGACAGGTGTAAGGAAGAGAAGAAACATTTAGAAAAAAATAATCCAGTGTAACACAAGATAAAGTAATTTTTTTCTTTTGGTTTTAAGGGAGCAAAATAATTTCTTCAGCCCAGAAAAAACAAAAGCAAATATCACAGACCTGTCCAGTAGATGAAGAAGTATATGTGATGACATAAACTGTGAAAAGACTTTTTAAAGACTGCTTTTAAAGAAAGGAGAGTCTGTCTTAAGATTCACTGCTAATAGATACCCTCTGTGGTAGGTGCACAGATGGGATATAGTGTAAAATGTAAAAAAAAAAGGAGAAGAATTTGAGGAGAGAATAGAATGACCAAAAAAATTAATGTGGTAGCATCACTTCCCTTGTTTTCTGAGTTGCTGTTATTGAATTGACTTACATGGGGTTTTTTATCTTTGTCTAAGCAATTAGCTCTATACTCACTGATCCCCTTTGTGCTCATCCAAGCATTGTTCTCAGTATGGAGTTTGGTGTTCCTCAAATTCTTAGAAGAAATTTTAAAATCAACAGCTGGTATCTGTTTCATATAATGCGTATCTGATATGATTTTGTAATCATAATTGTTGTGAGCTAAATTGTTTGGTTAATAAGCATTTTTACATATTAGAATTTTATGAAGAAAATAAGTATGTTTTGTGCTGGCCTTATTCAGTGATAAGTAGTCAGCATAAAAGTAATTAATTCGAGTAGCATACTGAAAACTGAAAAGACTGTAGTGGCATGTACAATCTGGTGAGGCTGGCATGTTTGTCTTTGATTTGATATAGCCAAGTTATGGAATGATGGTCTGTGACCAATATAATTAAGTACCTTAATACCTTCACTACGCATTTAATGGCTAGATGTTCTTTTTTTCTCTAATCATATAATGTTCTACCTGAGGAAACAGTTTATGACTTATATAAAACTGGGTGTTTCTTTTGACATGTTCCTGACTCAGCACGGCTTCAAGCCCAACTTCTAAAGCAGTGGTGCGTACTATAAATTCCTTCCTAGACCAACAGTCTACGCGTTTCTCTGCGCAGGAAAGCAAAATTTACTCATGGTTCTATAAAACACCTTGTCTCAAATCCATCAACATTTAATTTTCCCCTTTTGTACTCTTACGCTTGCACGAGAAACCTGCAAATCCTTGCTTTGTTTCCCTACAACATAAGTTTCCTACCTAGTAACTTGAAAGGAAACCATAAAAGGAAAGGATTTTTATCTGTGTGCTAAGAGTTCTTTTGATTTACTTGATGACCCTTTAAAGAGCATGTTACTGAAGTTAAAGCATGTCAAAATTAAAAACTATAGTAGTCATATTTTATAAAAGTATGACAGTCAATGTATGTGTCTTCAGAGGTGGCCAAGAAAGCCAACAAAAGCATAGTTGATATTCCTAGGGTGTTGCTAAAGAGGTATTCTTGTTTTACACCAGGAAAAGTCCTGAAAAACTGTTTTCCTTATAATGAGAGAAAAAAAAGTGCATGGGTAATTTTTTGTTTGGTTTTTACATTAGGGCGGGGGAATTTGCTTCTCATAACACTGTAAATTTATCCCTTGAATTAATTTGTTGAGGAAGATGTGAAAAAAACCCAGCCAAAACAGAAAACCCAGCTGTTGTTTGTGTATCAGGATATACAATTCACTATCATTTGAGGTCTGCACATTTTCAGATAAATAGAACCATACCTATATTTTTTCAGTAAGATTACAACCCCACGGCATGTTGCTAGTATCTACTCATTTTAATTTTTCTCCTGACTGAAGCAGTGTCTAGGCAGTCATGCTAAATAATTGCTGGGTAGTAGCCATATTTCTCCAGTTCACTTTCAAAGGGGAGAAAAATGGGACTTCACTTGAATGTAGAAATCCCACCACAATGCTGGTGACTGATCTTCTGCCACAGTTAGCTCTAAGGCTTAGCTTGTCTTTCCGATTCGCACAGATGGAACAAGTTTTTACATGTACTCAATGAAAAATATACTACAGAAAAAAATACAATCAAAGTACCTAGTCATGAGAAATAAAGTAGTTCTTGACAGTAATTTTTCATTGTTAATCTGTAAAGTCTTTGTTACATAAAATGGCTCATTAACCAAAATTCAGTGGACTTCAGGGACTTCATGCATAGGCCACCACAGCCATGAATTCTTCATACACAGTAAATGCCATTGACTCTGGTGGCTGCTAATCATCTCTATGATGATTAGATTTTATGATCATTTTTATGATGATTTATTTTCCACTTTAAAAGTTGTACAAAAAATGTCTCTTGGCCCTCTTCTGAGAGCTAATGAGGCACTAATAGCATCTCAAATTGCAGAAACTAATTTTGTTTACAGTTAGGAGAATGTTTTCTAAGTACATGCAGAGTGAGTTTCATCGTACAAGCCATGTCATATTCTCAAAGGGTGCTACTACTTACTCGTAGGACCTACATTATAGGAGAAGGATGAGCTATGCTGGGACTCACAGGTGCCTTTAGGGAGGCTGGCTGAAGCCAGCACTGTCCCTGCCTGCCTACCTCCCCCCTGAGCTGGAGGCTGTGTGGGAACAAGGCATTTTTCCACTCCTCAGCTGTTCCAGTTTACAGCCCAACTTAACTGAAGTCAGCAACCATGATATTAAATACCAGCTCACAACCTGGAGCCACTGGGGCATGTCCATATGTCTTGCTGTTGCAGGGCATTAACTTTTAGTGGAGTAGAGCTGAAAACAGCATGAGTTTTGGCCACACCACCTACCTCCTTCTCCATAGCAAAGCTGGAGTCTGGAGCCTGAGGGAGAGGCTCTACACCACTTTGCTTACAGAAACTCAGTGATAAGCACTGTGCTTGAAGGTACATGCTTCTGTGGAGCTCCTGTCTGGGCCCAGGATCTGTCTTTATCACATTCACTTGTTTATATTGTTCTTTTTATTTAGAAAACTACTTAAGACTGTTGCGGGCACAGTGTCCGAACAGCCACTTGTGTTTGGATTAAGTAGCGAAGTGATTCATTTGGTGATTAATTCATTCTGGTGTATAGTCAAGCTTACTTCCGTCCATCAAAAGTGTTTCCAATTCAGAAATTATAAGATTTTTAAAAAACTGAATATCTAGCCTTACTTTTTTTATTTGTGCAGTTTAATATCCCCAACTTTTTCAGACGTTTCATAGAAAACTGTAGCAGCAGAAGGGTGTGGTTTCTTTCTCAACTAGAGTCATGTTACTTTTTAGCAGGAAAGACAATGAACTTCACATAAATTTTAAAAGTGTTTCTACTAAAAGCAATATCTGGAGGGAATTATTTGAATTTGTCTTTCTGTTTCATGAATGTTTATTTTTTTAGTTATGACATTTCAGGGTTTCAGAGAAACTGAGATTTGTTTTGGCTGCATTATCAACTTTTATTATAGTGAAAAGATGGCAAAAATAGGGGCTAATGTTGGTTTTTCTCTGCAGGAAAACTCTTGAAGATCGTTTAAAGCTTGAAGAAAAGCTTGGCACACTCAATGTGTCTGATACCACAGTAGGCAGCAAACAGGCAACATTCAAATTAAAGAAGGTGAGCTATATATACGTATATATAATTTTTAAGATAATGCACAGATTACTTTAGTTTTTGCATGAAAGAACAGGAGCTTTAAAACCATCAAGCAAATGTCCCTCTTCATTTCTTTATAAGCTGCCAACTCTTCAGGTTCTTGCCAAGAGAACGAAAGCCTCCGGTAGTGCTCTCTGTGTTTATCCCTTATAACTCAGGCAACACTCATAAAATCTTACGTTCCGGTGGAAAATAATGGCTTGCATCTTTTCATAGTTTATTTGCAGAGGTACCACCAGAAGCTTGTGACCTTGCCTGACTTCAGTGCCAGCACTGATCAGATCTCAGTCTGCAGGTCCAAACACAAGTGAGGGTGCTGCAGGGGACAGGCTTTCTCTTGGTTTAGCATGGTGAGAGGTCTCAGCATGATAGAAACAGAGCTCCAAACCACCTTTGTTATTGACCTTATGTAACACAAGTCACAGGAATGAGCTGGTCCTATACTGGTTGTCATATTCCATATGGAGTGTGTAGTTGACTACTGCCTATTTACCTTTCCCAAGGGTTTTGATTTTCCATTCTATAGAATTTTGTAGATTTCATACAGGTGATTGCTTTATAATGTGGGGACAGTTAAATAAATGCCTGAGTGCATCTGCTATTGCTGCAGAACACTTAGGGATTTTTTTACTAGAAAATTGCTTTAGAACTGAGGAGAAGATTCAGTTTAAAAGCTGAAGACCCACATGAATGGATACTTGACCTGACAAAATTTACTTTGGTTAAAACTGGTTTTCCTCAGGTAAGCGTCTTTGCTGTAACACATTTCTCCTTACCAGTAGTGCAATACTGTTCTCACTGGTAAAACACTGTCACAAAAATGGTTAAGTAATTTGATTGTCACATTGGATATGCCTGAAGGAAAGAAAAAATCAGATTTATTGACTGTTCCTACCTTACTTACTTTACTGATTATCATCTGTTTGCAAATGTCCTTTTTCATCTGTTTTTGATTCCTGTATTGCTGGAATTTAAAATGTGACTGTGGAATAAGTTGCAAATTCCTCTGCAGTGCCATGTAGGGTAACCTTTCTGGCGATTTTACCAACTCTGTAACTGATATGTTGGCATCTTACAGCTTATTAAATGGGCTTTGCAGGGCTTCAAAGCACAGGGTTTTTTACAGTAGCTTTAACTGAAGAAGTGCAAAGCCTCACGGTTTCTTGCTGGTGGTGCACACTGAACTGTCACCTTTTACTGGCAGTTTTGTAAAGACTTAGGAGCAATGTAGGCAGACCTCGCAGGAAGAAGACAGACACAGCAGTGGTTCAGAATGCCAATTTTACTTGATTCCATCAGATAAGATACAGCTTTGAGGGTTTTTTTTAATTATGGTGCTTCTAACATATATGGATTTTCTTTTCCTGACTGTTTCCTGATATTGCTTTATTGAAATATGTACATTGTAGTCATCTGAATTAGAAAGATTTTTAAAAATCTAATTTAAAGAAAAATAATGCATCTACAGTGGAGATATTTTCTCCTATCAACAGAACAACAAAGTAAGACAAGTCTTCTCCCAAATAAACAGACTCTCTGTATATCTTCTGAAGTCCCAGGGAACGGAGCAGGGACAGCTAGGAGGAAGCCATGCTAGGCAGTCTTGGCACTCCTTTTCGGAGGATGAAGAGTTGGAGTTGGAAAGCCAATAAAAGGATTTTAGTGTTACTTGAAACATCAATTTCCACTTTGTGATGCCCTTTCCTTGAAGGGCAGGTGTATTTAGGAATAGGTGGAAAGATTAAATAGGGGAGAAAATTGTCCTTCCATAGGGTTGGTATCACTTCAACTCCTAAGTCAGTGGAATTGAAGCTGAACTTGAAGGTGTGGTATGTTGGCAGCCTCCTGAT
Source organism: Pachycephala philippinensis (assembly GCA_013397055.1). NCBI lineage: Eukaryota > Metazoa > Chordata > Aves > Passeriformes > Pachycephala > Pachycephala philippinensis. The sequence continues at coordinate 1,351,756 of VWZT01016098.1, forward strand.
GCCCAGCTACCGCTGACAGATCCTGTGATGAAACTGTTTGTCATTGATATTTCACAGTTTAGTTTTCAGGGGATCTGAATGTGGTTCCTAGAGTGTGGCAACTTATTTTTCAATTTCAATATATTTTATCATAGCGAATAGATCTAACAAAATAGCAGGTTTTTGAAAATACCAAAGTACTTCTGCTACTGGGACAGTATGGAAGACATTGTAAAAAACCCAAACCATAAAATTTCTAATGCAGATCAAGGTCATTCAGTTTCAGTACACTATGAGTAGCTGTCAGCATGAACTTGAGTAAGATTCATCAAGACTGTTTCAGAAGAGGTCTGGAGACAGAGAGAAACTACTTGTATTTTCAAATAGTGGGTTTCCTGTTGCTCTACTTGCAGTGAAAACGGGAATTAATAAATTTTGTCAAAGTCTGGAGACCAGTAGCTTTTTCTGCCTTGATACCAGTATGGGCTGATTGCTACATTTGATAAATTGGTTTGTATCTCACCTCAGCCAAAATGCTGTCCATGCAAGCAGATCTCTAGCTCAGCTTAAACGGGAGACCGGGGGAAAGATGAGCTGACATGAGTGGTGTTGGTTACAGAATGAGATGCAGGGGGGATGCAGCTGCATCCACGGTGGTAATTCTGTCACACTGTCAGTGCAGTTATCCTGGGCTCTTGAAGTTGCATGAATTGCTGGAGTACTTCTAGCATGGGCAGTTGCCAGAGCATGGCTAGTTCAAGTCTGCTAGTTCTAGTTTATGCTTAGTTTTTTAAAGACAAGCTTTAGTCTTCCAAAGAAAATAGTAGTTTATGGCTGTAAGAGCCATTTCATCTATATGGTACATAAATTAAACCCTTCCAGCTTGTTTTTGATTAAGAGGAGAAACATTAATAGAGCATGTGCCACGGGAGCAGAGATTTAGAATTACTTTCATGTAGAAAGTCTTTCTAGAACTGCATACAGCATATCAAACGCTTCAAGGACTCCTAAGAACACATTTTAGGAAATGTGTATGCTTCAGCAAATTTATCTCATTGTTCTGTCTTTTAAAAAGTAAATTGTGCAATATTAAGCCTGACAGATTTCAAGAAGCATTTGGGACAATAGTCTTGGGCACACAGTGTGATTCTGGCGAGGGATACTCCTGTAGGGCCAGGGGTTGGACTCAGTGATACTTGTGGGTCCCTTCCAACTCAGCTTACTCTATTCTGTGATTCTGTGATTAAACTTGAAAACACTAGTTAACCAAAGTAGATACTAAGTACTCACAAATTGGGATCTACATTTTTAAGTGTATTTAACCATAAATTCTGGAGTGTATTGTTAAGCATTGTTTTGTATCTGAAATACATCATTCACTGTTTTTTGATATCTTTATGTTAAAAATTTGCTCCGAAAAACTTGGCATGATAATGCCTAAGGATATCCACAATTAACAGGTACGGTCTGACACAAGATAGCACGGGGCAACTAATGGTAACATTCCCAGATTTGCTTAATGGAATTCTGACTTGATATATTGATACTGGGACAATGAGGTGATGTGTAAATTTACAAGAACCTGAGTCTATTTTTGTTTTAATATTCCAGTCAGAGCAGCAAAGGAAACAGCAGGAAGCTGAGAAACGGCATCGTCAGGAGAGGAAAAGTCTTCGGCGCTCTGCCAGTCATCTCAAGAGCAGACGTGGAAGGGGACGACTATTTCATTGATTTATGTTATTTTTTTAAAAAAAACTTTTTACCTCATTTTTCATTTGAAAAAGGGGCTTTTTCAAATTGGGACACAGTACCACTGGATTTGTATTTTGATTCATTGGTGAACACAAAACCAGAACTTCCTAAACCCTGTGTTAATTATTGAAAAGTTTATGAAAGTTAAAGTACTGACCAAAGGACACTATGAATATGGTCCAGTGTGAACTGTATTTGCTTAGAAATCACCAGCAACTGGTTATTGTGTTACCCTGGATGTTTTCTATATAAGAATTTATGTATACAACGAGGCTGCCTGTCTTTTGTTTAACTTAAGAGCTGTGAGTTTTCGTTTCTGAAATCTTTGTGACTGCTTAGATAGAAGATCAAGGGTAAGTTATTTTGTCTAAAAGCTTATCTTTACAAGGGCACAACAAATTTTTCTGGTTCTTGAAGTATGACACACAATTGTATTTTTCAAAAACTGACTGTGGCTTTATATTCTTGGGTTGCCTTTAGTAGCAAATGGTACAAATGGGTGTCAGGAGGGCAATTGAGAATGCCTGATTTGGGTTCCTATGAGTCATTCTATAAGGAAACCTCTCTTGCCACACCAGTGTACAAAGGGGAAGCTTAGAAAGGTAGTCCTGTTAACTTAGATTTTGTAAATACTGCCTTAACTCATGTAAAACCTGCTCCCGATGTCTCTGTTTCGGAAAGCCAGCAGTGGTTCAACATAGTTCAAGTGGTATATGTTCACATAACAAGCACTTTAAGGCCATGCCAGTAGTCTCCTATGCTTCAAAAAAAGAGTTTAGTTAAATAGCTTAAAAAAACCTAGAACCTAAGTAGGTCACTACTTTAGCAAATAAATTAATTTTTACCTTTGATCCTGAAAGAACCTTTTTACTGCTTTTTAAAAGCCTTTATAAATTGCCTTTTTGCTAGATCAAAAAAACTCTGAACTCCGGATCCAACAAGAATCAGTGAATCTCCCTGTCACTGTAAATCTTTTTAAGAGACTCATAGGTTCTTAAGTGTTTTGCTTTATAAACCAGAGGGATATTAATCTGGTCAGGTCTCTTGGACGGTATTTATAGAGTCTTTGCAGTTACTTCAGTAAAAGCCTTCATTTCTCGTAGCCTGGTATTTTGTTGTTGTTGTTAGACGGTAGAAAAATTAGCCACATAGTTAAATTTTTTTCCTCCCTGACATAATGTTACCTGCTTTAATTCCTTCTTGTTTTAATTATATTGTTGCCTTTAGTTTAAAAAGGCCTTTTTCACCTGAAATTTTTATCTTTAAAAACTTACACTGCAGTTATCACCTCTGCCCTTGCATTCAACTAAAGGATGAGTCTCTCAATACCTAGTTTTTTACCTCTAGCTGTCAAATTACTGCATTGTCCATAAGCTTCTCATGCTTTTTATTTAGCACAGAACCATTCAGTATTCCAATGTCAGTCTCACCCATGCTGTAAGTACCATTATTACTTCCCCTTAGGCACCGAGAAAATGTGAATGCAGTTGTGGTTGCTTCAGGGCATGTCCCTCTTTTTGGAGTCTTGTCTTTTGACATTCAAGCCTCTGAAATCCAAATGCAGTGACAAGTTAAAATTCGTACTAGTGCAACATCTTCCCCCTGGAGCATTATGTTATCTCTTAGAAACTATCTGTGTGTGATTCCAGTGTGCTCACGTCATACGCGGGGCTGGATGAACATGGAAAGATGAACAGGGGAAACTGGCCTCCATTGTGGTTGATACAGGGAACTGAGTGGACAGAAGTGGCACTGTAAGAGCAGGAATTTGGCAGAGTTTGCTCCTTCTCAGGTGGGCCTAAATCCCATTATATTTGATCCAGAGCTGCACTTACGGTATAAGGCGTCTATATTTCAGCAATGATTTTGTGGGCTGTCAAGAGCAATAAAAAACTAAATGTGGTTGATCTGCAGGGTGGTAATGAATTGAGTTTGAAATGGTTAACTTTCAGCTTCAAATGAGTGTATTTCTTGTGGTTTGAGATTCTTCTGACTGACTGGTTTAAGTCAGTGTTTTGCTTTTCTTGCACTTAAATTCATAATGTAAGTATTGAGATAGTATTGATCATGTGTTTCGGTTGAAGGCTATATGGTTAAAGAAATATGCTTTGTACTGTTAGATAGAACACACATGCAAGCTGCCCTTAGCATGTCGTTTATTTCACCTCAAAGATAGTTGGGATACATTTTAAACACCTCCTTCAACCTGATGGCAATGCTCTTCCTAAAGCCCCTCAGGACACCATTGGCCTTGTTGGCCACAAGGACACATGTCACGGACAGCTTGTTGCCACCAGCACTCCCAGGTCCTTCTCTGCAGAGCTGCTTCCCAGCAGGTCAGCCCAGCCTGTGCTGGTGCCCAGGGTTATTCCTCCCCAGGTGCAGGACCCTGTGTTTGTCTCTGTTAAATTTAAAACTGTTCCTCTCTGCCCATCTCTCCAGCCTGTCGAGGTCCCTCTGAAGGGCTGCACAGCCCTCTGGGGTATTGGCCACTCCTCCCAGCTTTGTGTCATCAGGGAACTTGCTGAGGAGACCTCTGCCCCTTCATCCAGGTCATTGATGAATGAGTTAAACAATATTGAACCTTGGGGGACACCACCAGTGACAGGCCTCCAACTAGACCCTGTGACACTGATTGTGACCCTCTGGAATCTGCCATTCAGCCAGTTCTCCATCCACATCACTGTCCACATAGGGACCTGGCATGAAGCATGTTTAGATTGTTGAGATTGATTAAGTAGATTAACAGCAGGTTAAAGTTGTTCGAGCAGCTATCTGGGGAAGATAGGAAGTTTCAGTAGAAGCTGGCGTATTAATGCAACCGCATTGCAAATGAATTAACTTCATCACACAACCAAAGCAGGCATTTCGTAAGTGTCAGCCTGGTTTCATTAATGTTTTTCAGTCAGCAGTCACTTCATTTTCCATGCTGCAGGAATCAGTATTCATCCAGAATTGCAATTCCTGGAAACTGAGCATCTGCTGGGATCCTTGGTGACATTTAAGGTTCATCCTCTTAAGGTAAGTGTGATCAGATGCTGTAGCCTCACAGAAACCCTGATTGTTTCGTACATATGAGAACTTAGTGGTGAGAATCAGTTTAAAAACTGACTATAAATAAATGTACAGATGTGGTTAAATGTGAGTGAAATGCTGGTGAGATAAAGGAATAACCTGGGTCTGATGTACTGTACTTCAGTATTTTTTACTCCACAGGTAATATGATTTATATTGGTTAGGCTATTAGTCATTCAACAAACATTGAACCAAATCTAATTATTTCATGTTCTTTCCAAAATTCTGTTACCAAGCCAATAATCATTCTGTGTTCCTGTGGCTGGTATACTTCTCTGAAATTAGGGGCATCTACCATTTTAAACAAAACAGTGAAAAAATTTACTGTACCCTACACTGCTGGGTTTTAACATATGAACAAAAGAAACGTGATTTTAAAATATTACCCTGCATACAAAGCAAGTGTATGTAAAAAGTATATGCACATTTTTATACTCATGGGGTTTATGTATGGAGCTTAAAGCAGGTTTGAGATGTCATGCTTCAGGAGGAGTTGTGAGAGAGAACAGTTTTCAGATTACTCCATCTTGCTTTGCAGCAGGCTTTTTTATTTGTGTTCTTCATGTTTCCAGGTGTGGAAATGGGGAATATAATTTAATTCCAGGAAGAAAGGACCATGTTTCAGATGCAGGACTACAGTGAAGCAGTACAGCTCCCTGCCTGGGGAGGTTGTGCAGTGTCCATGAAAGGACTTGAGATGTTGTATTAAACATCTGCAGGTATAGATATCTGTGTACCTTCAGGTGTAGTGGAACCTTCCCTGAGGAAGAAGAATGGTTTAATGAACTTTAGAGGACCTCTCCAGCCTGATTACTCTATTAATGTTGTAGGGCATAAGGAAGAAGCATGTATCATTAATTGACTGGAGTAATTTTCCCCCTTTGTCTCATCCTTCCACTGAATCACCCACTAGTTTTATCTTTTTATCTCCTTCTTAAAGATGAAGTACTTCTTTTGGCATGTTTCCATAGCTAATATATTTTGTCTGATCTTGAGAAGTATGGGGATTTTAAACTGAATGAAAGCACATAAATCTATTAATAAATTTTACCTCTTGATCATTATCTCTGTATTTCAAAGCCCATTTTACTCAACAGCTGACTCTTTGTGTTGAACATGAAATAGTCCTGTCACCAAAATGAACAATTTATAGTAAAGCCTGCAGAAAATAATCAGATTTAGCACCACTTGTAGTTTACGCAACTGGAAGAAAAGGAATTCCTGCATTTTAAAGGATCTCTAGGTCATAGAATCATAGATTCGCTTGGGGTGGAAGGGACTTTAAAGATCATCTAGTTCCAAGCCCCTGCCATGGGCAGGGAACCTTCCTCTAGACCAGGTTGTTCAGAGCCCCGTCCAGCCTGGCCTTGAACACTGCCAGGGATGGGGAGTCTCTGCTCTGGGCAACCTGTTCCAGTGCCTCACCACCCTCACAGTAATGAATTTCTTCCTAATATCTAACCTAAACCCACCCCCTTTCAGTTTAAGGCCATTCTCCCTTGTGCTGTCTCTACACTCACTACATGCGCATGTGGAAGGAAAGTCCCTCTGCAGCTCTCTTGAAGGCCCCCTTTAGCTATTGGAAGGTGCTCTAAAGTCACCCCAAACGCTTCTCTTCCCCATGCTGAACAACCCCAATTCTCAGCCTGTCTTCCTAAGAGATGTTCCAGCCCTGTGATCAAATTAGTGGCTCTCCTTTGTTTTTTAGTTTGACCCAGATCCTTAATCCACATGGGGCCTAGTGGCAAATGTCTGTTGATAAAGTGACACGTTACTGTGTGTTTATCCTGTAAGTGTCATTTCCATAGGAAATACTTGTGAGTATCCCCTGGGTCAGACTGGTTTGCACTCATCTATCAGCAGAGCTAAAATAAGTGGGTTTCTGTACAAGTGAGTGAAAACTACAGTGACCAAACCATCCATACTAGTGTAAATTCAGAAATGTCTGTCTGTTGCTGACTGTTTTTCAGGATCTCCATCTCCTGTTCTTTGCTTAGTGTTTTAGACAACGGAGCATATCCAAGAAGAGAAGATCCACCCTGAGCATGTTCAGAAAGGAGTAATTTTTATCTCGTTCTTGAAAAGGATTTCCTTTGACAGCTATATTTAATTAGAGTTTAAGTACAATACTTTTGCAGCAAGATCAGGTACGAGTTGAAAACGCTGTCATTTCCAGTGGGGTTATGCTGAGGTTTGGGTCAGCTTACCTATGAAGGCAAGTCCTTGTTCCCATTTAATTCTTCATTGAGTGGGGGCAAAAGTAAAAATTCCATTTCCTCATTAAAGAGAAAACTAGGCAGTTGAAGGGGGAAATACCAGCCCAGCCCTAATCAGAATTTATACTCCCAATTCCTGGAACCACCCTTCCCTTCCCTACAGCAGTTTCTGCCAAAGCTGCTCTGTCTCTCCTACTTATTATCTCGTTTGAACATCTGGCTCTTTCTTCTGGGGTGCCTCTCTTTACACTCCACTTTTTTCTGTTAATATCAGGATCTCTAGTACAAATTTGTACAGCTACAGCACAGATTTGAGAATGAGCACTGAAATGGTAATAGTAGACTGGTTGTGTATAGGCAAATCTTGAGCAGGAAAGATTTGTATGAGCCTGGAGATACAGAGAGCTGTGCCACCAGAGAGGATTCAGAGAGCTGGTTCACACTCCAGTACATGTTGGTGGCAATAGGCAGGGGAATGTTGCTTTAAACCCCCTAAAATCTGCTTCTGCTCTGTGTGTATCTGTACTGCTCCTTCAGGAAGGTCTGGGTGTTGTGGCTGGGATTGTGTGTTTTATAATTTTTTCAAGAATTTAACCTACTGCATTGGTATAATTGCAATGTACAGTTATATACATGCACAGTTACATTATGTACACTTACACAAGAAGTTTAGCTTTCAAAAGCATTAAAATGATATATTATCTGATTTCAATCATGAATATTGTGTCCTTTCCATTTACCAGCATTTCTTCTGTAAATGCATTTTCTTCTGGTTTTTAACCTTTATAATATTGCCACAAGTGGAGTGCATACAGCAGGGGTCATAAAAGAACACATGCTTACCTGTGAGGATTTAATCATCTTATGCAAATGACAGTGTTGTGAAAAGTAATTATCTTGTCTTATGGGGTGCTGGTGATATTCTTGTAAACTGAATCAAAAGGGAAGTTTCGTCATAGCTACTGTGTTTTTCTCCTTTCCCAGAGGTAAATTGTAGGTTGCCCAATGGGACTATGACTCTGTTGCACTGAAAATGAGGCAATATTTTAAACAGATCTCCACAGCAAATAAATATCCTCTATCAGAGATATTTTAGGCAGGTTTCAACAAATCACTTTTGCACAATGTCATGGTAACGGCATTGCTGCAATTTAAGTATCACTAGAAGAAGAAGAGTGTGGATGATCATTCTCCAGATCTTAGGACAGGGCCTGACGCTGTTCAGTTTACAAGTACAGACACAACCAGGAGCATCATGTGTAACATCTCACATGAGCCCATAGCTGGGGATTGGTGTCACCCATCTGCAACTTGGCCGGTAAGGGAAGACGTTAGAATGATTGGTAACTTTAGAGTTATTCCAGGAGAATTCAAAGGTGACAATCCTTTATTTCTGTAATTGGTCTCCCAAACCATGAAAGGTTCCAGTTAAAAACTGGAAGAAGATGGACATTTCTCCAGAGCAGAGGGGAGGCACAAAGCTATGTCAGGTATTCAAGAAATGCTTGTCATCCCTGAAGTGGTGGGAACGAAAGCTTGGCTTCAGTGATGGCATTTGGGATAGGTGTGAGGGCAGGGCTGCCAGGATATGCTGGCTGTGTAATGTGACCAAAGCAAAGAGGATTTACTCCCAAGTGGAGAGAGCACTGCACCTCAGGGTGCTGCAGGATGAAATGACCAAACAGTCAAGGCACGTGGCTCCTTCCCTCCAGAAGATCTCCCTTTCCCTTCTTAAATGATGTGTACATGATGTCTACTGCAACCATTTCTAGAAAGTAATACCCAACGGTGGATGTCTGCCTTGGCCTCTAGTGATGCTTTAATGCTTCCTCTTAATGACGGATAAGTAATTGACCTCTACTGTCAGTTAAGACATACTGTTTCCCTTGCCACTGAAGATCTGGGGAATCAGAGCTCTTTCCTTTAAAGAGGCCACCACTTCCCATGAAATTGAAGGAATTCTCATAGAAGGAAATAACTTGGAAAAAGTCACTGTTTAGTAAGGCAGTCAATAAAGCAGCTGGAAAGAAAGGGAGAGAGGAGGTGTGGAAAATCATTTGAGATCTGGTCAAATTTTCTCTTAAAACATTTTCCAATTAAAAAAAAAAAAGAGCTTATCAATGTAAACATCAAATTTTCAAGAGCTGAAACTAATTGCTCTCGTTTGGGATTTTCAGTGAAAACCTCCAGTGTTTAATTTTATTGCCATTTTCTCCTAGAAGGTGCAGTCCAGTCCTGACCTGCTGTGGTTTCTTGCACTTCAGGATCTTTTAAAAACTGGATTCCTTCAGCCAGCATGACAAGGCTGGTACAGCTGGTCAGGTAGAAACAGTAATATAAACTCTTTCAAACATTTTTTCTGATTCTGCTGCCCCCCCCAAGGGCTGAAGAGCTGGGCAGTCTGAATCCTTTTTATCTTGCCTTCCTCCTGAGTAGGCATGTTTTGACACCTCTTGTTATATTTACTCCTGCCTGTCCAGCTGAGGAGGGCAGTGATAGAGGAGCTTAAGGGGCACCTGGTGTCCAGCCGGAGTCAGCCTGCCACAGACAGACAGCCTTTTCATTTTTTCAGTCTGTCTGTAGCTGGCAAGTTAGCAAACAATTTCTGCACTAAGTAGGAATAGTAGGAATGAAAATTATTATCAATGCTGATGTTTTTTCTCTAGTGTTGTTGGCATTTGGTGACAACTAACTGATAGGAGCTAAGTGCCAATGATTTTTTAATCAGGGGAAGCCTTGGAGCTTCTGACTTTGGGACACCCCTACCTCTGGCTTACTTCATGTATCACTTCATCTAGCTCACCATCCTGAGTAGTGCATTTTAGGGCATCTGTACGACTAACTTCAAGATACAAACCAGGCTGAAGAACTAGATGGGCTAAGGATCTGTTATTGTGTAAGGTACTTGTACAGCCAACCAACGTCTGCTGTATGAGCTTGTGTTATTCCCACAGGTCAGATTTTCTGCTTCTTGGCTAAGGCAAGAATTGGGACCAGCCTCCAGGCTTGCTCAGAGTTCAAATGTGCTTGAGTCTCTGAACACAGCTCAGAAATCCCCAGGACAAGGCTGTCCTAAGAGTTTGGCGGCAGCCATGTCTCCAGCCTTCCCTCTGAGCAATCCTCCTGCTCTTTTTTGAAAGCCTTCTGTATGTCAGTGCATTTCAAAGCTGCTGTATCTAGAAATATCTTCTGTATTTCAGCAAGGTACCACAGGCTCCCAGTGGAGCCTAGGCAGTGTTCCCTCACCACCAAGCTGGAACCCAAAACTTTCCATAGGAGATTTTACTTCCTTCCATAAATATGAAGGGTCTATGAAAGGTAATGCTGACCACTGGGTTCAGAGAAAGGAGTGTTAAGCCCCAAGGCAGAAGGACATAAATACTCAAGGGACAGTAACTATTCTGAGGCACTTCAGTCAGTTTCTAAATCAGATGATGTAAATGCCTCAAAGCAAGAAATTTGAAAGCTATTCAGACAGTTTTCTTTGAACACTGTTTTGCATGTGGATTTCAAGCATTGAAAGAGGGAAATTCTATTACGTCAATGGGATCTCATGTGTTTTAACTGGAGAAGCAATGATAACATGTGAGTGAGCTGTGGTGCCATGCTCCAAATCCCTCAGCAACAGACCTGTAGCTTGGGTGAACTAAACTAGCATGTGATCATTGAGAAAGACTTTTCTTTCAATTGAAAGTTCTTACTTGGGTACATAACTACTCAGAGGCAGAGAGAGCTAATCTGAATGGCTGGTATGTAATTTTATTGGTTCTCATGGATACTGCTTGCAATCATCACAGAGAACCCATTGCACAGGATGAACTATTACTGAGTAATTTCTTGGAATTATCAAGCATAAGACAGCTTTCATCCCACATGCAGGCTTTGAACTGTTACTGAACAATTTTTTCAATTCTTTTTTTTTGGGCTTTTGTTCCAGCTGCAGATGTTGTCTTTTCCATCTACACACCTTCCAAAACAACAGGGTTGACCCTGCTGCTTTGGTGCAAGACACAGTCTTGCTGGCATTGGAGGAGCTTTACCTGTGTTGAGATGATGTTGGCTGTATATTTACTGTGGCAATGACAAGGTACTGCCTGGCTTACTGGTTGACTGTCAGTTTGGGTGCTGTTGAGGGGAAGGAGTCTGTCATGCTGGGGTAAGGGGAAGTGGCTGTGTAGGTGTTACAATTCCCTGGCTCTCAGAGCTTCTGCCCTGGCCCCTAATGGCATAGTTTCTGTTCTGCCTCAGAGGCCAAAGTCTAGCAGGGTGCTCCATTTCGGAAATCAGATCTGCTGTATGCTTTTCACAAACCCAGTTCCTGGTTGCCAGGTATTCGCCAAAGTGGAGTGAGGATGCAGGAAAACACTGAAAGCTGTGTAAGATTTCTGCTGTTCCATCACTTCACACACATTCCCAATGTATGTGCTGTGGTGGGTCCCAAAATCAGAAGAGATGAGAGGAGGACAATGTCTCAGAACAAGGTGGGGCAGAGGTGCAAAGATGGGGACAAACATTTTAGCAGGGCCTGTTGAAATAGGGGTAATGGTTTTAAACAGAAAGAGGGCTGATTTTGATTAAATATAAGGAAGTTATTTACAATGAGTGTGATAAAACACTGGCACAGGTTGCCCAGAGAGGTGGTGCATGCCCCATCCCTGGAAACATTCAAGGTCGGGTTGGATGGGGTTCTGAACAATCTGATCTAGTTGAAGATGTCCCAAGCTTGTGGCAGGGGGCTGGATTAGGTGATAAAGGACCCTTTCAACCCGATCTATTCCACCATTCCATGATTCTAGAAAGTGAAAATTTTCAAATCCACTGGGTGTTTCTGTTAGAGCACTGTCTTAACTGCTGTGGGAAGGAGCAGAGAATGGTCTGCTCTGATGGACAAGACTGTTTACGTCTTTGATTTACTAACAGTATGGCACACCATACACCAGGAAGGTGGTTAAATGCAAATAAATTCTGCCTTAAACAGAAGGTAGGGGGAAAAAGGTGCATTCCCTGCTCTGAAATTGGTGATGTAATTAGAGACTGTATTTGTCAAAACATCCCTGTCCCCAGTCGCTGTTGCTAATGATTTAAACCAAAGACATCCTTTTCTCTGGAAGGTACAATTAGTGAGGAATAAAAGAGGATCCTTAAAAAATAGTTATAGAGAATCAGAACAATACACTGGGTTTTTTTCTTCTATTTTACATCTGAGCTAAAGAAGACCAGCAGAGTCCACTTTTGTGTGGTTTGTGGCCTTGAAACTCTGTGGATCCTGCTCACAAAGATGACTGGAGCCACAGTCAGGAACAAGTGAGGTCTTAAATGCCATTTTTAGTTGGGCTTTATATGTAGAAGGCTTTATAGTTTCCCACAGAGAACAGCTTCAGCATCTGTAGGTGACTGTATAGGTTTCTTCCATAGTTGTAGGATTAGTCGAGGGCAATGGGGTTGCAAACTGACAGAGCACCTGGGGAGAGGCAAAAATGCTGTGAACATTTGCTACCTCAGATGAGTTGTTTTTTCTTTCATGTGACTTTTCTTTGAGCAGTGCATAGTTTTGGTGTAGCCCGTGTTGACTTCGAGATGTGATTTGTTCCTACAGCAGCAGCTTCTACCTATTACTCACACAGCTCCCAGCACCACTTAGCTTGGGAACAGCCTTAGCTGGAAAAGCCTCCTCTTCCAGCTTCCCCTTGAAGCCTGCAGATTTTTGCTTCCACAACATCTGCTGCCACTGTGTGGTGTGACACTTCCTACTGTTAATGCTGTGCCTGGCTCCGTGGCTTCACCTGAGCTTCATTCCAGCTGTTGGCTTTGAGGAAACAGTGAGGCAGCTGTTCACTTCTCATCCCCTTTGTGACAATACTCTTGATTTTGCAGACTTCTTTCATGACCCTTTCCGTTGTCTCTTTTTCAGACTAAATCCTGACCTCTTCAGTAACTCCTTGTACAGGTGTCCCATGTTTGGGATATCTGTAAATATGCCTTGGCTTTCTAAAAAGCTCTTAATAATATATCTTGCCTTTTGCTTGGAAAATAGGCTTGGTTTCTGTCAGTTCTCAGGGGGTAAGAGGAGAATTTATTTGGATTCATAAATTGTTACAACAGGAAAGAAATGGTGGCAGTAAATAGGCAATTTCTCTGACAGGAAAAGGGGAGCGTGGGTGTTCCCGGGGACCCTGTGCACTTCTGTGTATTTGTAACTGATTTGGAAAGATAAATCATCACCCAGAAAAGTAAGAAATAAAGAAGGCTGCACAGAGCTGTAGGAAAATTCAATAAACCTGAGTAGAAAACAAAGTGACAGCTGTCAGCATGTCATGATGTTACATGGCAGTGGCACATCAGCTGTGCAAAGTGATAGGGACAGGCAGGAAAATCCAGTCAGCTGCAGGGTCACAACAGTGAGCTCTCAGCTCATTAATGATATTCAGAAAAGATCTTGGAAAAAGTTGTCTGAAACCATTGATTCAGCGTTCAGCAATAGTCCAAAGTTATTGGCAATGAGAGGAGAGGAATATAAAAAAAAGTAATTAGTATCTGCACTGTACATAAGGCTCAAGAGCTCCTGCGGTGTGGATGTTAGGTTGAGTTCTGGTCAGCTCACTGTGAGAAAGGTTGTGGTATAACTATGCACCGAAGAGAAACGGCCTTTTTTATGAGACATGCAGAGCTTCCTTGCAAATAAAGATCAAATAGTGGGGAACACTTCAGCTTGGAAATAGAGACAACTGAGCAGTCATATCATAGAAGCCTATAAAATAGTTGGAACGGTGTGTAAAGGAAGATTGCGAAACTACTATTAAGTATTCTTCATGATGTAAGATTCACATACTATCAAAATTATCAGGTAGCAGATTTAAGACAAACATGTAGAGTCAGGTGTATGATAAACATGTACATTGTGAGACCATTTATCTTAGGCTATTATGGAGGCCAAACATAGGTATTAGTCCCAGAAGGGGTGAGATATCTACTGAGCTTCAGTGTACCTCAGAACCTGGATGCCATCTCCAGCTCAAGAAACTTTCAGTGATTGCCAGACGCTGGAAGAATTTGTTGAGAAGCTTTCTCTGTACTTGGCCAATTCCTTATGCCTTTCCTTACATATCTGCAATGGAGCAGGGAACTTTGCTCTGCAGTTGTCTGTGAGCGGGCTGAAGGCTGTGAGATTTCCATCACAGGAGCTTAAGGGCAGATTAGGTAAACACCTCACTGATGCAAGGTAAGTAGAGCTTATCCCTCTCCAGAAGCGAAGCTATGCACAGGGTCCTACAAATGTCACTTTGTTCCATTTCCTGCAATTCTATGGAAACAGCGAGTGAAAGTGCCCACCTCTCCACTTCCCACCTCTGGGTTGTCATCAGGACATGGCAGAGAGGGGTCCTGGGTGCTAAAGGGCAAGAAAGGCTGAAACCAGGACAGAGTCAGCAGCAGGTGTGCAGTCCCCTCACCACTGGAATCACGGTGGAGGTGGAGGGTAGGTCACACCTCAGAAGTGCACTGGCACAGACACACCAGGATGTGGCTCCAAGGTCAGGCTCAGCCAGAAGAGGGGTCTGTGGGTGCTGGAGCCAACATTCTGTCAGTCTGGTGTGTTACTGGCCTGCCCACGACAGAGTGCGAGTGGCAGAACAAGGTTGCTTCAAGCTCCAGGGGAAAGGAATTGCAACCACTGAGCCTGTAGGAATGAGCTGCTGTTATAACCTCACAGCAGAAGTGGTAACAATCCAGATGAAACACCTTAGGAGCAGTTTCACAACACATCTGGCCCATGAGCTTTCCATGGGAAAAAGGGCAGAACACAAATGGGCTTAGAGGACAGATACCAGTCTCATCCCTGCTCTTACTTTCTCTTTTTGGTTAGATTGTGGTTCTGGACTGCAAGCCAGTCTGCAGGGCCCTGTTGCGAGATGCAGGGTGCAGATGCTGCTGCTCGTGCATTTCAAAATGCATATTCTTCAAGACAGTGCATTGGGGAAGTTACCACTGACTTGAGTCGTCTTCCTGCTGTCTCTGCCCCGACAATACCAATCCTTGTAGATATCACTGAAAATGGACAGCAAGGGACTTGAAGAGCTGGGAACAAAACATGAAGAAAAAAAATCAAGAATTATATACTTGCAGTTACAGACATGAATTGAGCTCACAAGGAATTCAAAGAGCATAGCAAAAACTGGCATTTGGAAATCACAGCATTCAAAGAAAGGTATACGCAAACTGGATTAGTGCATATTCCCTTCTGTCCTCTTTAAAAATACCTGAAGATTTATGTGAACTATAAGCTTTTTTTTTTTTCTCCCAGGGTCTTACTTTGAGATCTTCTGTTATTAACAGACAAGTACTATTGTCAGGAAGGTAGATAAACCTCTAACTTTCAATCCCAGTCATTGGCCTTTAGTCCAGGAGATTAGAGCTGCATCTAACCACAAATACCCAAGTCTGGAAATCCCTCCTCAGAGGCAAAACAGCTTCCAGCCTCCAACTAGGTATTACGAAGAAACCTGAAGATGCTTTCCATGGCCATATCATGCATGTTATGAGGCTGAGCAGTTTGATGGCTCCTGCCCAAGTCAACCTCATGGTGTCTACCACATCTGAGTAACACCCAGTCTGTGAACCACAAGTAAAACCACTTCAGTGTAGTTCCATTATGGTATGTTATACAAATAAAAATTGAGAACAGCTCCCTGCAGTCCACAAATGCCTTCTGCTTCCACAAGTCCTCTCCTTCTCCTAGGCAAGATCTTTCCCTAATGCTTTTGAAACCAGAGCAACAAATGAAAATATTTCCAACTTGTTTTTAACTGTTGCTGATAACATCTGAAGTGATTAGAGAGTATGTTTCTTTCATTTGTTTATTTTTGCTATTTTTCATTCATTAAATGGATGGGGCTTTAAGCAACCTGGTCTAATGGAAGATGTCCCTTGGAATTAGATGACCCAGAGGTTCCTTCTAACCCAAACTATTCTGTAATTCTATGAAATATAGGGATTGAGCAAAAAATTAGACCATAAGGGATGTGTTTGTGGAATAAAATCTGGTTGGAAGAATGCCAGTCTTACTGCTAGTAGTCTTGAAGGTGGTATTTCTATCATCCTGTTGGAAAATAGAGCCTGACAGGACATAATCTCCTCTATTCCCAAACTACTTCCAATTTTTTCTGCTTAAAAGTGTCGTTTTGACCCGTTTAAACTCTGACCTGAATTCCCCAGATTTTTTAGGCAGGACTCTTGAAGGATTCAGGCACCACTCACAACAGGGGCAAGAAAATTGTTGTCTCTTGCACAAGCTGACTAGAGAAGTCTTCATGTCTGCACTGCTGAGCAACAAGACATTTTGGGGATAGGGCTCACCTTGCTCAGCAAGCAGGACAGGTGTCCTTTACACAGAATTTCAGCTTGGACTGCAGAAGGAAACAAGGGTTCTACAGCCTGTGGTTAAAACATCCCACTGTGAAGCATTACTCATTTGTACCCATACATACAGCAGAGGAGATTTACACAACCAATTCTCTGTCATGTCACTTCTTTCTCTCTGTCCTAGCTATGACAAACCTTTTGGATAGATTTGTCAACTGCACCTGTGAACCAGCCTTTGGCTTTCACTGCAGACAGAACAGGGAAAAACTGAATTTTCCATTTTCTTGAAATCAATTAAAATCAAGCATTTTAAGTTCCCAGCCCACCTACAATAATTTTTGTTCATTTTTCTGTTCAGCACTGCAAGTCCCTTCTCTCTTCCCTCCCACAGTAAAATTTGCATGTTCCTTATCCTAGGCTTTACTTAAGCAACTACAGAGGATCCTGAAATGGCTTCTCCTCCAACTGCTTTGTCTCCAGCTGGAGACAATTACCGATTTGTCCAATTCTCACCACATATATTATTAAGATCAAAGGCAGACCTCAAAACATTAGTAACTAATTTCAGTGTTATAGTTCTAATAAAATAAAAGCGGGCCACTATTAGGCAACATCTCTTTTGTATGTGGTAACTTCTTCATTGAATTCTGAGGTTTTCTTCCTTCTCAGATAGAATTAATCATAGTTGCAAGGATCTATGGATTACTGCTGCTTTTAAATTTGAAGCAGGATGGCAGATGGGAGTAATTTGGGCATGTCCCCTGCAAGAGCATGGAGAGAAGCAGAATAGTGTTAATAATTTGTTTTTTCTTGTTCTAATAAAATCCTGCATCCAATGATAGAAACTCTTATTGCAGGGGTCTCCTTTTATTGCAAAGCTTGCTAGCAGATGCTGATCTATTCTATACCAGTGCAAGCAGGAGGAAAAGAAAGAGCCACGGTTCAGTCTTCTGGAGAGCAGATTTGGGCAAGCACAGAAGGAGGTAGAAGCTGGATTTTCTGTGATGCTCTGCTGTGGGAACCCAGAAGTCCAAAGCAGAGGCTGCTGAAAGGGTCTGGAGAGGGAAGGGTGAGCACTGATTGCCTCTGTGGTGCAGGTCATCTAAGCTTGAGACTTGACACCAGTTAGCACAAGCAGACGGGCAAATCAATGATGATGAGAGGATTATGTCTGAAACCACCTTACCTGACTTGTGTCCCAGTGCTCAGATCAAGGCTGGAGTAGCACCACTCTTGCCAGCAAGATTCACAGCCTAAGAGGAGCTTGTCCCTGGGGCAGTTGCATAGGGCTACCCAGGAAAGAGAGGCGTTAAAGATAAAAGACAGGCATAGGAGCAAGGTCTAGAAACTGTGAGAGCCTAAGATCTATCTTTCCATCTCTCCTAAGGTGTGAACTAGCCTCTGGAATGCTGCACTGAAGATGCTCACTGACATTTCCTCTGGCTGTCTGGCTGCTTCTCCTCTTTCATAATGAGTGTGGCTGCTGCTTCTTGGGCTGTCAGTGACCTCTGTTGTGGGTAACCTCTCCCCAGTGTGCCTCTCCAGGAGCTGGGGGCACCACCAACACCATGGTGCCGTACCTCCATCAGCAAGCAGTGTGCACTGCAGCTCTTGGCTTGGCCAGGGTGATTTTTGTCCCCAAATCATTTTGCAGCACCATTCTCCCCATGGTCACCCCCAGACTGTCAGGCAATGGATGAGGTGACATGATGGCAGAGTGTGTGGGTGCCTTTAGCTGGCCTCAGTGCCTGCGTGTGACAGGCTAATCCCCTGTGCATGGGCTGGGTAGCTGGGGTGCTCTTGTGAGCCCCATCTGTCTGGATGTGCTGCAAGATAAAGGGGATGTATTAAACCACTGTGGCAAAATTTGTTAGAGCTGTTCTGCCAGAGCCTGGAGTTAAAAGAGACCTTTTCCCATGTGGCAATGCCAGAAGAGATGATCACAGACAACTGGCTGTCACGGGTCTGCTCTGAAGTCCCAGTTTTTGCAACACCCCAATTTAAGCAGTTCCATCCCCCAGTGACTCCAAGAGTACCAATCAACCAGGAAAGCATCCTGCTCACAGGGAAAGCTTTGCGGGAGGAACTTATGTCTTGGACCTGCAGCTGCTCCATCAGGGCAGCACTGCCAGAATCTCTGCCCTGGCTGTCTGCATCCACATCACCTGGGGTGGCCCCTCTGCCCCCTCAGGGTCAGCCAGGGAGCAAATTGTTCTCTTGAGATTTTTACTTGGAGTTTGACATCACCTCTGTTTGACCTTTAATCTTCAAACAACCTTTTTTTTTTTTAGGATTAGATAATACATGGACTAATAATACTGTAGAAAGGTGTGGGTCTGGATTTCCCCCTTTTTCACATGTGCAGCATTATAGAGTGGCTATGACCCACCACGGCCGTGTTGTGTGCATGGCATCTTGCATCATTTCAGCCCCAGAGGGCTTCTCAAAGCTAATCTGAATGGCAGTCCACCTCGACCCACATGAGCCATTAGCTCACTTCTGACTCTTTGCTAGGTTTCCTGACTTTCTGCCTGGTGTATTTCAGAAGCAGAAGGGAAAGATGGGATTTCTGCTGAATATAGGCCAGCTCTTCAGCCAGTCACTGGAGCTTTGCCAGCTCTTGCCAGATGGAGATTGGGCACTGGCTCTGTCAGATGAAATGTTACCCAGCCAAGATTCAGTGGCATCTGGCTAGATATTCTTTGCTTTCTAAGAGATTTTCTGTTACTTATCCCAAATACTTTGGTTGTGGATTTGGTACTATCTGACTATAGCTTTTCCTCTAGCTACTTGCAGTGAGGCATTTATGTACACACAATCACAGCAGATAAATCTCTTAGAAAGAGATAATCATAATCTCTTTAATCAGCACATTGTAGTAATCCCTCGTAAACAGACTGGCTTCAGCAAACCTTTTACTAGGTCAGTATCCTCACTGATCTTTTTCCTCTTCAGTTTTGTTCTGTGTCAGCCGTGTAGCAGAAGGTGTTTCAGAGAGATCAGGAAATTAAACGATTGTGTCTACAATCAGGAGCTGATAATATGCTGGTAATATGATGAAAATATGGCATGCATATGCTATTTGGTGATAACAAATCTAAGAATAGCAATCAAAGATATGTAGGAAGAATGCAAACACATATTCACTGTGGTTTAATACATGGCAAGTTCCAGTGGCTCTTATCTTGGGGCATTCCCTGCTTACCCAGCATTTACAACATGCTTTTGTTTGTTCCTCATTCACGGTTGGTGCTGCTGACGCTGCAGAAGTTACAGCTGTGTTTCTGCTCATATGTTACTGTAAGTGTACCTGTGGGAATGAGTTATTGAAAGAGCAGGGAAGGTGAATTACACGCCTGCCTCCAGCAAACTCTCCTCTGAGTTTATTCAGTTGCTGTAGAATCAGTAAAAACATTTCTAAAGGAAAAGTGATTCATCCAAGGAGCTCTGACAAGAGGTCAGCCCTCACTGCAGAAAATGGAGGGGAATGTCTGAACAGAGGAAAGCCAGTGGTGTTGCCTCCCTGCAGCCCCTGCTCTGGCCCTTCTCACCATGCTGGCATTAACACTTCTGCATGCATTTTTTGAAGGAGAGTGTTTCTAAGTACATGCTAGGGCTTTAGCATGCTGATTACTGCACTGGAGGGACTCCAGGTAAAGCCAGGAGAGCAAGAGGTGTTTGTGAAATTGGTGGGGCTCTTCAAAATTGTCAGATTATATTCTCATTTCAGACAAGGGCCACAAACCCCATATTAATGGCTGCCTGGAGAAACCAAGGAAGTTTGATGGGAAAGAGGAGTGCCTCAGGCATCCCGGGATTTGCCTAAAAAGAGAGGACAGTGTACCCATTAATGTTTGCGTTCTTTCCCAATTTATAGGTCAGCTTTAGCAGGCCTGCACGCACTTGAAAAATGAATGACAAGCTGCGTCCAGTCCCGTGGGTCTTACTCATGGGACTAGTCCTTACTCATCGGATCGGCCCCCGCAAGGCCGTTGAGACTGCTCCTATGATTGAGCCTTTTGGCAGAAAGGCCTCTTCATTCCAATGGGGATCTGTTTGTTTTGCATGCTGTAAAAATGCAGACACCACTGGAAGGCAGCAGGAATTTTACCTGTGCGAGCTCAAATGTGCAGAGGGTCACAAGCCCACCTGGGACAGTCCTGGAGGCCAGGGCAGTCCTGGCACCCCGGTGAAGGTCTTCAAAAAAATGCTCTGAATGTGCATCCAGGCACAGAATTTTGTAGTGTTTTTGCTTCTCATCCTGGAGTCTCCAGAGCATTCCTCTTCCTAGGGCTATGGCAGCAGATAGGGCCCTCATGTATTATTAGTTGCTATAGAATGTATGTCATTTAAGTCAATTGAGGAAGGTGGGAATGGAGGCAGAGAGTGCCCATTCATGTGATGTGTTGCAAAGGACATTTCTCTGTGTCCCTGTTTTACCCCACACAAGAAAAAATTTTGCCACACTCAACTACAGAGCAGCTGGGATCCAGGAGTAGGAGTAAGCCTGGATGTGGGCAGCTGAAGACTGTAAACTCTGCATTAAACTGGTTCCAAGTGCAGAGATCCACAACCATGCTGATCACAAACATCCCGGGCATCTGTTTCAAGGTGGCATCTCATCAGCAGTGTCCTTGGCTGTGGGTGCTGATGCTCGCTGTGTTTTCACTGCAGAGATGGATGTGGGGGCATTGCCCAGTGCACAATAACTGTGGTGCTTCCTGCCCTGCAGAGCAGATAGCAGTGGGACACAGCAGCACTGGGAACCTCTTCATTATCCCAGCTTCCCATTAAAGCAGAGTGGAAGGAAGGAAGGAGGGTCTTACAGTTAGACCACTGGACTAGTAGGACTGAACCACAGTTGTAGCTGCTACCTGCACTTTCCTGTGTGATTTTAAAAGTCACTTAAAATCTGCTTCATTTTGTTTGATTTTAGGAACAGGAATAATTCCCTATTTCAGAAGAGAAAAAGTCTTTTATTGTGGCTTAATTGTGAAGAAAATGTTTGTGAGAATTTAACAAGTAACAAACGTGAGAAGCTGATAGGTTGTGGCACTTGTGGATCCTTTTTGATGGTGGTAAATGTGTCACAGTGGCAGAAGTCCTCCAAGCTTGATGTGGGTTCTTCTTGAGGTGTCTCTTACAGACACACAAAGTTCAGCGTTTTGTAGTTAGAGTGGTTTTTGAAGTAATCAGCCTAAAAACAAGGAGAGAGTTTACCCTGCTGTGGATAATTTTCAGTGATCTATGTGTAGGCAAATTTGCCCATGAAGAAAAGTCCTTTCTCATGATGATCACAAGGCTGCTGTGACAGTACGGTCCTGCAACATGATCATCACCAACAGACAGGCACAGCACTTGGTAATCTGTTTAAAAACACCTGTTTAGGGTCAGATTGCTCTCAGACATCCAGAAGCGCCGAGCCATCAACCTGGAGAGCAGTTGGCTGGTTTGTCTCCAGTGTCTTTGCTCCACCACTGAGGACATGGAGAGAAGGTGAGGACACCTTAGAGAATTACCTGGTAGCCTCAGATGGCATTGGAATTTCACGGTTAGGGGTTTTGATTGGGGTTTTCTCACTCAGTGGAAGGTGTTTTTAAGCAGGGATCCCTGTCCCATTCAGTAAAACAGTGCTGACCAAATTGGGGTGGGGAAAGGCTTTGCTGCAGAGACATGGCTGGACCTCAGAACAAAAAGCCAGAAGGGAAGGTGCATAAGCAACTTTGGCTGAGTGATCACAGGATCCTTGAGACCAGCACTGGACTTCTACAAGGCCATATTCTCAGCCAGTCAAAGCTGTTGGTGCTTTTTTCAAGACAGCTGTTCTGCAGAGTGTAAGCCATCAGCCTACAAACTTGAGTTTCTTCTGAAACTTCCTAGGAACTGATTAAATAAGCTAAGAGGGCTCCATAAATGCAAGCATTTTAACTGAGGATTTGGGCTTGTCCCGCCCATTTGAATGAAGTGGTGGGCATATTTCACTGACTTTTGACTGAGAGACACCTTTCAGGGTGCTTTAGCTGCCCAGTCATCAGCCCCATCCAGCATTATGGATTACTCCCCTTAGCTGCTCCAGCAGGCAGTTTGATGTCCCAGCTAGCCAGCCCATGTGCAGCAGCCTCTGCTGCTCTTTGAGGAACACAAGTGGGACAAATTTGCCAATGCAGTTACTCTTTAGGAGAGAGATGGCCAGCTGGGAGAGGCCGTCTCTTCTGAAAATGCTCCTCCTCTTTCTAAAGGGAACTGGTTTCGCAGTTAGTAGTTAAAATTAGGGAGTGACTCTGTCTTAGCTGTTGACAGTTCTGCTTTGACTTGCTTAAACCCATGTTTTTAAGGGCTCTTCTACATGCACGTCAGAGGTTTGCTGATGAACCAGAGACGTTTTTTATAGGAGTTCTGAAGTGTCTTCCACGGGCAGTTTCGTGCTGATTTAACTACCACAGTTAAGTTTGTTAATACTGTCAAATTGATTGGGTTGTTGAAATCAATTTAAACATGGTTTTGCTTAAGTCATTTTCTAAACCAGTCTTCAAAGCATGCCACTACATTGGTGAGGAAATCTGAGAATCGGCATGGTTTTTTTCCTTTCTTTGCACTGTATTCAACCCGCTTTTACTTGTACAACAGGTGTGGTTCATATCAGAGGATAAAATACTTATTTGACACTTTGAAAGAGAATTTGGTTAAATCTCAGATCTTGTCCTTTCTATTTAAGAATGTGCCAAATAAAACTGGAGAAGATGAGTTTTAAGAAAGACAGGAAGCCAAAACAAAAAAATATCCACATTGGTTCGTATGCTATAAAGCAGCAGAAAGACATCATAAATTAAAGATGCTTTCAGAACATCATTAAATCTATTTATCTTTTCAAGGTCAAGTATTTCCTTTTTGTTAATGCACTTCGATTATGCTCTTTTATGATCTCTTTTCCACTGCCAGTCCACAAGACTAAACATGCTTTATATTTTTCATGGTACATTTCCTTACTTCCTGTTCTTGCCTCCTCACGCTCGCCCCCAGAGATCTGGGATGGTCTGAAAGCAAGACAGAGCTCCTGCTGTATTTAAAGATAGCTTCTGATCTGGATGGGTAGTTTACTGTCTGGGTTGCTAATTTGGCTATGAATTGGACTCATAGGCCTCTATGAAACAGAAATAGGCTGCTCTTCAGTAGCTTTCTAGTCAGTTTGATATGATTTACTCATTTTCATATCAATCCAATCCCATTTGCCACCACAACTGAGCTTAACCTGCTCTCAACCTGATCTCTACCAAGATGCTCTGAGCCTTTGGATACATCTGTCCTGCCTGGGTTTTCTCCTTGTAATGTTGTTTCCTGTGTTGTTGTTGCTGCAAGTTCTTTTTACAGAAAAATTGACTCAGTGCATTTAATTAACCAGAAAAGACAAATCAGTGCCCCAGCAATGAGGGCACAAGCAAACCGTCCCTTTGCTGTCAGCTACACCATTTGAAGATGTCACTGACTCTTCAGGGTGCAGGTGACTGTCAGTTTTCTGGAGCCTACCATTTCCAAAGTTCTGATGCTGGACAAGACCATGCAAAAAACCTCTGATCAGCTTCAGTCAGCCATAAGGATTTGAAGAGTCAGCACTGCTACGTTATAATTTGGGTGACTTTGGGAATAGCAGGCTGGGGAGTCCTGGTGTAGAGGGTCCCTTCTGCTGGGGGATCACAGGTGTGACCGCTGTAAGAGGGTGCTGTTGTGCGACACTGTGGCAGTGAAAATGCCTTTTGCTGGCAGAGACAACCCTAAAAGTCTGATCTCAGCCCGTGTGTGCATTTGGAGATGGGCTAGACACCCTCTCCACTGATGAAGGTTTGCTGCTGCTGCAGCTCGTGTGGTGTCTGTAGAGTCTTCTCGACCTGCTGCTGTGCCTAGCATGGTTTGGACCTAAGTCAGCTTGGACTTTGAGGCAGTGCTCATCCCACAGCTTGGGAATCAGCTTGGACTCAGTCTCACTATGCAGTTTGGATGTTGCCACCCTGTTGCAAAAAGCTAAACTGTTCTGGTAGGTCATTGTCCTCAGGATCAGAGAATGGGTCTGGACCCATTTTATTTGCTGATATTACTGTCCCCTTCGTGCCTCACTCTATGTCCAGTGTCTGAACCCAGTTTTTCTAAATCCTAAAGACGACATTGTAATACAAAGGCATAACCTGAAATAGGACTGATCATTCAATACCCAGGGAGACATCTCTTAGGGTTTTCTGCATGCCCAAAGTCACCCTGTGCATTCCAATGCTCTCAAAGGACACAGGAGATGGACTTGATTAGACAGGCAGGACTGGAGCGATGTGGTGTCCAGTCATATTTCCTGGTAGCTTCACAGGAGTCCTTGCTCTCAGTGCACCAAGAAGTAGTAAGACCAAGGGAGGAAAACATGGGAAACAACAAACAGGAGCTGAAAGTCTGAAGTTCTTTTCTGGCATGGCAGATTTGCTCTGTGGCTTGCAACAAGTTTCTGTAAGCTTTAGTGTCTTGGCATTGAAAATGGAGAAAATATGTTACTCCCGTGGTGTAAAACCAAACAGGAAAACTCACTGAGGATCCATCAGCAGAGTTCATCAGATAGCAGATGGGAGCATTTGTGTGGCATTCGTTATTTGCATCACAGACCTCCCATTTTTATCCGATCAGGAGATTTTCTTGCCAGGGTGTCTTGTTGGAACTGCCACTGGCATCTTAGTTCTGGGCATGGACTGCACATTTTACCTGCTCTCTGAACATTGATCAAAGCCTCTGGGAGGAGAAGCCGGCAACATACTAAATACATGTCAGCTCAGCTGTTTTCACATGCAGAGCTTTGCTTAGCCTGCAAAAGCTCCTTGTCTCCAAGCCAAGTAACTGAAGGAGTCAAGGCCCTGTTTAACCTTTCGGGAAGAGCTGATGCTTTGACATCCACAAAGAGCTGCTTTGTTTGAGGAGCTAAAGGTTCTTTGGGAGATTAGGCTCAGGTATTACAGCCCAGCACATGGCTGCTGGCTGTAATGAGTAGGTAGGTGATTGGGGCTGGGGTGTGGGAGTTCTGGGGCTTGACTGACTCCTCTGCCCGAGGGAATCTGAAACTGCCCAACCCCCCAAGGACATTGCCCACCAGGAATGAAGTAGAATACTCTTGAGGGAGCTGGAGAAAGACGTTGTGGGCACTCTGTCCCTCGTGTTGGATATTTTGCTTTTTATAAAGTAATGATTAATGCACAGGATAAAAACCAATCTTCTAGCCCTTGAATAAATAATTTCAGACACTGGTTCCTGTTTCTCTAAATAGGAGAGAACTGTGGGTTATCCACACCAGGGTACCTTAGAATTCATTTTGTTATGGCAGACCCTCACTTTAAAGCCTTGTACTGAGACAGCAGATTTGAACCAGGAATGTTCTGAACTCTGGGTTAAAAAGATAGTAGTGGTTTTCCTCAGTGTTTGAGCCTGGGTTGTCTGGTGAATGGGGTGAAAAATTCAGGGCAGAGCAACCCAAGTTTTTCCAAGAAATGTTCCACCTGAGATCCCAGTCCCCATCTCCCAGTCAGTCTACCCGTGTAAGGCAGTCAGGAGTCAAGGCAATATGAATTTTACCCCACAACTGTCCAGCATTCAGTACAGCTGTTGCTTTATATGTCATGTTCCATTCTGTTGCAAAAATGTCTGTAACGAACAAACCTGTAATGCCTTTCTTTATTATGTAAGCTATATACATACAGCAGTTATTTTGGCTCTTTTTTTTCTCTTAGTTGTCACTGGTGCTGTTTTCCGTGCTTCTGCCTGTGTCAGAAGTGAATTTGGACCAACAGACTAAAGAGCTGTCATTCCTTATCTAGTAGCAATCATATTCAGCAATTCTGTGTTAAAGTAATATAGTTAGCAAGAGGAAAAATTATTTTCATTACCTTTATTTAACTTTATTTCCTTTGTCCCCTTTGGGATTGTTACCCCGGCAACTCAAGTCACCCTCTAATTGATCTCCATCATTCCACAACCTGGAAAACAGGTTGCTGTTTCTGGTTGCTGAAACAGGCAACACGTGAGGCATTTCTCCAGTGTCGTGCCTGGTATTAGCAAGGTAGTGCACAAGCTACTTTGGCATCTTCACCTCTATTAATCTGTCCAGTCTAATGAGGATCATGGGTTATTTTAGGTGGTGGGCTGTTAGCTACAGTGCTAAAGGCCAGTCTTTCATCTACATCCTTGTGTAAGCAATTCCTCATGTTTGCTGTCCATATTGGCGTTTCAAGAACAGAGGAATCTTGCAAGAGCATTTAATGTACATCAGAAACCCATTTGACTTACTAAATTCTGCAGTAATCACATTTTTTATTTAATTGAAAATGAACAACAGAATCAGCCAGGTCCCACCTAGTGTAATGAATACACTGATTGTAGGTTATTAATAACACTCCTTTTTATTCCAGAACATGGCCAGAAAGCCAGGTGTATCATTAGCACCTACTGAGGGAGTAAGCTTCAACTGGGTTAGTATTTATGTCCAAAGAAAGCCAATAATTTTTTGGTGTGTTTGAGCTGTGGAAAGGCACTAATATATATCCTCACACTCATACAAAACGCTATTTTTTGTTGCACATGGAGGGGTGATTCTTGCTGTCCAAGCCCTGGCATAAGCCATAGAAATCTACAAACAGCTGGGCCAGCGCTTTGCAATTACACTTAACTCATCCCCTGTTGATGCCTTGGCAGTGAGCCTGGTGTAATGTGAGGCACTGTCTCATGACCCTGAACCCAGACACTGAGAATACTTAAAGGGCTCTGGACCACAGCTGTTTTTCAAGAACAGTCTTCCTTAGACATCAATTACCAGAAGATAAATGATTTGATGAGCTGAAATGATTGCAGGATGGATGCTGCTGCATTCCTGCATTTCTTGAGGAAGTACCCTGCTTCCTTCTGCCTCCTGTTCTGTCTGTGGCTGGTGCAATGTTACCAGCATGCAGGAAGCTCAGGATACACTGTGATGGACAAGGTAGGTGGTCCAAGTCACCTGTACCTGGCTCATATGTTTTCCATCAGGTTTTTGAAGCTGGGTATGGAGCTGTTTGCAATTCTTTTTACCGTCTTTAAGTCTGCTTCATATCTGCTCTGTTCTGAGAGGTCTTACGTGCTTATGATAAAGTTAAAAAATCCAGGTGCTTCTGGCCAGTGAGTGGTACACAGCCACCCTGGAGTGTATTAATGCACTGAGACACAGGACAGAGGTTCTGGAGTCCCATTCTGGGAGTGGACACACAAATGTTGCTTCTTGGTGAACACCTGTATTTTCACCACATGCTGGATGTGCACACAACTGTATGAAGAGGACAGAGCTAGATACTTTTTTTTTTTTTTTGGTCTCTCTCAGCAGTTACAGAAACATTCTTAGCAAAATAAAAACCAAAAAAATTGAGTCTATGAGAAAAAAAAAAAGAAAAAAATATCTCCTATTTCCTCCAAAAAGGTACTGGAATGTGAGGCAAAAGCATGATTTGCCTTTTAGGTACTAAGCAGGGCTTTGTGGTTGACCACTGCCAATTGATGGTGCACAAAGCCAGGACTTTTGAGGCTTGAAAACAGTGTGGTGCTGGGAAATCTCTGCTCCACCAACCACCTACTGTTTGGCCTGGGGGTAGTCATGTCATTTGTCTCTGCATCTCTGCTTCCTTCTTACAATATGCCTTGTCTGTGTACACTGGGTTCTCTGGGGTAAGGACCAGCCCATGACATTTATTAATATAGTGCTTGGCATGCTGGAGCATGACTCCACTGAGGTTTCCAGTTGCTACTGAACTTCAAAATAATTAAAAGAGTATGTTGAGGCTTCTTTTATGTAATGCTGTCATCTAGACAGTTGATGCTTATAGGCTTCTAGGTTGAATTTGATTTAGACCTCAAAATTATGTGTCTTGCTTAAAAGATTATTTGCTTACAGTGTGCTATACTGTCACGGTTACAACCACTGGAGAACCCCGCTGCATGTGGAAGTGTAGCTGAGCACTTTTCCTGCAGGGCCCTTAGACTGGGACTTGTCCCTGCTTACCCCAAAAGAGCACTCAGCAGAAAATACTCTCAAAAGCATTTTAGAAAGCGGTCTCTTAATTTGCAAACTCACAAAGAGATGTCTTTGTCTCAGAGGTCTGAACAGCCACAAACCAAAGCGCTTGGCAGATCAGAAAACCCTCCACTAGGCACATGATCCTGGCTCTCTGAGGATCTGAGTCCAAGGAAATGTCAGTCTTTTGCAGATTGATGTGACATGGAAAAGCTCTCCTGCCACCAGCCAAACCAAAGCCTAACAAGAAGCCAAGTCACTGCAGTCACAGTGTTCCTGAGCTTTCTGCCACTGCTTAGCCCCGGCTGCACCTCGTTTGCTTTGGCTCCATGCAGAGCAGGCACAGAAGTCACTCGTGTCTGGTGTGAAAGGTTGTGTAGGAATACTCCACATATATTCTAATATAACACCAAGTCTGCAGCACCCACAACAGGAGAGCCCAGAAATACTGGGCCAGACTATATAACCTTTGCCAAATGGGAACACTCCCTTTGAGGCCATTGACAAGAGCTGGGACACCTACTAAGAGCAGGCTTTTAGTTCTTGTGCCACATTATTCCCAGACCTTTCACCTCTCCAGCAGGTTGCAGTCTTTTACGTGGTGCTGTTGGCTGTGGAGGCCCTGGTGTGACCCAGAAGGGGGAATGCTGGGCAGCTGTGGCTTCAGGCAGGACTGAACATGTAAACTCTCAGTAAGCTCAACTCTGAACTTCCAAGCTGCCTCTTTGGTGCAGATGGTGTAGCTCTGAAAGGTGTGCTCTGCCACATCACATATGCAGGCAAGCAGTGCAAACTGCAGCAATGAGATGATAATCCCCTGTGAAGGAGCAAAATTAGAGAGGAAATGCTCATTTTCAGTAAATGGCTTTCGAATAAAACAACTGTGATGGGACAGCTTAAAAAGATTTTTAATTAGTCCATTTTACTCCTGTTGCTTAGTGCCTTATGACTACTAAGCCTTTTATTTCTTTACATTTCTTTGCCAGCTCATATGGTAACCCAGTAGCCTACATCAGGCTCCAGTAGCAGCGAGGTCTGTTGTACCAGAAGCAGCTGACAGCTTCTTAAAAGCCACCTTAGATTTTGCAAAACAAAAGTGCAGTAACTTCTGACAAAGGGTTGGTCAGGTACAGTGTTGTTTCTTTCCCTGTACTCCAATTTTATCTGACACAGCAAGGGGCAAGTCTCATTCAAGGAGGAGAACACTGGAAGGATACAACTACCAAAGCCCAGTCCCACACAGATGCTGGCATGACCTCAGGCACCTGTCAGAAATGCAATGAATTGGAAAGATTTGTGCCTTAGGTTTAGCGTTGGGGTAACAGGCAAGGCAAATGACTTCAGGGTGGGAAGTGGTGCCATGACCACCTATCCATCTGGAAACAGTGGAGCTCCCTGAGACCAGGTAAATCAATGAAGAACAGGTGGATGGTAACTCACCAGATAAATAATCCCACTGAACTGATCCTGTGTAGCTAATGGGAATGGCTAATTTGTTCTGCACTATGCCAGTTCAGGAGAGATCACTTCCCGTGCTGTGCTTTGTGATTCCTAGGGCTGCTGTACAGAGGTTGATGTTGCCGTGGCCAAGAGCCTGCATTGGCTCTGAATATTTCACTGAGGTAAACTGCTGGCTGATGAGCATCTTTTGGTTGGATTATTTCCTCCTGGCACCAGAAAAATGGAGCAAATCCAAAAGAGGGGTGGGATGGATCAGGCAGGTGTCTGCCTCACATCCCTTCTCTGCTACAGTCTTGCCACAGCCCAGGAAAGGCAGCCTGGTGCATTTATCCAGCCCCATACAGTCCACAGCAGGGGTCAGTACTGCTGGACAGAGATACAGAAAGCCCCTAGGCTGTGCTGGAGGCTTCCAAAGCCAGCCAAAATGAAATGATGGACATGGGGCTCTCTGAGTTGCTGCCTTTCTCCTGAGGATGGGCACATACCCGAGGTCTGCTGCCTGGGACTGGGTTCTAGCACTTCATCTCCCAGTGTTGCCAGAATAGAGACCTGAAAAATCTCTTTTAGGTTGATAGGTTTGGGGCCATTGTATTTGGGTTCTCTGTGCTGGACCTTTCTATTTTCCTTATTCTAAGGAGGCTGCAAGAAAATATTTTTCTTCGCTCACTTTAGCCCTGGGACTGAGCACTGGATTTCCTACTCACTACAACGCTTTCCTAGGAAAGGGCACAGCTGCCTCAGGCTAGTGAAAGCTCCAGCCCTGGCTGTGGATTTCACATGTTCAGGGATGTCTGAAAGAGACATAACAAGCATTGTAAAGACTGTAGGCAGACATTTAGTGTATACTGAGATATCATGAAAAAAGCACACAGGACATGGATGCAGACAAGACACAGACACACGCATATATGTGCATATGTGTGTGTGTATATACATATATGTATATATATATATGTGTATATATATATATGTATAGTTGTGTATATGCATGCCCATGTGTGGTTCTATGTTCAGTTTCCCCCTGGGTATTCACTGAGCCAAGGGCAGTGTCCCCTGACTCAGGAAATCTTTCATCTTGAAGAGACTGCAGTGATGTGGCTGGACCACTGCTATTATGTTGTCCCTTCCCCTTTTACTGGGACTGGTGTCTCTTTCTCAGATCCTCCAGAACTGCTTGGGAATTACAGTTTTCAAGAAGCAGAACTAATCCGGCTGCTTTATTCTTTGTTGGAACTACTTGCCAATCCTCATTCTTCTGTAGCAACATCAGGACAATAAAACTATGATATAGTTGATATACTATGTAGGTTCACTTCAGTCCAAAGTGAAGGGTTGGCTTTAACTTGCAAAGATCATCTTTGGTGTAGGAGACATGGGTGACAGAGCATTGGCAGTGCCAAGGAGGCATCTGACCAGCCTGAGTTCATGAGCTCTGCAAGGAGAGATCCCTGGGGTAATCACAGGGAGCATACCAGGTCACAGCTTGGAATGCTGGACCCATTTATAGGTAACCCTTACAGATATGTAAATGCTGCTGCTTTGTCCAAAGCTCATTTTTAGCTCAGTAGCCTCTCATAAAAATGTTACAGTAAACAAAATGTTCTGGACAGAAATCTGCTGAGCAAAAGAAATCCTTAGTTGGAAAGTACCCTTTCTTCAGTCTCACCCAACCCAAAACACTGGCTTACAAGTTTGAAATTGTATCACTTTTTAATTAAGTACGGACTGATGTTACCTTTAGAATCATGGGCTGGAGACATAGGGTGCTAATTATTAAATAGCTTTATCCCTATCCCATAAATCTAATGTTTTGCCAGTTGGCTATCAAAGTATGTCCGGAGCAGAGCAAGCACTTGGCAACTTCACAGCCTTCAGTAATTTAAGAAAAACCCTGAATGACTCCCTAGATTATGTTCCTATTTTAATCTATAAGCAGTACCTACAGTTGCTGAAGAAAGGCTGTTCAGCATTTCCTAGGTTTCACAAGGTTTGGAGAACAGTCGCAGAGAACTCCTTTTCCCAACTGCAAAGAGCTTGGTAATTTAATAGCAGGCTTTGGACAGGAAGACAAAATGTTTCTTCAGGGAGTGACAGTAGGATTCCCTGCAATAAAAAGACCTTAGTCATGGTCATGTATGCACAGCTGAAAAGGCACACTCCTGGCTGCATCCCTCCCTTAGGGTGAGTTTGTCTGGTGAACACAATTGGAAAACCCTTTGCCATGGTCCATCCCCTTCAATGATAGGCTTATAATTTTGTCTTGAACTGTGTGAAGTTTATTCAGTTTGTTTGCTTGGGTGGTTTTTAACCCCTTCAGAATCCATGGAGTATTTGGGTTAAAAACTGGGCTGTGTTTTTCGGACACTTACCCAATACTGCTGCAGTGCCAGGTCTGGCCAGAGGGCTGTCCAGCAGCCAGCAAATGACTTAAAGAGTAATTCCTCCTCTGACAGACAAGTTTTAATGGTATCACATTCAGCAAAATGGAACCAGACGGGGTAGGTAGTCCTTCCTAGCAGGAGCTCACCCATCTGTGGCCAGACATTCTGGGAGCTGGGGCAAACTGGAGACGGAAATCTGTCTGCAGGAGTGGCTTTGGCTTTTGGGATGAACATTTTTGTAACTTTTCCAGAGATGGATAACCCCTCCATTTGCTTCAGTGGTTGCTGTTCCTACCCCTTTCTTTCCTTTGGTTTGATTTAAGGAGGCTTAAAACCAGTGATGCAGCTATTCTGATGATTTGGTTTTGGTTTAGCCACAGATTACTTACTCTAATTGCTCTTATCGATACAGACTGCTTGAGGGGAAAGACTTTGTTTTCCTGAATACCCTACAGTAGTCCAGCGAAAGTTTCAAAAACAGATTTGTAATTGCCTGAGTTTAGCTCACTTTTCCAGCAGATGTGAATCCGGATGTTTCAGAAAAAGCAACTGCTCCAACAGCTTGTCTCTGTTAGAGGATGTGCCCTACTCCCCTGCTACAGGTACAGTATTTGTTTCATTCCTACCCACTTCATGTATTTCCCTGCTGCTATTTCTCCAGAAGATTTCTGAGTTGAGAGCATTTTCCATTTGGTGACTTTTTAAAGGCAATTTCCTGCAATGATGCCATATCCTCTCCTCTTCCTTGCTCTGGTTTTCAGGGCCCTTTGGGCTCTCCCCACATGTCTTGGGTGGGTGGATAAAGTTAAATAACAGCAAGGAGTGTAACTGAGAGATTTTCACCATATTGAAAAATGTAAACTCTTTCATGCTGAAAAAAAAAGATGTGAAAAAACGTTTTTTGTGAGATTTCATTGCACTAATTTTCTAAAAAATAAAAATGGTGTGAAAATCTGCATTTCACCTTAGAGCTCCCTGTGTTTTGCTGCTGTTAGCAAATGAGTCTGGTGCTGGGAATCAGACCCCAGCTGTTAATAAGGTATTTAAGGGTACTTAACATGCATTCATTACTAAACCAACATTTCTGCTGCAGTTGCTCTGGTGTTTCCCAGACACCATTATCTGATCTTCTAATTATCACAATTTTATTCTTGTATGAGTAATTAACAGGGTTCTCTGTGTGAAATGCTCTGTTCAGTTTTTAACTTCAGAGCTTATTTAAGACCACTTCATCGAGGGCCTGTAGCAGTGACCCCAAGTCCCAGTTTCTGTGGTGGCTGAGGAAGTGCAGGTGTGATCTGTAGGGTACTCAGCTGGGCACTGGCCAGAGGTCACCATCCAGCAGGCATTGATGCTAGTTTAGATTTAGGGTACCTGGCTGCAAACTGTCACCTGAAGAGTCAAGGGTGGCAAGGCATGGTGACATCTGCTAGGTAATAGCAAATGGCAGAAATTGCTTGTATCAGCCCATTATGAGTTTATCTATAGGAGCACCTGCCCTAACTTATTCTATGTTTTCCTTAACCCAGCTCAGTGCCAGAACCCAATGAGCCAGAATTAGCCCCCTGAGAAAAGGTGACCTTCTCCATTCACCTCAGAGGGGGCAGCATGAAGCAAAGGAGGTACCCATACACTGACCAGGCAGAGGGAAAGAAGGACAGCTGGAACGGCAGTCTTGGATTTTTTTTCAAATTCAGCAGCTGTTTTGGGTGGATTTTTAGGGTCAAACCTTCAAGGGGTGTAAAGTTACCACATCACTGCACTGGGAGAGAATACGACTCTGCAGAAGCAGAAAATGCAGCAGAGATGTAATGTCAGGGAAGGGGTCAAATGTCTACAGGGCGAGACAGACTTTAAAGAGGATAGCAAAGTGCTTTGATAGCATCATGCCAAAGTGTGGCAAGTGCAGGGAGGACCAAATGAGATGATATTAATTGAGAAAGCTGTAAACCAAAGCAAGGAACTAAGTACCTGCACAGCCTGCGCTCTGCCCGATGTATGATATGGATTTTAGTTGTGGTACTGGGTACAAAGTGCCCCTTGTACAACAGTTGTGGGGAACATCAAGAGCAAGGATTGTCACTCTTCATCCTGTGAAGGCAGAAGAGTTTTTCTGCCCTCCTTCATTCACTTGATGCCACCTTGAAGGAGTAACCCAGGATGATGAGGGCCAAGGAAACCTGGTTTTCCGTATGGAAAACAGGTCCATTGCAGAGGGGAAGGCAGGCTGGGAAGCACAGCAATGCTTTGCTGCCTGGCCCCTCTCTGCCTGCAGTTTTGGAGTCTCAACACCCATGAGTCTCTGCTAACTTTCATCATGGATCCATTTTCCCATCCCTTGCACCTGATTGGCTTTACTGAGATTTATTCACCTGAGGAAGATGATGACAAAAATAAGTGATCATTCAGGAGAGGTAGGATAATATCTCGGCAAGAGGGTGCACATTGAGTTGTCAGGCTCATGGGAAAAGCAGGTGAGACCTTTCTGTTCCTAAAAGTCAGCCTCTGAAAACCTTTACTTGATGGTTCTGTCCCCATTGTCTGCATCCTCCACACCATAGATACTGTCCCTGTGCACTTCTTGTAAGTCCCTGCATGCATTCATTGCACCCTCAGTTATATTAATTCTGATGGGAAAAATTACATCCTTGACCATTGCATCACTAAGCACAATGTTTTCCAGCACCCTGAGTGGTGAACAGGTCATGACACTTATTTTCCCCCATGCTTTTGACGTGCACTCCCCTCTTCGCTATTTGCAAGCCTTGGCTGGTCCCAGAGCCACTGCATCCCGAATTCTCTCTTCCAGTCCCCCCACACCTCCCCTCTTTGTGCCTTGTGCTTTCCACAGCAGGAAGATGTGAACTTTTTCCAAACACAGAGCTGGGCCACAGCAATGCCTGGCTTGCAGGATGAAGCCAAACATGACTACATCAGAGGCCATCCAGAGGAGTATTCCAAGCCTAGTTTCCCAACTGCATGGGATGGAAAGTGAGATAAGGAGAGAGAGAGCTTGCCTGCCCTTCTCACACAGTGTGAACTCAACACAGAGCTGTGATCCCTCCAGCTCATGTCGAGCTGCGTTACTCCTCCCCTAAATGCTTCCCCATGTGGGCTGTGGCCAGTGGTGACATTGGAAAGCAGATGTTTCTCTCCTGAAAAAGCAGTAGCTGAATCCTGGATTGTGTTTACATTCCCAGCAGACATGCAACGTGGAAATGTCTTGAAATAGGAAACAGTGTCCCGGCTGAACAAGTAAAAGGCATGAGATGAAAAAAAATCACTATCATCATTTCCTGAGAGACTTGCCAAATTCCTCGTTTCTGTGCTTGATTTGCACATCCTGCAGATGTGTCTGCTCAAATTTCCCTTCTGGTATTTTCCTCTTACACGATATGTCAGGCACAGATGCACATTCACATGAATGAGGAGCTGGTGTCATTAATGGTAAGTGAAATACCGACTGTCAGGGATGTGACCCAGCACACACGCACCCACAGCCCCGGCGGGGGATCAGCACTGCCACGTGTTGTTACTTTTCTAGGCAACCACAAGTGGGTCACTGCTGGGGACTGCAGGTGAGAAACAGCATCTGCACAGTCCCGAGTGCTGTGATGTGTTCCCCATGGGGTGTTAAGAGCCACCTTTATTAACACAGAGATGTACATTTGTGCCTTGTGAGATTTGGGGACCATCTGGCAGAAAATTTTCAAATTGATTTCCAAATCTTGTTTAAATGGAAAACATTTCTTCTTGTCTCTCAGAAGATATTGTCTGCACATTTAGTTTTGGGAAACATTGCAAAGGAACTGAGGCAGGCTAGGAAAGCAAGGGGTTTGCATAAATACAGACTGATTTAAGATTATGGTTCTGATTATTACTTTTCTGTAATAAGCTGGGCTCAGAAGACCTGGTCGTGAGCCTCCATGATAGCAGATTCTGTAAAACACAACTGCTACCTCCCACCAGACCAGTCTGACCCCAGCCAGATGCTGACTCCCACTTGCTGTCCCCTATGGTTTATCCCTGTTGAGGTCAGAGCAGGGCACAGCTAAGTGGTCACCTAGAATGATACCTCCAACAGGACCCTGACCTCATTTTAATAGTGAGAGTCATCTGCTCAAGCAAACGTGGCCAGTCAACAGGCTTGGGAGTGTAGGACCTCAAGCAAAGGCAACTAAATACCAGCTTCTTCTTGCAGCAATTTCCCCCAGTCAAGGGACACCAGAAGCTCAATGCTCCCACAACACTGTTTCTGGGCTCCTCTTTCTTGCAGGGTCTATTTTCTCTTTTTTTCTCTGCACTGTGTTTTATTTGGAGGGGCTGGAGTGCTGTGAGGAGCTGCAGAGGTGAAGGTTGGGTTGGAGTGGGAGCTCACTGGTTTGCAGGGGGCAGCAAGGGTCTGGCTGGAGTGAGCACTTGTAAGGAAAAAGGGAAAACTAAGCCAGTTCTTGCTTGGCATAACACAATATTATGTGCACAAGCAGTTGTGGGTTTATCACGAAGGACTGAGCTGCCCAGTGCAGCAGATCCATGTGGGAGCCATGCAGATGCCCTCAGCAGCAAGCAGGCAGTGCTGGGCAGGCAATACAGCACCAATGACTCTCTAACAGACTCGTGATGGGATGGGATTCCCCACATTTCTCTAAAAATGGGATTGCAGGGCCTGTCAAAGGCAGGAGATGCGATCTGACAGACCCACCGTGTGATGTGGTGTACCAAACCTCATCGTGCCTGCTACAGCTGGATTGGGGAGAACTTTGTCCAAAGTGGTTGTCATGACAAAGAAATCACCAAGGAACATGGGGAAGATAGTATCAAGGGAGGGAGATAAATTAAGGAGATGCATTTTGAATGTTTAATGGGCTGGAAACATCGTCGGAACAAATATTGCCTGAGGGAGCTGGAGTGCAAGTCCGATGCCAGCCACAAGTGGAAATGAATTCACAGGGTAGATCCCAGCTCATCCCCAGGAAGCTGAGCACCTCAGTGCTCTGGGCTGTCGAGAGGCCCAGGCCAGGAGGAACAATAGCAAGAACAGATTAAATGGAGAGATTAAGGTCTTGTCTATACAAGAAAAGTTGTATCAGTTTATTTAGGTGGATTTGGAGTGATGTAGTTAAACTGGAGAAAACCCCAACTGTAGGGGCACTTCAGCTCCAGCTGCAGTGCAGCACAGCCTCAGCACCTTTGAAGATCGGGGACCAGATGCCTATCTGAGTGTCTGAATGCTGCTGGAAATGCCTCCCCCCAGCCTTGTGAAGTGGGGGAATACCTGCAGAGGTGGGGTGAGGACAGATTCGTGGAAGACTGTGAGACACCAAGGGGCTGTGGCTGCAGGTGCTGGGGGCCAGGGCCCCCGGGATGCTCCAGGACACCTCCCCATCCTCCTATCCAGGCATGAGAACTATGGGGCAGGTGATGAAACTTGGCATAGACACCTGTGATGGTGCATGGGGAATTTCCACGGTGAGTGCTTTTATGCTGTCTAGTCCAGCTGCTAGACGAAAATGCCATCAGAGCAGTAAAGGATCAGGACTTTGCTGGGATGCAGTCTGAACTGACATTGCCCTGTTCAGTGAAGTTTCCTCACATATATGCAGCTTTGTTTCTCATCCTATGTGCTAATCCACTGAAGGTGATTAGGATTTTATTTTGCTTTTCAGGCTGCCTAATTAATGAGTTATCCTCTCAAAGTCTGCCAAAAAGGGCAGTAATTTTTCCTTTAAAAATCATGCACCAGCCATTCATCAGCAGCAGCTGAGCCCTGATGTGCCATTGCAGTTGTGTTACCTGAATGCAGTGTGAAGCCTGCAGCAGAAAAACGGGACAGCACAAGTCACTGAGGCCTCACCAACAGCTCTGCATCACTCTGAGAAAACAAACTGCTCTTTTCTCAGCCTGTATAAAAAAAGAAAACTACTATTTTTGATGGGTTGATCCTGTCAAATGCTGCACACACATTTTCATGCATGGTGCACCTCTACTGACAGAAATATGAAACTAATATTGACGAGAACATCCATTTGTTGGTAAATCACTGAGCAGCACCCAGCTCTGTGCTGTGGCCAGCACCCTCTCCACTTGCATGCACATACAGAGCTTGCATAACTCCACAGTGAAAGCAAATGCTATTATTAGTTTATAAAGCAAGTTTTGTTGAATTTGGCAGCCAATGTACATGTGTAAATTCCCCCAAATTAATTAAAACGTTTAGAGAGATGGTGGAGATAGCAGCACTGCTCATCTAATAGATAGTTTTAACAGGTTCACAAATGCTTTTATGTAATTAATTAATGCTTGGCTACCTCAGGTGAAATGAACTGGGCATGCATGCTTCCTTAAATCAGAGCAAAGGTGGAGGGGCAAATTCATGCTCTGTTTAAGCAGCTTTTCATCAAATTTGGTCTGAAGCCCATTGTGGGCTTTAATTTATCTCTGGAAGACAAAAGTGATCTGAACTGACTGTATGAGCAGAAGATAGAGAATGCATGAAATAATAAATAATGCCATGGTGCTTGCCAGCACTGAGTGCCAGAATTTTCTTCTTGCCTGGTTTAGCTCTTCTTTTGTAGATGCAGAGTGAAACCAGGCTCAGGCCTAGCCAGGTGGCCTCGTGCCAACCCTGTCACTGGTGTGGTGGCATTGTGGTGGCATTGTGAGACTTCAGGTGCTTAGCATTGGTTGCTTCCTGCAAGAGAAAGTATGGGATATTTTGGTGCATGGGCCACCACCATCTGTTTGGTGAATGAGAAATTTCAAATTTAATGGGGTATATCGAAAGTGCTCCTGCCAAACAGGGATAGCTAATGACACTAATGTGAACGTGCTCAGGACCATTGCAAAAAAGAACAGGGCTATCTATAGATGCTGTGGCTCAAACATAGCTTCTTTGCCACCTACCCATGTTCCCAGGCCTGGGACTTTAGGTCTGGACTCAGCCCTCCATCTGTTTTGTGCATGGGGACACAGACACATGCAAAGTGTGAAATACTGCAATGAGACAAACAAAGACCTCCTGGAAAACTAAACTCACAGCTTAATCTGAAGATTTTCTGAAGTTACTGCTTAATTCCAGTGTGCCTGGGAATGTGGCTGAGGAAAATAACCTTTTTTTATCAGATCCCATGTATGTTGAGAGTGCTAACTGCTGATCACTGTACCATATCAGT
Source organism: Pachycephala philippinensis (assembly GCA_013397055.1). Lineage (NCBI taxonomy): Eukaryota > Metazoa > Chordata > Aves > Passeriformes > Pachycephala > Pachycephala philippinensis. The sequence continues at coordinate 1,391,204 of VWZT01016098.1, forward strand.
ATATACTTACTCACTTCTTGTTAATGCTCACCATGGTGCATTGCCCCTGCTCTGTAGGGTAGAAAGCTGAATTTTAGTCCTTTAATGCATTATCAGAATAATTGTTTAATAAATGGTTGTTTGCTTCCCTGGGCAAAATCAGGCAGAATTAATGACCACAGTATAAAACAATCAATCTGACCACAGATGAAGGTGAGTGGTGAACCTTTCCCTCATTTTCCCCTGCAAGGAGAGCTTATCTGATCTGTGTCACCAAGAGAATCAACTTGGAGACCTACCACCTCATTTTCCTCTCCTTGCTTTTCAGAACAGCTTCACACTTAAAAAATCTTACTTACATAAAGCACATCCACGTAAGCTATGCTCCTTTCAGGGAGGTACTCAGCTGACTCAAATTCACCTCTGTCCCTTCATGGGGACCAGCTGGGCACAGCTCAGAAACAGATCCAGCTTACTATCTAGTGTTTTCCAATTCAGTGTAATCAGTCTCTGGGTATAGCCCAGTCTATTTCAGTCCTCTGATGATGAGGCTGCTTCTCACTCGTTCATCTTCTGACCTTATGAGTCTGGCAGCCCAGGCTGCACGTGGCCCAGATTTAACATATAAGCAAATACATACACCTCTTTCCTACCCCCTGAATGCCAGGGACACAATATAGCTTCATGGCCAGGATATTCTTCTCAAGAAAAGAGCTCATACTCATGCAGCCTGGTGGTACTGGAAGCCAGCTCTCACTGGAAGCAGGCACTGTTCTAGCCATAGGGATATTTCCCAGGAGTGGATAAAGCAAGTTAAGATGTGCTCTGGACTGATTTTAATGCTCTTGTTATGGGTAGGCTTCCCCTGAGCACACCTGCCAAATCAGACCCATTAAAAGTTTTGGACTTCTAGTGCCTAAACCTGCCCATATCCAACACTCTTTGCATCTCTGTCCGGATCAGGACCTTTTTGAAAATCATCTTAGGAACTTCAAAGTTACCAGCCACATTCTTAATAAATGAGCTCCCAGATTAAATGCTGCTGCAGAGCAACTTCAGGTGGTCTGCATTTTGTCTTGAGTAGCTCATTACAAAAGTTAACAGGACCACTGCCAGGAAGCTGATGGCACTTTCCCTGGGTCAAAGTAGCTGGAACACATCTCATTTTCATACAGGTAGTCACCTAGGGATATCTTGTCCAGCTCTGGTATTGAATGGATGCTAAATGAGAAAGCCAGCAATGTTGCTTCCTGCATCACATTTGGTATTTTCTTTTCCATGACTGTGATGCCTAACGGACGAGCTCCCACCCTGGAAAAATGGCTTGTGAACTAGATATCCTGCACAGCTGTATGTGAGAGTACTTCCTATTTATTGTTTAAAGAAAATCTCTGGAGTAAATTGTGGAAGAAAAACACGGGTATAAATGTGGATTAGGTTACTCCCTTGTAAAAGACACAACGCTTCAAAGAGTGTGAACCAAAATGCTCACATTCTTCCTTTGTTTTTGCTTTGCTTCCTTTGACCAAATCCTTCTCTAGGATTATTTAAATCCTCAGAAGATTTTATCTCTGTTTGCACTGGTACAGTTCTGAAGTAACTTCACTGGCTCCAGCAAGGCTGTTCCAGATCTAGGGTTGTGCCAGAGTGAGCAGTCCAGTACTCATTCTCAGTCACTGCATTTGAGCATTGCTATATGACCTTGCAGATCCGTATCTGAATCAGAGCCTTGTAGTGTTCAACACTGTTCCCTCTGTTCCCTCTCTGATGGAAAGAGCATCCTGGCCAAATGGGATGTATGATGTAAGTCACATTTACAACTTCAGTTCCTCTATGGATTTCTTGCCTGTCTCTTACCATTCTTTGTTTTGCCTCTTTCTTGATTTTCCTCATGTTCTTTTGTATCTTTTACTCTCTCTATTTATTTATCCAGGTTAGCATATTTGTACATTCGTAAGTATGTGCACAGATACAGGTACACATTTTCTGGCCTCTCATGTCTTACGGGTTTATTTCATTCTAGCCAAATAGCATGTATTTGAATATATAATCATATAAACATATAAATAAATAAATACTTTCCTGACATCATTCTTGCAATGGGAACTGGATTTCTGAAATATTCTGGCCTTGCTTGACTTGCATGTTAAAGCTTCAGTCAAGAAAGAAGCAAACACCATCTCATTGTGAATAAACTGAATCCAGCCTTTTATTTGAATATGCTTCTCTGCGTCCATCTGTGCTCACTGTAAAGGGGTGTCATTAGCAGGCACAAACTCTGCTGCTGACCTCTTCTGTGGGGTCAAGCACCCCATTCAGCCGGGTTTGGTTTCCTTCCCAAGGAGAATGAATCTCTGTAGCAGAGCTCAGAAGTTCAGCATGGTGGAGCAATTTGGAGGAACAGAGGTCTGCCTGTCAGCCTCAGGGATAGCATACAGTCATAATGAGCCTCCTACAGCTACAGAGTAGGATTATTGATTTTTGATGGTTGGGAATCACTTGCACCATAGTTACAGTTTATATGGTAATGGGCAGGCCTGATGTGCCTGCTTGTCAAACCCCACCAGTCTGGCTGCATGTGGAAGGATGCAAATCATGTCATCTTTTTATAGAGGGCCATTAGCATTAAGGGCACTTAAAAAAAAAAAAAAATTCCTCAACCACGGTTTTGATCTTAAAGTTTGACAGTGAAAAAGTCATCCTCAGAGCAGCCTATGCTTCCTGAATGGGTTAAGAGGAAAGTCTGTACTCCTTCCGGATTCTCTTCTCTGTGGCATCAATTGAATTTGGCCCAAAATTATGGTAGTCTGCAATTAGTGGAGGAAGCAGATCTTTAGATTTCTTTTTCTAAAGAAATCTACGGGACTGTCATTCAGATAGCTAAATCATCCATGGGCAAGAGGGAGTCTGTACAAAAGGCTGTGTTTTAACCTTATGCAGAAAACCAAGGCAGTCCTGAACGTGGGGAGGCAGCCATTTCACTCTCTCCACTGAAATCCTTCCAGAAGAGAGACAAACTGTGTCCATGTCCTGGAGGAAGACCTTACTTTTGTTCTTTCTTGTTGTGTTTCTTCATATAAACATATCCAAGACTGAAAGTATTTGGCTGTTCTTCCTGTCTGGAAACATAACGGGAGTCATGACGATTAGGTAAGTTAGCTGTGGGGTGATGCATCTCACTGTCTTAACCACCTGGAAATTAGGTGTCTTGGCTCTATGAATTCTTCTGGCTCTATGAGCCAAGGAGGAAAAAAATCACACCTTTGCTGGGCAGTTCAGCAACTGCCTTAAGCACCTGTCTTAGGACAGGATGACTTACCCTCTGGAGGTGTTTGCCTCTCTGCCTTGCCTACAGAGGGAATGTGTACAACCAGTTCAGACTCAATGCATGATTTTTAGAAGGGTGAAGTTAGCTGTCCTTGTATTTCTAATTTCATAGTCTGTGCTCCCACAGTCCTGTTGCTGTGAATGCTGCTGCTTCACAACCAAATTCAGCTGCCACTGTCATCATCTCTGTGTCCAGAAGACTGATGAAATTAAATGTCCCATCTAACAAGGACACACTTTGCAGGCAAATTTTCCATATCTCTTATTTTGCACAGACTAGTACGTCTCTCATTTGTTAACATGAGTACTTTATGCAAGGAGTCTAAAAACCTCTCAGGCAAGGGTAAGGATTCACTCTGAGTTGTGTCCTAGCAGCTCTGTGTCAAAACACCCCCACATGGAGTTTCATCAGCTATTTCAGGGCTGTTGGTTTATATCTAACACTGTTATGCTTTGGGACAAAGATACAGTGCTGCCTCCTGGACAAGTATTTTTATGCTATTAAAAACAGAACTCCTTCTTTCCTTCCCTAAAAAACAGCATCAGTAACAGTCTCTTTAAAAAGTAGATAATTTGCTGTCTACTTCTGGTTAATGCTTGATTTACATTGTTGTTACTGGGCCTTGTGAAAAAGGGCTGCTCCTATCACAACATTTCTACATACAAAAACAGTCAAAACCAGCCATTTGAAAGTCCTCTGCTCTATAACCCAATATTATTTAGCTATGGCTTTGATCTTGCGCCTGGAAAAAATCTTTTCCTTGAAACACTGAAAGTTTTCACAATTCTAATAATGCATCAAAGCTGATAGAGTGTGTAGTTCAGCCCATCTCCAGTGTTAGTTCACTTCATGAACCCAAATAAATATCTTTTTCCCTTTCTTTCAGCTTTAATTTCGTGTTTTCTTTGGAGTGATTCTGGGGAGTAGAGTGTTGCTGATGCCTTGGGAAGCAGGAGGGTGAGAGCGCTGGGTAACTCCAGGCACAGCACAGTCAGATGCTTCCTCCCACGGGGCTGCCAATGCCCTGAGCACCTCTAGACGTCTCATGAGCACAGACTGCTGCTCCTGCCAAATTGCATGATGGTTTTGGGGATGGAGGCGAATATCCATTGAGTATTTACTTGATGCTATCATACTCATTTGTCTCCTAACCAAAGTCAGAGTCCCTAGAGGTGAAATTCAGTGCATCAATCCACTGCTCCATCTTTTGAAAGGAACATCATTAACATGCCTTACACATGAACAAATGTGGCTTTGTTCCATGTTACTTCATTAATGCATTATTTAGGGTGATAGATTTGAAAGCCAGAAGGCACCTTCATGATGACCCAGTCTGATCTCATGAGTAGCACAAACTAGTAATCTAGGCAGTAACCTGTGGTTGATCTGTATCACGTATTTTAGAAAAATAGCCAGTTTCCCATGGCAGTTTGGACTGATCTCCCTAGATGTGCTGATTTCCAGCAAGTGGTTTGCCAAAGGGAGAGCAGAGAACACAACAGCAAAGCTGATGTTTGTTGTGCAAATCTGGAAGAAGAGTTTCACCCTAGGAAGCCAGACAAGCCCAAATACAAACAAAGATGGAAACAGCACCATTCTGTAGATCTGAATTTAGATCTAACCTTTGGCTCAGGGCCTATTTCCCCTTTTAAATTGAAGTGGAAAGCAGTCTACTTCAGGAAAAGAATTCATTAGTTGAACACCATGGGTGAATCCTTAAAAAAAACAGCATTTTGGACCCCTGTGGAAAGAAAGAGTTGTTATTCTGGAGGAAAATAAATATCCTGAGAAATGTTTGGAATTCTTTGTTTTCCTTTTCAGTTGAGAAATCTGTTTTTGGGTTTGAGTGTACAGTCAAAAAAGGCTGAACTGTGGAAATGCATTTGTTTCCGTGAGCTGAAGTCCACAAACCTGTCTGTGCTTTCTTTGCTAGCTTGCTTTGTGAGAACATACAGGAATTTTTTGAAGAAGCCTGGGGAAGACTGAAGGAGCCAGTGTCCCTCCCTGGAAACAGTCTCCAGGAGGTGGCTGCTCCTGCAAGGCTCTGCTCTCACCATGAGATGTAACAGAGGATCTGAGAACCAGCATGTCACCCTTGGAGCTGGACAGAAGAGCACACAGCCCACCTAGTCCCAGACCTGACTTTGCAAGCCTGCCTGGGGCAAGAAAGAGATGAACTGACTGCAACACAAGTGGGTTTTGTCAAGTTAAATGGCTGGGTTGGGGACTGAGCAGAAGCACCCCGTGAAGAGATGCTCTGTTTAATCTGTATTTGAGAGCAATGCAGTAATCATATATTTCAGCAAAATTCCAGGCAAGCTGTTGCTGAAGTGCTGCGGAAAAGTAAGTGCTGGAACAAAAGGCAGAGGCAGTCAGGGGAGGCTGTGATGAAGTTCTGGGATGATTATTGATTTATTGAATGAAGGTCAAAACAACTCAGCAAAAAGGCAGGAAATCTTAGCACAAATAAGCTCAACGTGGAAACAAGGAACTTTAACATTGAGCAGGAAAAAACAGTGCACACAAGTGTAAATGAAGCATTTAGAAAAGCTAAATAAGGAAGGTCAAGGCTTTCCATGACACACATCAATTAGTAAAGTGCAGCAATAAGCAAACACCTCTCAACAGGCGTGACTGGCACTGTTGGCCCTTGCATGATGGAGGAGAGGCAAAAATGGAGTGACGCATGATGAATTAGCTCAAGTGCCAAAGGAGTCTGGAGTTCCTGGGCTAAATCTACCTAAAGAACAATTTCTTTGGGCAAGGTCTGACCTCTACCCCTGGAGCTGGCTGGCATGACCATACCACAGCCTCCCTGCTAAGCTCTCTTAGCTTCCAAACCACAGTGGCCACATCCTAACTACCTGTGGGGAATGATCTCTCCCCCACGCAAACTCCCAGCCTGTGCCCAAGAAGCTCTTGGGCAAGTACTAGCTGGTCTGGGTCAAAATCCTGCCAGGGATCATGTTAATGATTCTGTCCAGTTATTAGTGTGGGCGTAAGGGATAAAGAAATCCAGTATAAGCCATCTGCCTGCAGCATGCTCATTTGAGGTATCACCAAAGTCGCTTCCCTTCTGTGCAATTCATGGTGTTTTCTCATTGCCCAGTGCGACTGTGTCACTTGTAAACCTAGATGAATCCATGCATCCACTCAAAATCCAGCCAGGAGAACACCAGCACATTCCCTCAGTGCTTCAAAATGACAGAAGTTGCAAGTGCCAAAATCCTCACGGAGTGTCCTTTCTGCCACTTGGTGGCTCTCAGTTTTCCAAGCTGTGATTTTCCCAAAGTGAAGGTGTGGGACAACCTGGCTCAAGAGGGTGGTGTGGAAGGGCAGCACCATCGGGCTGGGATTATGCTGGAGCAAACAGACTGTTGCAGTGTTTTGGCACTTGGTGCCTCACTCACATCTTCCCTGTTCTCCAAAACAGAGACAGACACTGTTCAAACCTCTGTGGCTGCTCCCTGAAGCAGTTCTTGAGACAGGAGCTCAAGGCTCCTGCTGTCTTCCTTGCAGGGTTCAGACTTCTGCTCCACCCTACCCTGCCTTCCTCTCGGCTGTCTGGTTATGAGTGTGGCTTTCCTGGCCACAGACCTGTCTGTGTATATGCAATCATTCATTTGTTTGTGTGCATTCATGAAATGGCAACACAGAAACCAGCACTGGCACATGCAGCTCGTGCTGGCTTTGGAGAAAAGCTGTGTGCATTTGTTTGCTTGTGTTTTTCCTTATGCAGCCAAAGTTGTACCGGCGAGGCTGAGATGAGTGTGGAGCAGTTTGCCTGAAGATCCTTGGTGCAAGACAAGAAGGAGCAAAGCTCTTGAGAAAAATGTCTTTGCAGTGCTTTTTACCAGAGTTAGTAAAGCATTTGGTAAAATGCTGCTTTGTTGAACGCAAACTGACCCATAGGAGTGTAAGAACTACTTTTGGCCATCAGAGCTGAGAGCTGCCTAATCACCAGTGAATGCTCAGGTGAAGAGTTTACATAGACACATACATGGGGCATCTTGTTACAAGCACTCAGTGCTTTCCAAGTCTCACTCTCGTGGTGCTTGAGACAATTGATACATTGGGATGGGTGTATCCGCCCCATGAACTTGTCTCTCAGTCACTTAGGAACTGCAAATTTTAAAACCCTGCATTGAACCCCACTCTGGGCTTTACAGAAGCCTGTAGTAATGAATTCCACAATGCAATTAGTCAGTGGCTAATAACATGCTTTTGTTTGGTCCAAATCTGCTGCACAATGATTTCTCCAGCTGGCCCTTAATTCTCACCTTATGATAATACTTGCTCAATATTTTCTCTTCATCCATCTCCTTCACAGGATCATACTTTTACAAATTTCAGTCTGGTTTCCAGTACCATATACCCTTTCCTCATGGCAAAGCTGTTCCATACTTAAGTTCATGCTTGTTGTGTTCCTGGAAAAGCTTCATGGACATGCATAATCTCTTCAGTGCTGGTGACAATAACTGCATGCGTATCACACACCAAGGTCACATTTCAGAGAGCCATGACTCCAAGTTATGTTTTCTCCATGGTAAAGCAGAGTCTCTTGCTGCTTGCATATTCTTAGAGCTGACATTCCTAGGTGTGCCACTTTCCATGAGTTGACCCTGAATTTTGCTGGCCAGCCTATTCAGCCTCTTGACACTGCAGAGTTCTTTGGGTTTTCTTCATCAGGAGCTTTAGGTTGACTGGCCTCAGTTCTTCCCTCTGAAAAAGTTAGCACTGCACTGTTGTGGTGGTTTGAAGAGACTGAGTTGATGGACAGGGTTTTAGACCAATCGCTTCTCACGATTTTGCATATAAAAAGGCACTGGGGCGGGAAGTCAGACTCTTCTTTTCCGGTCCCTCACTGGGAGGGGTGGCGGGCCCGGGCCCCGCTGGGCTGGGCCGGGCCGGGCCGAGCCCCTGCCCTCTCCCCATCCCTCTGCGGGGATGAGGCACGGCACCCCCCCGGGGCTGCTGCGAGACCCCTCGGAGCCCGTGAGCAGCTGAGTAACAACTGTAGCTATGGCAGAGCCGAAACGAGACCATCTGGGGCTGACGGGCTCCCCTCCCCCACTCCATGCGGCGCCGCGCGGACCCGGCGGGAGCCG